>WBNM01026985.1:64710-107773 GCA_013399055.1 Ramphastos sulfuratus
TAGCCCCTTCAGATCCTGGAAGGCCACTCCAAGGTATAGAATCATTGAATCATAGAATGGTAAGGTTGGAAGGAGACCTCAAGGATCATCTAGTTCCAACCCCCTGCCATAGGCAGGGACACCTCCCACTAGTACAGGTTACTCAAGGCCTCATCCAACCTGGCCTTGAACACCTCCAGGGAGGGAGCAGCCACAACCTTCCTGGGCAACTTGTTCCAGTGCCTCACCATCCTCACTGTAAAGAACTTCCTCCTGACATCTTGTCTAAATCTCCCCTCTAGCCAGTTTAAACCCATTGCCCCTAGTCCTGTCATTGCAAGATCTTATAAATAGTCCCTCCCCAGCCTTCCTGTAGGCCCCCTTCAGATACTGGAAGGCTACTATAAGGTCTCCTCGAAGCCTTCTCTTGTCCAGGCTGCAAAGCCCCAACTCGCTCAGCCTGTCCTCATAGCAGAGATGCTCCAGCCCTATCAAACACCTAGGCTAGCCTACTGAAAACATCTCACACAGAATCACAGAAACACTCAGGTTGGCAAAGTCCCTCAGAATCACCAAGCCCAACCCATATCCCTACTCTACAAAGCGCACCCTAAACCATAGTCCCAAGCACCACAGCCAAAACACCTTGAAACACCACCACCAAGCTTGGTGACTCAACCACCATTCTGGGCAGCCCATTCCAATGCCTGACCACTCATTACTGTAAAAAAAAGTGCAGTTTGATGTGTAGGCTAAGAACTGTTTTACCCTACAGAAAGGATTGCTAAATTTGTTCTAACCTTGGACATCTGATTCAGTCAGGAACTGCTTCCTTTTCAAATGGAAGACATTTCATTAAGTCACCCACAGAGTGCTGGAAGCAGTGCCATTTCTTACTGTCACAACCAACGTGCAAGACAAGAGCAGAGCTAGATTTGGAAACATTTTTGAGTTCAGATTCTGTTTAGTGGCTCCCATGAAGCAGAAGAGAGAAGATTGCCGGTGAGACACTGGAACAGGTTCCCTGGGGATACTGTGGATGCTTTCTCCCTGAAGGTGTTCAAGGTCAGGTTGGATGAGGCCTTGAAAAACCTGGTATAGTGGAAAGTGTCAATACAGTCCCTGGAACTGTATTGATCTTCAAGGTCCTTTCCAACCCAAACCAACCCAAGCCAACCTCATGAGATTCAACAAGACCAAATGCAAAGTCTGGATCTGGGTCACGGCAATCCCAAGCACCAATATAGGCTGGGCAGTGAGTGGCTTGAGAGCAGCCCTGAGGACAGGGTCTTGGGGATGCTGGTGGGTGAGAAACCTAACATGAGCCAGCAGTGTGCACTTGCAGCCCAGAGACACAACCAGATCCTGGGCTGCATCAAGAGAAGTGGGGCCTGCAGGGTAAGGGAGGTGATTCTCCCCCTCTACTCCACTCTCTTGAGGCCCCACCTGGAGTACTGCATGCAGTTCTGGAGCCACTGTCACAATAAAGATCTGGAGGTTCTGGAATGAGTCCAGAGAAGGGCCACAAGGATGATCAGAGGTCTGGAGTTGCGCTGCTGTAAGGACAGGCTGAGAGAGTTGGGGCTGTTGAGGACAGGCTGAGAGAGAGGTGGTTGTTCAGTCCGCAGAAGAGAAGGCTCTGAGGAGATCGACTCCAACACCCTCTGTCAAAGCAGGATCACCCAGGGCAGTCCACACAGGAATGCATCCAGGTGGGTTTGGAAAGTCTCCAGAGGAGGAGACTACACAACCTCTCTGGGCAGCCTGTGCCAGGGCTCTGGCACCCTCACTGTAAAGAAGTTTCTCCTCATGTGGAGCTGAAACCTTCTCTCTTCCAGTTTGTATCCATTACTCCTTGGCTTACTGCTGCAAAAAGAGCTTGGCCTCCTCCACTTGACACCCACCCCTCAGATATTTGGACATATTGCTCAGATGCCCTCTCTGCCTTCTCTTCTCCAGACTAAACAGCCCCAGGGCTCTCAGGCTCTCTCCACAGGGGAGATGCTCAAGTCCCCCACTCATCCTCATGGCTCTCTGCTGGACTCTCTCCAGCAGGTCCCTGTATCTTCTGAACTGGGGAGCCCAAAACTGGACACAGTATTGCAGGTGTGGTCTCAGCAGGGCAGAGTAGAGGGGGAGAAGAACCTCCCTAGCCCTGCTGGCCACACTTTCCCTGATGCCTGCCAGGTTGCCATTGTCTCTCTTGGCCATAAGGGCACATTGCTGGCCCATGCAGAACTTGCTGCCCACCAGCACTCCAAGGTCTTTCTCTTTGGAGCTGCTTTCCAATAGGGCAGCCCCAACCTGTATTTGTGCCTTATCGAAGTAAACCAATTTTTCTAGATCCATCATGCTGCATGCAATTACAAGGTAAGTTAGGTTTGATATCAGGGTGAAATTAGTAAAATATCACAAATTTCTATTGGAATTGAGGTAAAGGTTACAAAAATAGATTAGGTTACGCTGAGAAATAAAGGGCTAACAGCTGTGGGAGACAAGAGCTGTGTCTCTACTGCTACTTTCTGAATTACATATTTATTTTCTACTATGGATGGTGAAATGTAATCTGACAGGGAAGTGTAATGAGGTGTTTTGGGTTGGTCTCCTTTGCATTTTTTTCCCTTTGTGTCATTTGTGTCAATAATCAAAGCACCCTGCCTTTTGCAATGAAGGGGAAGAAAGCTGAGGTGTTCTACATAGCAGCAATTACAATACAAATTGCAGGTAGCAAGCAAAATCTGAGGTCTCCTAATATCCACTCTAGAATCATAGAATCATAGAATCAAAGAATCATAGAGTCAACCAAGCTGGAAGAGACCTCCAAGCTCATCCAGTCCAACCTATCACCCAGCCCTATCCAATCAACTAGATCATGGCACTAAGTGCCCCATCCAGGCTATGCTTGAATACCTCCAGGGATGGGGACTCCACCACCTCTGTACTACTTTGTTAACTGAGACTGAGATATTTGTTATCTTAATTGAATGTACACATCAGAAACCTTACTTTCTACCTACTGACCATATGCAACAAGAAGAGGAGAAGATCAATGGATCTAAATAGCTGAGGGCTGGGGGGCAGGAAGGAAGGGACAGGGACAGCCTCTGCTCACTTGCGCCCTAGGATAGGACAAGGGGCAAGGGATGAAAACTGCAGCACAGGAAGTTCCACCTCAAGATGAGGAAGAACTTCTTGCCTGTAAGGGTGAGAGAGCCCTGGCACAGGCTGCCCAGAGAGGTTGTGGAGTCTCCTTCTCTGGAGCCTTTCCAGCCCTCTCTGGGTGCGTTCTTGTGCGACCTGTGCTGGATTCTCTGGTCCTGCTGTGGCAGGGGGGTTGGACTGGAAGATCTATGGAGGTCTCTTCCAACCTCTAACATCCTGTGATCTGACATGCACCATAAATGTGGGGGGAGTCTGAGCCTTTGATAGTCTATGTAGGGAGCCAAAATTTATTAATAAAGAGCATTGAAATCAGTTACAAAATGCTTCAGGCAAGAAATAATTACTGGGGGTTTAAGCTAGATAAATTCAGACCAGAAATAAAATCAAAGTGTTGTAACAACAGGAACAGTCACTGAAGCTGAACACACAGGGCTTATGATGAATCCTCCACCACTGGAAATAAGATCTCTTAAAATAAATTATCTTTTAAAATATACCCTCTTTTAAAATATACCCTCTTTTAAAATATACCCTCTTTTAAAATATACCCTCTTTTAAAACATATCCTCTTTTAAAACGTATCCTCTATTTCAAGTATTGCCTAAAGAAGGGGGTCTAAACAAGGTTTTTTCTCTGCTGAGTCCTAAGGCCTGTATTACATAGGACTTCAGACCAGGTGATGACACCATCAAGCCATTTGAACCTGAAAATCTATGAATTTGTACATTGAAACAGCTTTGACATCACTGTTCAGATGGATGCCTGTCCTATGTAGATTCTAGAAGTTCTGGGGGAATTTATTCTTTGACCCATTTCTTGGATTTAGAACTTCTGCTGTAGAATACTCTCCTGACCTACTTTTGAAGTTGCCTCCCTTTCTGACAATAGCTGCATTGTCTCTTACCCTTTTCTTGCTCTTTTGCAGTTGAGATGCTGTTGTGCAAGGTGAACTTTGAAGAGGCAGTCTAGGTTCAGAAGCTTCTCTTCAGCTGTCTAACAAGAGAAATGCCTGTGGGCTGAAAATAGAATGGTTAATCTAGATCCATCTGATAGATTGGTTACACTAAGGAGCTCTCATCTGATCTTCAAATACAGAACAAGGACAAGATTCTGATTAAAGAGCATTGATGATGAGGACTCTTGCAAGGTGAAAGAACTGGTATCAGAGTCACCAAGCAGAGCCCGGTCTTGACTAGTTCTTGTCCTAAGCTGTAACTGCTCTCCTTCACATAGGGAACAGCATAGTTGCTGTTAGATGTGTGGAGTCTGCATCTTTTGAGAGGTGTGTTGGGTAAAACAAAACCTATAGGAAGATCTGAGTTACCAAATGGAGCAGTCAGCTTTGTGTGTCAATCATGTGTGACTGAAGGGAGGTTCAAATATTTCATTGCCAGAGGTTCAAATATATCATTGCCGGAGATTCAAATATTTCATTGCTGGAGGTTCAAATATTTCACTGCTGGAGGCTCAAATATTTCATTCCTGGAGATTCAAATATTTCATTGCTGAAATTTTCCATAGGGATTCTCAGAATGACTGAGTAGAAATGAAAATGTTGATGTAGCTTCATTGGTTCTTGCTGCTTTTGCTTTCTGGCAGCTGTCAGGTACAGGTTTGAGACATGTCGACATGGCACTTTGGCTCAAGGTTAAATGGCCATGGTGGTCTTGGACTGATGGTTGGACTTGATGATCTTAGAGGCCTCTTCCAACCAAACCAATCTGGTGATTCTCTGAATCTCTGATTTCCTTCACGTCAAAAGTGAGAATAGGTCTGACTGGGGCATTCTCATGGTTCTTAGTGTTTAGGACATCACTCCATTCCTCTGCAGTCAAGGTTATCATTTTTTGAAGAAGTTGTTTCTGCCAGTCAGACACTTTCATATTGCATAGAAAAGGGTAACCCATATCATGGAATCACAGAATCACAGAATATCAGGGGCTGGAAAGGACCTCCAAAGCTCATCCAGTCCAACCTCCCTGCCAGAGCAGCAGCACCTAGAACAGATCACACAGGAACACATCCAGGCAGCTCTGGAATATCTCCAGAGACAGAAACTCCACAACCCCCCTGGGCAGCCTGTTCCAGGATTCTGTCACCTTCGCACTGAAAAGAAACTGTTTCTCCTGTTTCCCTGGAACTTCCTATGCCTCAACTCCCACCCATTACCCCTTGTCCTGGCACTGGGCATCACCCAGCAGAGCCTGGCTCCAGCCTCTTGCCACTCACCTTTACATCTTTATAAACATTTCTGAGGTTCCCACTCAGCTCCTCCTCTCCCAGCAGCACAGCCTCAGCTCCCTCAGGCTTTCCTCCTAAGGAAGATCTTCCATTTCCTTAATCATGTTTGTGGCTCTGCGCTGGACTCTTTCAAGCAGTTTCCTGAGGTTCTTGAACTGGGAGTCCCAGAACTGTACACAGTACTCCAGATACAGCCTCACCAGGGCAGAGAAGAGGAGCAGGAGAACTTCTCTCTACTTCCTAACCACAGCCATTCTAATCCACCCCAGGATGTCATTGGCCCTCTTGGCCACCAGACCACATTGCTGGCTCATGGTCAACCTCCCATCCACTAGGACCCCCACGGCCTTTTCCCTTTCAGTGCTCTCCAGAATGTTGTGAAAGTCTGCAGGAACAGACAAAAATTCCTTGGTATTACTAAACAGAAAAAGAAACCTTAACTGTAGAACACAGTTCACAGTTCTGCTCTATGAATATTTCCTTTTATCTCTTCAGCCCAAACCTCCCCATCCACACTGTCCACTGATTTGACACTGACAGGTTGTGGAAAATACTGAATTTCCTTGTTTTTCTCTCAATCTGAACACACTCTTCTTCTTACCACATCTCTCCTCTGCTCCTGGCTTCCAGCACTGTCTTATGGCAGCATCAAAGACTGTAAAGGCTCAAAAATAAAAAGATGGGGCAATCATAGCCTGAGGAGGCAAAGTCACAGCCAGCTGAGGGTGGGAGGAAAGGTTAGGGCTTGTCATGGATGTGCAGAGATGCTCTCTCCACAGCACTGATGAGGAGGGAGCCCCATGGAGGTTTGCAGCAGTGACATTACTGTTGCCCAGGGCCCTGCTGATTAGTGCTGGTCTCAAAGGCAATATGTAACCCTTAAAGATATAAAAGCAATTTTTATTTGCAAGCACAGACTGTCTGCACTGTAAATGGCTAGGAAAGGAATAACAAATCACTGACTTGAAACCAATATTAAAGACACAGATTTTAGAAAGGCAGTTTTGTTAATCTTGTGCAATGTCACTGGGAGTGACAGCAAAGTTGTGTTTCCTAATTAGAGCTGGATGAAGAGCACACTTTGTTTAAAGACCTACCAAGATTGTGCTGGTACTGAGTGTTCCCTTTTGGGACACAGAGAATTCTGTGTTTGCCAGAATAACAGAATTACAGAATGTCAGGAGCCGGAAGGGACCTCCAAAGATCATCCAGGCCAACCCCCCCGCCAGAGCAGGATCACCTAGAGCAGATCACACAGGAATACATCCAGGCAGCTCGTGGATATCTTCAAAGAGGGAGACTCCACAACCCTCCTGGGCAGCCTAGTCCAGGGTTCTGTCCTCCTCATGTTTCCATGGAACTTCCTATGCCTCAACTCTCACCGATTCCCCCTTGTCCAGTCACTGGGCATCACCCAGCAGAGCCTGGCTCCAGCCTCTTGGCACTCAACTTTACATCTGAGGTCCCCTCTCAGGCTCCTCCTCTCCAAGCTAGAGTCCTAGCTCCTTCAGGGTCTCCTTGTAAGAGAGATGTTCCATTCCCTTAATCATCTTTGTGGACTCTCTCAAGCAGTTCTATGTCATTTTTGAACTGGGGGGCCCAGAACTGGACACAGTACTGCAAATGTGGCCTCACCAGGGCAGAGTAGAGGGACAGGAGAACCTCTCTTGACCTACCAACCACAGCCCTTCTAATCCACCCCAGAATTATATTTTTCTCACTCAATGGTTGTGAGTTAATGGAGAGCCTGGCTCCATCCTCTTGGCACTCACCTTGCACAGCTCTATAAACATTGATGAAGTCTGGTATTTATGAGTCAGTCTCATACCATGTCTTTCTTTTGTAACAGAAGGGAAAAAAAGGCAATGTCAGGATGTTCTGCCTGCATCCCTGGGATCTGTATCAAAATGGAAATTACCATCAAAGTCACTTCAGGAGGAGAAAATGGCAGTCTTGACATTTTATGAGCCAGATGGGATAGAAGGGCTGAAGCCTTGTGCTGCTGCTTCTTTCTCTTATCTGAAGATGACAGCAGCCTGCTTGGTTTTCAAGTTTCTACATTAAGGTTTGCTTCTATCTAGGTGAAAAAAAACCAAAACAAACCACACAAGAAAACTCAACCAGCCCTTGTATGACATGTCTGGTCTAAGCTGACAAGCGTACTGCATGGGTGATTTATATTTAGAGCAAAGCCCAGAGGTGTCTAAAGCAATCTACTTTGGAAAGCAAAAGTTGTCATATTCTAAATCTGCTCTGAAAAGAAAAGTGGACCTCAGGGTTATATTCTGGTCAGAAAGGGCAGGGTCTGAGAACAAACCTGACATCCAGAGTTGATTTCAGGATGCTTTCTGCAGGTAGATGAATGGCCAAAGCAATTTTGTTTTAATTGGTGAGTTGCATGAGTGGTATTTATACAATTGCTAGGCAGTCTTACACTGGACAAGGGGTAATGGGTTTAAACTGGCAGAGGGGAGATTTAAACTAGGTATTAGGAAGAAGTTCTTTGCAGTGGGGGTGGTGAGACAGTGGCGCAGGTTGCCCAGGAACGTTGTTGTGGCTGCTCCTTCCCTGGAGGTGTTCAAGGCCAGATTAGATGAGGCCTTGAGTGACCTGTTCTAGTGGGAGGTGTCCCTGCCTATGGTGGGGTGTTGGAACTGGCTGAGCTTTGAGGTCCCTTCCAACCTAAACCATTCTATAATTCTGTGATTCTATAATTCTATGACTCCATGATTCTATGATTTTGTGATTCTGTGATTCTATGATTTTACGGTTTGGGGGATTATCTTTGCCTTCCATGAGAAGATCACAGGATCACAGGATGTTAGGAGTTGGAGGGGAGCTCTACAGATCATCCAGTCCACCCCCCCTGCCAAGGCAGAATCCCCTAGGGTAGTCCACACAGGAATGCATCCAGGCTGGTTTTGAAAGTCTCCAGCGAAAGAGACTCCACAACCTCTCTGGGCAGCCTGTGCCAGGGCTCTGGCACCCTTACAGTCAAGAAGTTCTTCCTTATGTTGAGGTGGAACTTCTTGTGCTGGTTTCCTTCTATTACCTCTTGTCCTATGCTAGAGCACAAGTGAGCAGAGGCTGTCCCTGTCCCTTCCTTCTTGACCCCCAGCCCTTACCTATTTATATCCATTGATCAGATCCCCTCTCAGTCTTCTCTTTCATCCATTGCCCCTTCTCCATAAGCTCGTGGCAGAGGTGCTGTGTTGGATGCTGTTTTGTAAGAGGATGCCTTCTCCACAGCTGCTGGAGCCACAGCATGTCCCTGGGGCATGTTGTCTGCTGAGCCCCTGTCTTTTGCAGCCACTGTCATTTCAGAGACATCAGATCACAGTGCTTGGGGAACAGAGAAAATGAAAAGGCCTCCTTGCAAGATATTTGATTGCTTGAGGCCACCTTTTGGGTTTGCTTTCCAAGCAAATGTTTCTTCTCAAGTGGAGGTGTGTTCAAGGATTATCATGTTTCATGGCTGAGATATCCTGGTGATCCTTGGGTTATCCTCTCATGCGGGTGTTAGAGATTTTGCTCTACAGCAGAAAAAAAAAAAGTGTTTGAATTTTCACCAGGTTAGGTCAAAGTAAATTGAGGAAGGTTATCTCAACGTGCTAATCTGCACAGCAAGCTTTTAAATGTTTATGGTTTTCTTTGTAAAAAGCACAAAGCCATCAAGTGTCATGTCTAATGCTGATGGTCACTATGAAGGGCCTGCTTGTCAAACAATCTCCTTTGTATCTACTTTCAACTCCCTAGAATCACAAAATCACAGAATATTAGAGTTTCGAAGGCACCTCCACAGATCATCAAGTCCAACCCCCATGCCAAGGTAGGGTCCCCTAGGGTAGTCCACACCGGAACACACCGAGGTGGCTTTGGAACGGCTCCAGAGGAGGAGACTCTCTGGGCAGGCTGTTCCAGGGCTCTGTCACCCTCACTCTAAACAAGTTTCTCCTCACGTTGAGGTGAAACCTTCTCTGTTCCAGTTTGTATCCATTGCTCCTTGGCTTATTGCTGCTGACCACCCAAAAGAGCTTTTCCCCCTCCACTAGACACCCACTCCTCAGCTATTGATAGACATTGCTCAGATCCCCTCTCAGCCTTCTCTTCTCCAGACTAAACAGCCCCAGGGCTCTCAGTCTCTCTCCATAGGGGAGATGCTCAAGTCCCCCACTCATCCTCATGGCTCTCTGCTGGACTCTCTCCAGCAGGTCCCTGTCTATTCTGAACTGGGGAGCCCAAAACTGTACACAGTATTGCAGGTGTGGTCTCAGCAGGACAGAGCAGAGGGGCAGAAAAACCTCCCCAGACCTGCTGGCCACACTTCCCCAGTGTGCAGGATCTGTCATATTCAACTGATACTGTTACAGCACCCCTAATGCTATTGTAGCTGAAGATTTACTCAGAAGCTTTAATCTTCTCAGAGTCTAAAAGTTTTGATAATTTATCTTTCCATTTAAAATTAAAAATAACCCACAGACATGATGCAATGATTCTTCTGTGTGCATACTTCTTTGCACTCCAACTTTCAGCCTGAAAGAGAACTGTTGACCTGAACACCAGGGGAAAATCCGAGGAAATAGACCGAAAGATTGCATATCCTTACAGGAGTTGGGAAAAGCTGTGGAGCAGGATGGAAGTTATGCTTTCAAGACTTGGAAGCAGCAACTAAAACTTTGGCTTAAAGCCAAAAGAGGAAAATTATTAAAACAAACATACAAACCAACCAAAACAAAACCATGCCAAAACCCAAACAGGTATCCTGGGAAGAACTGTGCTCTACTCTTATAACCTCTTGTGCCTCTAGTCCTCTGGTTAGCTTCCTGTGATTCTGGCATTTTGCCAATAGAGACTTTCATCTCTAATAAAAAAAAAATAAATAGTGGCACACATTTGTACTGAATTACTGCCACAGAATCACAGAAACATGCAGGTTGGCAAGGTCCCTCAGGATCACCAAGTCCAACTTAGAACTCTACAAGATTCACCTTAAACCATATCCTCAAGCACCACATCCAAATGACCCTTAAACACATCCAGGCCTGGGGACTCCAGCACCTCCCAGGGCAGCTCATTTCAGTTCCTGACCACTCTCACCGTGGAAAACTTTTCCCTAATGTCCCATTTAAACCTTCCCAGTCTCAGCTTGAGGCCATTCCCCCTTGTTCTGTCTCCAATTACCTGTGAGAAGAGACCAGCAGCAGCTTCTCCACAATGTCTCTTCAAGTAGTTGTATACTTGGTGATCTTTGGAGGTCCCTTCCAACCTCTAAGGTTTTGTGATTCTGTGAAGAAAGAGTAGTGTGTATGTAGCACAAACTATCCTCAGGAAACACAGTTGAGGCTCCCTCTGCATTTGCATCAACACATGCAGTGCTTCCCAAGGTTAAGTCCACACAGAGCTCATGCTCCACAAAATGTGAAGGACTCTCCGCAACTGTCTGATATCTTCAGTTGCCACCCAGTTTAATTCAGTACCTCAGGTTGGTTCTTTTCTTGTTGCCTTAACAAACCTTGATTGTATTTAATGAGAAAGTTTGTTTTGTTTCCCAGCATGTAGTCTTAAATTTGCTTTTCAGCAGGCGGCTCATGGCTTTACTCAAACGTCACCACCGAAAATCCCAATAGTACATTATCCCGGTTAATAATATAACACTCAAGCCCTGGGACTTAATCTTAATGATTCATTTTCTTTTTATTATTAATGAATTCTGCCCAGAGGAAGTTTGGGTGAAGGAAAAGAACTTGGTCAGAGTTCTGGGTGGATACTGAGTTCCTCTGACCCATTATCTTTAAATTATGTCTCACTTTGCTACTTTTGTAGAGCAGTGGTTTTAATGGTTTTAACGAGCTTTATCACGAGTGAGAGATGTCATTTCCCAGTTTCACTGCACCCCATGAGATATTGGACTTAGGGCAGCTGAAAATGCTCAGCACCTGACAGAATTCAACCCTGCTGTGGAGAGTGAGTGAGTCCCAAACCCTTTAAAGTTAAGTCTCTCATTTCACATGTAGAGTTAGACCACCAAATGTTAGCAGGGTTTCAACAGCTGGGACTAAACCTTGTGTGTGAACAGCTGGGTTTGAAACTGAGTAGCCCACACAATGAGTGCACAGAGAGAGTGGTCAGGTAGTGGAATGTGCTGCCCAGGGAGGTGGTGGAGTGCCCAAGCCTGGATGTGTTTCAAGGTGGTTTGGCTGTGGTGCTTGGGGCTATGGTTTAGGGATATGGCTTGAACTTGGTGCTCCTGAGGGGCTTTTCCAGCCTGAATGTTTCTATGATTCTGTGATCTACATACTAAACTGGCAGTAACAGATATTTCATAGGACTTTTTAAAGAAAGAGCAGAATTCAAGTAGCATGAGAACCAGCAATTTTAAATTATGCCTCTGCAATTATGGCATCTCTCTTGTTTGAGAAGCTGGAGAGATGGAGGAGCTGCACAGGCAAGGTCGAAAGGGTCCACAGAAGAAGAGCCAATGACATAATTCATGTCATTTCCTTCTTTCCTTCTTCCAGAGGTTCTTTTTTTTTTTTTTTTTTTTTTTTTTTTTNTTTTTTTTTTTTGAGCACATAAAGAAGGGTGTGCCAACAGCTAAAAAGAGTCAGCCACCACCAGGCTTTTCCCCTGACATCAGTTTTATACTAATGCTACTCCCCTGACTCCATCAGCATTGCTTCTGCTGTACAAGACAAGAAAACAGGATCATTTCTGCTCCCATCACACAAGCTGGGAGTTTACAGAGAGGACTAAGTCTATTGTTCTAATGAATATTAATGCTCTAAGAATCCAAATGTTATATAGAAAATGCATCATACAGAAACTCAGAAACATTGTCATGGTCTGGTGAAAAGGGAAAGCATTTTCCTTAACATGCGATTTGCCATCACTGAAATGCAAATGTACTGTGAGATAATCTCCCATGAAATAGCTGTAAAAGCATAAGAATACAATAAAAAAAATACAAATTTACTTCTATAAAAGCTGTTGAGGGAGTTTTAAGGATGCTGGGTAGTGACAGGACCAGGGGGATTGAAGCAAAACTAGAAGTGGGCAGATTCAGACTGGATGTTAGGAAGGAGTTCTTCAGCATGAGGGTGGTGAGAGCCTGGAACAGGTTGCCCAGGGAGGTGGTGGAAGTCTCATCCCTGGATGTTTTTAAGGTCAGGCTGGATGTGGCTCAGGTCAACCTGATGTAGTGTAAGGTGTCCCTGCCCATGGCAGGGGGGTTGGAACTGGATGATCTTTGAGGTCTCCCTTCCAGCCCTGATAATTCTGCATGATTCTGTGTATGCTTGCAGCCTCAAGGAACCTCAGACTATCTCTTCAGGGTGCACTTAGTGACCACTAAAACATCCTTTGTTGTGGCTAAATACTGCAATAGATGTAGTGACTTATGTGCAGAGCATTAAGTGCAAACCCTTGAAGATAGAATGGAGTTTAGCCTCAGCAGAAAACATACTGGAATGAAGGCCAAGGAATGTCTGAACCTGGCAAGCCAGCTTACCTTCTTACACCCTCATGTCAATACAAACAGGTCCTAGCAAACTGATTTGTGGCAGTGGTTCTCTGCACTCCTTCATTTTTAATAAATAGATAACTTCATTTTTACTAACTGCATTGAAATGCAATCTTATTGTCAGTTACAGGTTGGGATTTACTCTGTTGGGATATATTTTTTTCTTTTTCTGAGGAGGATAGAGAGAGGGTGAAGTTGCAAACCTTCCATGTGTATTGCACAGTGGGGTGTAAGTTTGAGAGCAAGTCGAGCTGTGTGCACAACCTGTGTGCTTGCCTTTTGTAATGCTGGCATTTGTAGCTTGCTGCACTTTGAAGTGCCTACACTGTTCTCTGATCTGCTGAAAGACCACAGTGCACTGTACACAGCTCTACTCACACCTGAATTAGCCAAAACATGTTAAGAAGTACCCAGTGCTGATTGTGTTCAGTCCCTGCCGAGGCAACTACGAACTCGGCCTCCCAGGATCACAGGATGTAAGGAGTTGGAAGGGACCTCCATAAATCTTCCAGTCCAGTCCCCCTGCCACAGCGGGACCAGAGGATTGGGCACAGGTCTCACAGGAACACATCCAGACAGGGCTGGAAAGGCTCCAGAGAAGGAGACTCCACAACCTCTCTGGGCAGCCTGTGCCAGGGCTCTCTCACCCTTACACTCAAGAAGTTCTTCCTCATCTTGAGGTGGAACTTCCTGTGCTGCAGTTTCCATCCCTTGCCCCTTGTCCTATCCTAGGGAACAAGTGAGCAGAGGTTGTCCCTGTCCCTTCCTTCCTGACCCCAGCCCTTGTCTATTTACATCCATTTATTAGATCCCCTCTCAGTCTTCTCTTCACCAGACTAAAAAGCCCCAGGTTTAGTTTTAAAATATGCCTTATTGGCTGAGACAACAGTCTTGGACCTATCTTTAATTGATGGTGAGACATATCCTAAGTGTTTAAATGTCTCTAGCGCAGCACCTGAGGCCTGCTTCACAAAAACAATGGGAAAAATCATATATATATTTAACGGCTTAGGCCCTAGAACATTTTTTAAAAAGGCTGAGTCTAAGTATAGATTCTCCTTCTTTGCAAACTCTGATTAGTGTGAAAGGATGATTTAAAGGTGGCAGAAAATCACATTTTTACTTTCTTTGTTCTAGGCTTAGCTTACCTCTCCTTTTCACAGTCATAGAATCACTTGGATTGGAAAAGACCCTTAAGATCATCAAACCCAAGTCCACCATCAAATGACATTCCCAAGCACCACACATTTCATCCCCATCCCAAGTTTCAGCAGCCTCCTATTTGCAGTCATTATCTACAACCAAACCAGCTTGCTGTGCCCGTTGAGAACAGTCAGAGCATAGCAAGGTGCTGAGGAACCTGTCACTATGGGAGCCCCCAGAGTCATCAGCACAGCACTGGACACACAATGGCTTCCCAAGAATTCCCTGCTCCCTGACCACATCAGTGTTTGCTAATAGCACAGTGGCAGGGTTGCTGTGTCACTGACTGGCCAGCCATTCTCGCCCTGCAACTACATGCCAAAGCATCCAGTTCTGGAGCCACTATTGCAAGAGGGCTATGGATGTGCTGGAAGGTGTCCAGAGAAGGGCCACGAGGATGAACAGAGGGCTGGAGCTGCTCTGCTGTGAGGAGAGTCTGAGGGAGTTGGGGCTGCTCAGTCTGGAGAAGGCTCCCAGGAGACCTTATTGTGGCCTTTCGGTATCTGAAGGGGGCTACAGAAAGCTGGGGAGGAACTTTTTTAGGATGTCAGGTAGTGACAGGACTAGGGGGAATAGTGCAAAACTACAAGTGGGTAGATTCAGAGTGGATATTAGGAAGAAGTTCTTCACCATGAGGGTGGTGAGACCCTGGAAGGGGTTGCCCAGGGAGGTGGTGGAAGCTTCATCCCTGGAGGTGTTTAAGGCCAGGCTGGATGAGGCTCTGGACAGCCTGATCTAGTGTGAGGTGTCCCTGCCCATGTGAGGGGGGTTGGAACTGGATGATCCTTGTGGTCCCTTCCAACCCTGACTGATTCTATGATTCAATGATTCAATGATATAATTAAACTGTAACTGGCATCCTCTTTGGAGAGATAAGAGGACGGGCATGGGAGATTTCACAGCAGTGCCATGGAGGTACAGTGCTCTAACAGGACAGTTAGACATGAATCTGACAAAAGAGACCTCAGCAACTCCTCACAGTTTGCTTGTAATTCTGATCTGTCAAGAAATACAGCGTGCTCTGTATCTTCCCTCACTGCACTAGCAAATTATTTTAAAAAATGCATTTTAATGGACTATGTGGGCAGGAACACTTTTAGACATAGAGTTTACAACTAATGTTTTATTCCAGACTATTCTGGTTCTGAGTTTTAATTTTTTTTTTTTACTCTGTGGGGGTTTTTTTTGTTTGTTTTTTTTAAAATTAATTTTCACAGAATCACAGAATGTGAGGGGTTGAAAGGAACCTCCAAAGCTCATCCAATACAAGCCTCTGCCAGAGCAGGAGCACCTACAGCAGATCACACAGAAAAACATCCAGGCAGCTCTTCAATATCTCTAGAGAGGGAGACTCCACAACCTCCCTGGGCAGCCTGTGCCAGGCTTCTGTCACCTTCACACTGAAAACATTTTCCTCATGTTTCCATGGAACTTCCTATGCCTCAACTCCCTCCCACTGCCCCTTGTTCTGGCACTGGGCATCACCCAGCAGAGCCTGGCTCCAGCCTCTCGGCACTCACCTTTCAATCTTTATAACCACTCCTGAGGTTCCCCCTCAGGCTTCTCCTCTCTAAGCAGCACAGCCCCAGCTCCCTCAGGCTTTATTCCTAAGAAAGATGTTCCATTCCCTTAATCATCTTTGTGGACCCTCTCAAGCAGTTCTATGTCCTTCTTGAACTGAGTGGCCCAGAACTGGACACAGTAATTCAGATGCAGCATCAACAGGGCAGAGTAGAGGGGGAGGAGAACCTCTCTCGACCTCCTAACCACAGCCCTTCTAATGCACCCCCGAATTTTAATTTTCTCACTCAATGGTTGTGAGTTAACTATTTTATTTGTGCAAAATAGTTGCTAACTTTTATTCTGGAACACTTTGCACAGCTTATCACAGATGTATGATATCTGTAACAGTTCAACATAAGCTTCTTCAAGACAGCTGCAGCAAGCAACCCTCTGAGCCCCTCTGCATCTCCCACTACTGAGCTCTTTGCCTCTGTCCTGAGGTGGCCACCGTGATGTAGAACCAGTACTGCCTGTGTCCCTCTGAACTGGCAATTTACAGTCTGAGAGCCTGTTTGGGTACCCACCTGGAATAACTCTTTTTTTTCTGATATTTCTCTTAAAAACAAGTGCTTTGATTACACTACTTACAAGCATCTTGCAAGTACCTGTTGCACCTGTTGGAGCAGGTCCAGAGGAAGGCTCAGAGGAAGCGGACATCTCTCCTATGAAGAAAGACTGAGAGGGCTAAGGTTGTTCAGCTTGCAGAAGGTTCTGGAGAGACCTTATTGTGGTCTTTCAATATTTAAAGTGGGCTTACAAGAAAGAGTGGGACGAATTTTTTAGTAGGTGCTGTTGCAACAAGACAAAGGATAATGGTTTTAAACTAAAAGAAGGGAGACTTAGACTAGATACAAGGAAGACATTTTTAGAATGAGGTAGTGAGATGCCAGGAGCTGCTCTGAGAGGTGGTCGATACCTGGTACAATACATGAAACCAAAAAGGGTCAGGTTCGACGGGGCTCTGAGCAACCTGCTCCAGTTGAAGATGGAGTCCCTGCTCATTGCAGAGAGCTTGGACTAGATGATCTTCAAAGGTCCCTTCCAACTCAAACTATTCTGTGATTCTAAGTCATCTGACAGTCGTGAACACTCAGTAGATTTGCCTGCAAGAAAGAGAAGACTAATCTTCTGTCATTATAGATTAGTTCACACTTTGGGGCAAAAGAAGCTGAGTGAGCGGGAAAATGGATCAAGAAAACTTGTTCACTTTGCTCTCTTAATTTCTCAGCATTGTACACTTTCCCCTGTCAGGTGCTTAATACTTATTCTGTCCTGGGAACCTGTGCCTGTTGATCTCATCTTGTGTAGTACTGGCCTGGAAAGCTCTGATATGTTCAGTTATCTGAAAGAATGAAGTTTTGCGGACACTCAGTGGGACATAGTTCAGATTCCTGAGTGCAGAATTAATCTTTGCTTTGTCTTTGAGTATTCAGCCTTTGCTTTCTTCTTTTCTTTGAAGATCTGTGACTATGAATTTGAAGAAGGCTGTTAAGGACAGTACTATTTGCAGCCAAGGTATTTTACAATTATATTAGCATGTTCCTCCTCTTTATCAACCTAAACCCTGAAGGAAAGAGGCTTTTAAATTGAAGTTTCTTGTATTGCATTCAGGAGGAATCAAAATGGGCTTGTGCCCTCATCTTGAGTTCCACTTCAGACTCCAGCAGGTGCTATCCTTGACACCAAGACACCAGGACGTATTGCAGATGGAAGAAGAGACAGAGAGGCATCTAGGGAGGCCCAAGGCCATTCTGAAGCTCAAAGGCTTTAAAAAAAAAAAAACAAAAAAACAAAAAAAAAACAACTAAAAGCTTACAAGGCACACTGTTTTAGAAAGGGAATAGCTGGACAGGTACTGATGTAATGTGTTCCCACTGACTTAATCAGAAGTCTGTTTACTATGTGCTAGACTAACTCCATCTTCCAGATAGTATTCAAGTATTACTGGTCTAAGACTGTTTAAATCAACTATGGAAGGCATACCCTGAATAGTATAAGTGGCTGGAAAGGGATTGAGCCAGGACCACTGAATGGGCTTGCTCTTATCTCAATGTTTAGCTGTAACTAACCCTAGAACCTGCATGAGGCCATCTGTGACTTTGGCAGTCAGAGAAGACACACAATTTAAGTTAAAACTCCTGCAAGCCTTATGAAAAGAAAACTGGCATCAGCTTCAGCTTTTCTCACCTAGCTTGAATAGAATCATAGAATCGTGGAATCATGGAATCATGGAATCATAAATCATATATCATAGAATCATGGAATCAGTCAGGGCTGGAAGGGACCACAAGGATCATCCAGTTCCAACCCCCTCACATGGGCAGGGACACCTCACACTAGATCGGGCTGTCCAGAGCCTCATCCAGCCTCGCCTTAAACGCCTCCAGGGATGAGGCTTCCACCATCTCCCTGGGCAACCTGTTCCAGGCTCTCACCACCCTCATGATGAAGAACTTCCTAATAACCACTCTGAATCTACCCATTTCTAGCTTTGTTCCATTTCCCCTAGTCCCATCACTACCTGACATCCTAAAGAGTCCCTCCCCAGCTTTTTTGTAGGCCCCCCTTAAGATACTGAAAGGTCACAATACGGTCTCCTGGGAGCCTTCTCCTCTCCAGGCTGAACAGCCCCAACTCCCTCAGTCTCTCCTCACAGCAGAGCAGCTCCAGCCCTCTGATCATCCTCGTGGCCCTTCTCTGGACACCTTCCAGCACATCCATAGCCCTCTTGTAATAGTGGGTTCAGAACTGGGTGCAGTACTCCAGGTGGGGTCTCACCAGTGCAGAGCAGAGAGGGAGAATCACCTCCCTCACCCTGCTGCCCACACTTCTGATGCAGCCCAGGCTCTGGTCGTGTCTCTGGGCTGCAAGAGCACACTGACAGCTCATACTGAGCTTCTCATCCACCAGCACCCCAAAATCCCTCTCCTCAGGGCTGCTCTCAAGTCAGTCGCTGCCCAGCCTGTATTGGTGCTTGGGATTGCCTTGACCCACATGCAGGACCTTGCACTTGGTCTTACTGAACTTCATGAGGCTGGCTTGGCCAATGCGAACAATCCTTACCTAACCAGAAAAATATCTTTCTCCTGTCATTCCTAAAACCCTTAAGGTATCTCACAAAGAACACCAGTACTGTCACAGCATTTGCTCTTCAGATACTTTTGATGTGTATGTGCTGCTCGTGAAAACGAAGAGAAGATACCAAGAATAACCAGAAAACAGCATTTATGCATCTGGCTGCCAAGAAGAAGGGACACAGGGAGTGCCTGTGGGCATCTTGCGGGGGAGATACTGAGGAAGACAAAGCTTTCTTTCTGCTACGACATAGGGAAAAGATTAGATGGGTGTGGGCGGGAGAAGGTATGACTGTTTTCTCTGCATGACAGGAGGGGTTAGGGAAATTGTTTATTTCTTTGTACAGGAAATGTCTTTGTTTATGCCTGTTTCTGTGGGCACTGGAAGAGGCAAAGCCTTTCTCTCTCTGGCAGCAGGGATGGTTTTTTTTTGTTCGTTTAGCATGGGAAATGGGGAGATTCGGTATTGGTTTTTCTGTGGAAGGGGACGAAGGGAGGTCTGCCTACACATCTACCAGCCGTTTAAAAAAAATAAAAGGCAAAATATGCAAGTTCTGCAGAGACTTCAAAACCGGCTGAGCGTTAGGTAGGAGAGTTCATTTCGGCGCCGTCCCAAGCTGAGCAAATGTTCAGATATTTATTTTAGGCACTCATGACGCCCAGAACAACAAATCAGGAATTCAAAGCATTGTAGTCCACGTCGTAGTTTGGAACACACGGCAAATAACAATCCCCCACCCCGGCCTCCTCGGTTTAATTGAGGCACTCACAACTCCAAGGCAATCCCCAAAGCTCCTTTCCCTCGCTGCCATTTTTTGAAGTTTTCATCCCACGACACCTTTCAAGTCATTTACCCTTCTTCCCATGGCGCCACCTTTGCCCTTCAAGTCTGACACAAGTGACCCTGCCTGCCCGAGCACTTGCTGATCCTCTGACTTCTCTCCCGCTCCACTCCACTACGCTTCCCCCCCGACTTCCCTGCCGGCATCGCCCCTCTGCCCACCACCCACACCGGCGCCGTGGGGTCGGCTTGCCCCTGCCCTGCACAGGCGGAGGGTGACAGGGGGAAGCGCAGGGCGCCTGCCGGGGGCGGTGTGTGCCGAGGGGAGGCGCAGGCTGCCCGCGGGCCGCCAAGATGGCTGTGACCCCGGGGGGTGACCAGCGGCCGCGGGCCACGCGCGCCCCCTCCCCGTGCCCAGGGCCCGACGTGCGGCGGAGGCCGTTGGGCACGGGGGCTGGGGAGCGCCGAGCGAACGTGTAGGTGCGCAGGGGAGCGCAGGGCCGCGCCGCCGCGGCCGCGGAGCGCAGCGGTAGCGGAGGGGGCAGCAGGGAGGGACGGAGGGAGGGGAAGCGGCCGACGGGGCGGGGACTGCCACTCCTGTGCGCTGTTTGTCCCTGTTCCGCCGCGCGAGTAGGAGGAGGGCCCTGTCCGGCAGCCTTCTGCTGCCCCCCTCCTCCGTGTGAAGGGACCGGGGCGACCGAAGCGGGGGCGGGGGAGGTGATGAGCTTGGGCCGGGGGCTGCGGCGGCGGCGCAGCTGCTGCTGCTGCGGCGGCGGGAGGCGACGGCGGGCCGTTGGAGGGTCTGTCCGGCCGGCCCGGGGCCAGGGGGATGCAGCGGAAGACGTGTCTGGGTCTGGGTGTAGCTGATCGGAGAAGGGAGGCAACCGCCGACCAGAGAGGCCGACGAGCAGCGGAGGAGAGCCATCCTGACATGCCTTTTCCTCTCCCTCCTCTCCAGCGGCCATGTTAACCAGAAAACCCTCAGCTAGCGCCGCCGCTGGTGCTGCCTACCCAGCCGGTAAGGGAGGGCCGCCGCGATCGCCACCGCACTGGGCTGCGGGATCCCCGCGCCGCCCCTGCCGCGCTGGGCTGGGTCGGGCCCTAAGGCTTGGGGGGGGAGGAGGAGGGGGGGACGACACAGACTTGGACGCCCCGCGGCTGTCCCCCACAGCTGCCGCCGCAGCCGAGCCGTGCGTGACGGAACAATGATCCACCCTCCCCCTCCGGCAACCGAGTCCAGGGGGACGGCGGGGGCTGCGTGTTCAGCTGCGGCGTGCTGTCGTGTGGGTTGGCGAGTTAACCTTGGGGAAGGGGGAAAAGACCCCAGGGAAATCATTTGGAAAAACGACCCAGGAAAAAATTGGTCACTGCCTTTGCCGGAGCGGCCGCGTTTGACAGGGGGCAGCGGTGCTCGTCTCTCCTACCCGCTGCAGACTTGTGAACTCGTGGCGAGTCCCCGGCGCCGCCAGGATTTGGCCGGGCCAGGCGGCTCGGAGAGGCGGTAGTTCGGGCGGCCATCGAGCCCCGAGGCGTGTGCGGGGCAGAGCCGGCTTGTTCTCCCGGTTAAGCGCCTGCTGGTGGCGGGTTAATCTCGGATGAAGGGTTTAGCCGGGCGAGCATGGCCCACCCGCGCTATTAGCCGGATCGGTGCGTGTGCGCGCCGCGGCGGTGATTAGCTTTTAATGCCTTCTGCCTGAAGCTAGACGGGTGGCGGTGGCGGTGCCGGCGAAGCGCCGGGGCCGTTGGCCCCCGCCTCCCCGACGGCCGCCGCCGCTGCCTTCCGCGCTCATCCCTTTGCTCTCCGCAGGCAGGGCAGGGGATAGCGGCCGCCCGCTGCAGTCTTCCCCGGGCGCCGGAGCCGGAGTCTCCCGGACAGGAGCTGGGACGGGCCCACCATCGCCCCTCGCATTGCCGCCGCTCAGGGCCAGCAACGCTTCCCACACGGTGAGCCCGGGCACGGGAGGGGGATCGGGGACGGGAGGGCAGGTGGGGGGAAGCTCCGGGGACTTGCCACACTGCCGCTACTGTCCTTTCGCCGAATGGCCCCGCGGCGGGACTGAGCCCTTGCGGACACTCCGGAGCGGGAGAGATCAGGGGCCCCGTTCCGCCTAACGAGGCGCTCGGTGCTTGAGCAAAGTGCATTTAATTTCTGCAAACTGAGATCCGATATACGTGTTTGTTGTGAGGCTGCGACTCTGCACTGAGAAACAGCTTTCTCCTTACCGAGCCTTCCTTCAGTCTGGTTTTGTGTCTCATTTTCAGTGACAGAGGATCTGTTGTGGTAAATGCATGTTTTTTTTGGGGTGACATTATTTTGGCAGTGAGGTTAGCCACTGCGATTAAAGGATCGTATGAACTGTGGTGAAAAATAAAGGCTATTTTCCCTTTATATGTCTGATCAGCTCAGGCTGATAGCTGTCTTCCCTAGAAATAGCTATCATTCTACTCGGGAACAATGATTGAATGAATCTGCCTTTATTGCTGCATAGTTTACCTACAGAAATAAGCACCGATGGTATGAAAATGATGCTATTTTCCGGTTCTGTGATATCTCACATTATCTCCTACTCGAAGTTAATCTATTAGGAATGAAACTTCTCAAGTATGCCACTATATATGGATGAGAGAGGGTATCTCTGCCCTGAAGGCATGACAGAGTAGAGAGAGGGGTCTGTGTGCTGCCATTTTAACACTGAATATCTGAAATTTTTATTGCATACATTTCCTTTTAAATGCTGAAAGGTTTCATACTGACCCTGAAAGGCATGGGTGGCATACTTTCTTAGAATTACTGAGCTCTTCATGGATGCTTACATGCTATCTTTGTAAACGTATGGCAGAGCTTTAAATGGCAATGCCATTATGGGCTAGTAGAAGGCAAAACTGCATTTAGATATTAGTGTTTCAGTGACTTTCTATGTAGTTTCAAAGGTAAAAGCATCCTATTCAAATCCATTTATAGAAAGAATTTGTTTAAATTAAAAAAGTGAAGTGAGTCTGTGCAGGATTTGCTGAAAAGTGGTGATGAATATTCTGCAAATTCAGGGTTGAACTGCATGTTTGAGATTAACATCATTGTATATTTGCATAGCTAGGGTACATATCTGAATTGCTCAATAGTCCTGCTTTAAGGAAGGAAGAGAGATTCCTCCTTTAAAGCAGGTAAAACCAAAGAAAATACCTCCCTATTTCGGCCATTGTTTTTTTCAGTTTCCTTTATCAGTTAAGTGCTTGTTGGTTTTTGAGCTGAGGCAGCAGCTTAACTTTTTAAAATACAACTAGAAAAGAAGGAATGTAATACAAACACCCTGGGCACTGATCATGAAACTGCATGTACAGGTGGACACACAAATAACAGGAGCCCACATGTAGCAGAGTCCATATGTAATTTAAGGTTTGTGAAAGCATGGGAGTCCAGCTATGTATCAGTGACTACTTTCTAATTCTGGAAGTGCAGAAATTTGATATTTTTATACATAGGTTTATATGTGTATATATAGTGCCTGTGTCTATAGACACACATATATATATAATCATGAAGTCTTCATGAAAACATGCAAGGGATGTTCAAGCATTAATTTGCTGTGTTTCAAGTATTTTTATAGATCTCTTGTGTGTTATGTTTGTATGTGGATATATGCATATATATACACACATATAGAGATGAAGTACTTCGGAAAACACGCAAGCATGATCAAGCGTTACATTGCTCTGTTACCTGTCCCTCTAGATTCTGAGTGTTTCAAACTGCCTTTTCTTTGTGATACAGAGCCTACTTGACACTATTTAGCCTTGGATGCTATTATAAAGTAGCTCAGACTGCCTTTCAGAATATTGTTGGTGGTTGTTTTGTGGTTGCCTTACATAACTTTTTGTGGTCAGGATCAGATGTGGCATCAGAATGCTGGATTTTAACCTAAAAAAATAAAAAAAAGGCTATATCTGTTATGTGATCTTTTTATAAACTTCAGGTCTGCTGACCTCAGCTGACACTGACTGATGCAAACCATTCGGTTTGCATCCCTCTACTTTCCCCAGTCTATTTAAAATGAAACATTGAGCTTCCTTAAACGCTTAAACCATTTTTCTTGCATTCGTTTTCATCCCTGTTGTAGCTATGAGACTTGTGTAATAACCAGAAACTGAGAGTATTTCTCTTGGCTTTTCAGGCTTTCGGAAGGTAATCGTTTGATAACGTGGTTGAACTTGCCCATGTCTAGATGTAATAAGCATGTTCATTGTGCACATGCTAGTTGTGAAGAGAAACTGAAATGGAAGCTAGTTTATCATCTATGCAAAGAAGTTTTTAGTTCAAATAGAGCTGAAACCCACTACCTATCATATTTCTTGCAGCAGTGAGTTGTTGTGATCTAGACTGTAGCGAAAAGTGTTGACTCCTACTTTGAAGTGAAGAAATTTCATTCTTTGGTAGAGTACAATAGCATGGGTGGAAAGAGGTAAGATGCAGTTTTACACAGGTGTCGTATAACAGGACAAAGGTTTTGGCTGCAATCTCTGCAAACCCAGCAACCTTTGTTGCTAAGCAGGCTGTTGTGTGGTGTATGCAGGCTGTTGTGTGTTGTACCAAGGAAAGATTCTGGTTTGCTTTTTTGTTTTAAATTGTGGCTTCACCCTAGGCTTATTCGTGTCTGTGTTGAGCCCTGACTGTTGTTTTTTTGGTTCATGGCAGAAAAAATGAAACTCATTTCTAGGCTCTTCTCTTCATTTTCGCTTTCTCTTTTGAAGCATTGAGTTCTGTGATTAGCAGAACCTTTTTCTATTCACTCTCTCTTGTTCCATTATGATATTCTTACATCCACTTGACATGCTGCAGTAGAGATTATCTTGCTTGTTGGCTGCTCTGCTTGTGTAAGTCCCCACCCATCTGTGAGTCCTTCTTCCAGACTCTTGCCTCTGTCTTCTGCCTACCTCCAGCTCTGTTCTTCCTTACTTGGCACATATCCCTGCATGCTGCACTGTTGCAGTTTCTCTTGCAGTAAAGCAATCTTGATCTTTTTCTCCTCTAGTGCTATAACAAGTCATGGACAGTGCATGATTCAGTGCCCTCCCTCTTCCATCCCTTTCTAAGATTTCCCTACAACAAGCTGGTTTTATTTCACAACTGGGGGGTGAATATCTGTGCATATATTTTGTATCAGTCATTCAATCTTAATCCTAAATTTATAAATTTATATAAATTAATTTACCTTCTAATGGAACAGAGATTCCTGCTTTAAAGAAGGAAAAACCAAAGAAAATACCTCCCTATTGAGGCATTTTAATTTACTAAATAACCACAGAAATACTGTCACGTTTGAGTGACAATAACTCTATAGTCATGATCTGGACTTTGCTGTATTTAGGTTTCTTTGGATACTTCTTCTACATAAACTTGTGTCTAGTGGGAAATGAAGGTATCTTAACTTTGAAAGGGAGGGATTTGAAATTTGGATTCCAACAGTCGGTGACTCTGCTATATGCTTTGCAGTACATGAGAACACAGCTCTTCTATGTGTATACTTGGGCTCAGTTTAGTGTGTGCTGGCTGCCGTTTTTGCTTTCAGCTTGTGTAATACAATCAGGGCGTCCCAGAAGTATTCAGCTTTGCTGCACCTGCATAGTCCTGACAGGAGGAAAAGAGTTATGAATGATTATCACTCTTGGGACATAGTTCTGTCTGTGAAAATGTTTGCTGTATAAAGTTAAAAGTTAACTTTCCATAAGCTTGTATGTACCATATATGACAGCAGCAAGATACCTAAATGCTATGTTTTTTCTGCAGCTCTTGTTGAGCCACAAGCTCTTTAGGACAAGGGCTTAGTCTTTTTTGGTGTGTAAAACACATGCTCATAATAAAACCATTATGATAATCCCGCGTTACTGTTATTGTGCTAATTAGCAGCTATTTTTAGTTCTGAACAGAGAAATGCTGTTGAATTCATTTATCAAGATAAAAAAGGTCTTTTGTACATTTGCTCAGGCCGTTGTGAACAAAATAGGCACTGGAGCATGCTATACCTGATACCACAGGCCCCTAGCATGTTAGACGCAGTAGGGCTGAAACTGTTGTGCCCAGAAGTGCTGTAAAGAAAGGAGTATATAGTGCAGCATTTTAATTAAGCTAATACTTTGGAACAGTTTCTCCCTTGTCCTTATCTATGCAAAGAAACGGCAGATAAAGACATCTTATTCCTTTGCAGTGTTCCAGCAGGCCATCACGATTGCTCTCTTAATAAGGTTCATTTTATAAACCTTTTTAGATTCTGATTGACATAGTAGTCTGTCTGAGGTTTTACTTGAAATGATAATGCATAGCTGAAGTGTGCATCTGTCTTGGTTAGTTTTATATGAGGTTAATACCACACCAAGTGACTTCTGTGAAGATGGAATATGGTACAAGTGTGTGTCTCAATGCTTTTGGAGAACACAGTTGAAAAGAGATGTGTGTTTCTGTGGTGTTCAGTGCTATAGTTGTAGTCTCACAGAAGGTTTTCAAATAGATCATGGCATTGGCAACATGTTACCTCAAAGGAATTGTCAGTTTGCCTTCTTGCTAGAAAGGAGGACTCAGTTTTATGCTACTTACTTCTCTGTGGTTCACAGGATGTGGTTCACAGGGGTTGGAAGGGACCTCTGGAGATCCTCGAGTTCAACCCCTCTGAGAGAATCCAGCGCAAGTTGCACAGGAACACATCCAGACAGGGCTGGAAAGGCTCCAGAGAAGGAGACTCCACAACCTCTCTGGGCAGCCTGTGCCAGGGCTCTCTCACCCTTACGCTCAAAAAGTTCCCCCTTTTGTTGAGCTGGAACTTCCTGTGCTGCAGTTTCCATCCCTTGCCCTTTGTCCTATGCCAGGGCACAAGTGAGCAGGAGCTGTCCATGTCCCTTCCTTCCTGACCCCCAGCTCTCATCTATTCATAGACATTTGTTAGATCCCCTCTCAGTCTTCTCTGCAGACTAAGCAGCCCCAGGGCTCTGTGCCTTTCCTCATCAGACAGTGCTTGAGTCCCTGTAGCATCCTTGTAGTCCTCTGTTGGACTCTGTTCTTTGCCTCTTGAACTGGGGAGCACAGAACTGGTTGCAGTATTTCAAGTGTGGCCTCGCTAGGGCAGAGTAATGGGGGAGGAGAACCTCCTTTGATCTGGTCTGGCCACTCTCTTCTTAATGCACCCTGGGATCCCATTGGCCTTCTGCCCACAAGGGCACATTGCTGTCCTATGCAGAACTTGTTGTCCACCAGGACTTCCAGGTCCTTCTCCATGGAGGGGCTGCTCTATAGCAGATCACCTCCTATTCTGTACTGTTAGGAGTCTGTAGTCCTTATTAAGATACTCTTCTACTTCTGTCCCTAAACCCTTCTTTGAAAACGAAACAAGTATACCCCAAACACTCTCTTTGCCCCCCCACCCCCCACCAAAGTTGTGTTTTGGTTTTTTTTCCCCCACTTTTCCCCCACTATGCAATTAACTTCCATAAACCTGGCAAACCAAAGTTAAAGCAAAACTGTAGCAGTGCTTTTGGAGTTGTGAAAAACTGAGAAAGATAGAAGCCTAACATTTGCTGATTTTTATCTAATGTTGCCAGAGATTTGTGAACATTAGTTATTGGAGTTCAAGCTTACTTGTTATTTCAATATGTTATGTGGAAATATGTGTACATCAGTAAGGTTTTGAAGATGTACAGTATAAGAACATGTAAGTCTTGAAGGTACAGCTAGGTCTGAGCACAGGCAGTAAAATATGTAAGAAGTAAGGGCAGTAAAATATATAAGAAGTAAGCTGTATAAGTGTATGTAGGTTGTCAGCTGTGTAGGTTGTTGGTTCTGGAATTTACAGGCCCATCTACAGAAGCAAAAGGAAGATGCAGTATAAATCTCTTGGGCTTGTAATTTCAGATGAAAGACAGAAGCTCCATCAGTGTTCTCTGGACAGTTTGTTATTGGACTAAGGAGGTTGTAGTCTTTTATAGCTTTCCAAGCCCATTAGTTGTGGTTCAGAGAACTTAAAGTGTCACTGGTGAAGCTTACGGAGCTTCTAAGCAGTGCAAGTCTGAACTTGACAGCAATCTCAGACACCCAGTAGGCAGAAGCAGATGGGCAGAGCAAACAGCCGGTGAGAATCCAACCGTCATCCAGGTTGGAAATAGAAGAAAAGGTGGTGATTCTTGTGCTGGCAATTCCTAAAATGAGAAAGATCCTGGGTTTTGGTTTTTGTTTTTTTTAATTGACTTTATGGTTGTGATGTGTCTGATAGCTGTGAAACTCCTATTGATTTTTTGTTTCTTTGAGAAAAAGTGAGCTCTCTTTACCCCCTCAGCTTTTGGAACAGTGCCTGTGCTACTTTAGTGTCTTCCACAAAGCAAACCAGTGCTACTGTCTGCATCTGCATTTGTATTCCCAAGCAGCAGCTGACTGAAACTGGCAAAACCGGTCCCTTTGGATTTGGGGTGAAGCAGGGATAACGCTGGTGATTTCATTCTGCTCCTTAGTATGGGAAAAAAGCCGACCTGTGAGCAGTAAGAGAAACCACAGGGCTGCCCAGAGGTGCAGGAAGCAGAATTCCCTGTTTACACTTCAGAATGTTTGCAAACATGCTTTTAGGAACAAGTCCCTTCTGAGAGCGGATATATGGTTAGGTTTTTCTCCAACCAGGATATGAAGAAAGGGACCTGGGGGTTGTAATTGACAAGCAACTGAATATGAGCCAGCAGTGTGTCCAGTTGGCCAAGAAAGCCAATGGCATCCTGGCTTGGGTTAGAAATGCTGTGTCCAGCAGGAGCAGGGAGGTGATTGTCCCCTGGTACTTTGCTCTGGTGAGGCCACACCTTGAGTACTGTGTTGAGTTTTGGGCACCTCAATATAGGATTGATGTGGAGATGCTGGAGCCAGTGCAGAGGAGGGGAAGGGTCTGGAGAATAAATCTCATGAAGAGCAACTGGGGATGGTTAGTTCAAAAAAGAGGAGGCTGAGGGGAAACCTCATGGCTGTCTACAGCTACCTGAAAGGAGGCTGTGGAGAGGTTGGTGCTAGTCTCTTCTCATAGGTCATTAGTGATGGAACAAGAGGGAATGGCCTCAAGCTGCCACCGGGTGGGGTTAGATTGGACATTAGGAAACATTTTTTTTGCTGTTGAAAGTGGTCAGGGATTGGAATGGGCTTGCTCAGGGAGGTGGTGAAGTCACCAAGCCTGGGTGTGTTTCAAGGTGGTGTGGCTGTGGTGCTTGGGGCTATGGTTTAGGGGTATTCTACTTTGTAGAGTAGGGGTATGGGTTGGACTTGGTGATCCTGAGGGGCTTTGCCAGCAAGTAACCGAAGCCTGAAGAATTCCGCAGTACCTCTATTGAAACAAGCAATGCTTTGGACAGGCAGAAAAGGTTAACTATGAAAACAGGTGACTCAGTTGCGGGCGGCAGGGGGGGACACAACACATGGGACTAAGAGATGTGAAGTGTGGCAGTGAGTATTTGAGTTTAGAAATTCTTAAAGATGGCTTTCTCTGTCTCAAAGATGTTTTTCTTCCTCATTGTCTCTGCAGTTTGATCAGATATGTTCTGCTTTGTTGTTCAGGCACTGCTGCAGAAGAAATACCTCTACCTGGAATTTCCTAGCCTGAGTACTTGTAATCTGTAGTTACTCTTCTGATTCCTTGTGCATGTCTTACGCAGTTCTGCAATACTGCATGTGCCAAACTGCGGACACATCTTACTGACTAGATCGAGTTCTTCTGAAATGTGTCATGTAGCAGCTCTTGGGGCCACATTTTCTTTTATTTTCTTTTCTTTTTTTTTAATTTTTAGTTGCTGCTATTTATGTGGAGGATGAGGGCAATCTTCAGGAAACTCTTCAGTGCACTTCAAATCTGACCTGAAGAGATGCCCTGTAGGCATGATAGGCTCATTAAATCCCCTTGATGACTTAATTCCTGGTGCTTTTGAGACATCAGACTAGGAAGGGAATTAGTGTTGATATCCTATGTATCTTCACTGTGTTACAGTTACACGTCTCTTGAGTTGCATTTGTGTGGTAGTGCTTTCAATGAGATTTATCAAACTTCTTGATAGTGTGAGCCCAGATTGCTCTGTAAATAAACATACACAGTCAAACTGCAATGATCACAGAATCACAGAACCTTAGAGGTTGTAAGGCACCTCTGAGATCACTGAGTCCAACCCCCCTGCCAAAGCAGGATCCCCTAGGGTAGTCCACCCAGGAATGCATACAGGTGGGGTTGGAAAGTCTCCAGAGAAGGAGACTCCACAACCTCTCTGGGCAACCNCGGCTGTCCCCCCGGGACATGAAATCAAATGGATCAGTTACTTAATGGGAGTCAAAATAGGATCGATCAGTAGAGCAGTGAACTCAAGAAGCAATCCTTGAGACCTCTTGTTTCAGAGCTGCAAATTGCAAAATATCCAAAGATGAAGCTGGTGTGCAACTTGTAAATCAGTAGCATGTTCCCAAGGAGTAACAAAAACCTGCTTCTACCACATGATACCTTAACAGAAGCACAGAGTATGCTAGAGTCTGGGTTGCATTTCCTGATTTTCTCCTTGGAAGCACTTGTGTGATTGCAGCACAGATTTTATCGCTTCATATCACAGCACACAACTGTTCTTTTCTGATTTCATTGCAGCAACCTTAAATGACCAGGGAATGTAGTATTATCCTTAGCTGTCTAGAAAAAATAAGTTTCAGATTAAAAGTGCTCTCAACCCTGACTTGATCATCTCTCTGAGAGTATTGTGGAGTTTTGGTTAAAAATTTGGCACAAATCCTAAGGCTGGTGAATCAGCTGGAGAGACAGCAGGGGAGTTCTTCCCACATTTGTCTAAAGCCAAGCAGAAAACAAACTAATTATCATCTACTTTAGAGCAAACGAGGAATTCTAAGGACAGCTATTTTAGTGGCAAGGATACACTTGTAAATTCCTTTTTTCTCCTTAAGAATGACAGATTTTGAGCAATAGTTGTTTTACCACCCTGGTATGACTGGCTTGAAAATGCTGAATGTTGCTCTTTATTCCCTTGTGAAAACTGTCAAGACCAAATGTAATTTCTTAAATCAGCTATTCCTTTTTTCCTGTTCCTTTAAAATAAAGTTACTTTTGTGTTCTTCCAGGCAAAGATTTGCTTTCCACTTTGGTCTGTGCCAGGTCCCAGATTACAGCTTGGTTTAGAATCATAGAATCACAGAATTCTGGGGCTGGAAGGGACCTCAAGGAGTGACACCTCACACTAGATCAAGTTGCTCAGAGCCACATCCAGCCTGGCCTTAAGCGCCTGCAGGGATGAGGCTTCCACTGCCTCCCTGGGCAACCTCTTCCAGTGTCTCACCATCCCCATGGTGAAGAACTTCTTCCTAACATCCAATCTGAATCTACCCACTTCTAGTTTTGCTCCATTCCCCCCAGTCCTATCACTACCTGACACCCTAAAAAGTCCCTCCCCAGCTTTCTTGTAGCCCACTTAAGATACTGGAAGGCCACAATAAGGTCTCCTTGGTGCCTGTCCTCTCCAGACTGAACAACCCAAACTCTCAGCCTGTCCTCATGGCAGAGCAGCTGCTGCCCTCTGATCATCCTCATGGCCCTTCTCTGGACACCTTCCAGCATCTCCAGATCTTTCTTGTAACAAGGACTCCAAAACTGGACACAGCAGTCCAGGTGGGGTCTCACCAGAGTGGTGCAGAGGGAGAGAATCACCTCCCTCGCCCTACTAGCCAAATTTTCTTGATGCAGCTCAGGATCTGGTTGTGTCTCTGGGCTGCAAGTGCACACTGCTGGCTCATGTTAGGCTTCTTACCCACCAGCACCCCCAAGTCCTTTCTCAGGACTTCTCTCAAGCCAGTCACTGCCCAGCCTATATCGGTGCTTGGGATTGCCCTGACCCAGATGCAGGACTACGCAGTTGTTCTTCTTGAACCTCATGAGGTTGGCTTGGACCCAGCTCTGCAGCCTCAGGCTCTGCAGGGTCCCTCTGGATGAGTCCTTTCCCTCCAGCATCTCAGCCACACCACACCAGCTTGGTGTTGTCAGCGAGTTTACTGAGGCTGCTTCAATGCCACTGTCCCTGTCACCAACGAAGATGTTGAACAAGACTGGTCTGAGTACTGATCCTTGAGGGACTCCACTTATCACTGGGCTCTGCTGGGACATGGACCAAGTTAGTATAAGACTGGTTTGGAGAGGTGCTAACTGATATGCTTTTGCTTCATTGGTCTGAGCGCTGCACTGAATAGTGGCTGTGTCAATTGCAAGCAGTGCATGGCATCTCTTGAATATCAGAATTGTGCAGGCCCATTCCTCTCACTGCATATCACAGCATGCTCCTCATTGCTTAAAATTGCATCTGGAGCTTTTGATACAAAGCAAATTTAGGGACAAGTTAAAATGTCTTTTTCTGAGAAGAGGTGACCAGGTGAGCCTTAGCCATGTAAATTCTAGCAGGTATTACATATTGATCTCCAGCATAAATAAAACTGCTACTACATTCTGTAAATTCTGCTGTCCTTTGGGCATGCTTCTTGATGGATTGTTGTCTTGAAGATTCCTTGGAGAAATTGTTACCTTATGGTAGTACATTTATGATTGTCTCCTTGCAAACACTGAATCATAGAATGGGTTAGGTTGGAAGGGACCTCAAAGCTCAGCCAGTTCCAACCTCCCTGTGACATAGGCAGGGACACCTCCCACTAGAACAGGTTGCTCAAGGCCTCATCCCCCCTGGCCTTGAACAGCTCCAGGGAGGTTGTGCCAGTGTCTCACCACCCTCACTGTAAAGAACTTCTTCCTAACAGCCAGTCTAAATCTCCCCCCTGCCAGTTTAACCCCATTCCTCCTCCTCCTGTCATTACAAGACCTTGTCAATAGTCTCTCCCCAGCCCTCCTGTAGCCCACTTCAGATATTGGAAGGCCACTCCAAGGTCTCCTGGAAACCTTCTCTTCCTCAGGCTGCAGAGACCCATCTCTCCATAGCCTGTCCTCATAGCAGAGCTGCTCCAGCCATCTGAATGTCTTTGTGGCCTTTCTCTGGACTCAGTCCAACAGTTCCATGTCCTTCTTGTGTTTAGAGGGCCGTGAAAGAGGCATTTGAGAAACTAAAGATCTGGCAAACTCGTTAGCATGTAGCAGCATCACAGTGTAAGTGCTGTATTTTTTTGATCCTCTGCAGGTGACTGACTTCAACGAAAAGACTTCTGAAGCGATTTAGGCAGTGTGACAAGTTGCAGAATGAATGGTGAAGCAGAGTTCCTGCCTTTCTTGTTAACCAGGTGTATATTTTCAATTGTAGGTTGGAGGCAGTAAGCACGCAATGAATGAGCTCCTCCATGTTGGCAGCCACGGACAAATCCAGGTTCAGCAGCTGTTTGAAGATAACAGTAACAAGAGGACGGTTCTGACGACACAGCCGAACGGACTTACAACGCTGGGCAAATCTGGATTGCCGGCGGTGCAGGACAGACAGACAGAGAGCACTCACAGGCGGCAAGGGAGCTCCAGCTCTTTGAAATCTACTGATGGAACAGGGAAGGCGAAAGCCTCTGTTATGACACCAGAGCAGGCGATGAAGCAATACATGCAAAAATTAACAGCTTTTGAGCACCACGAGATTTTTAGCTATCCTGAGATATACTTTTTGGGTCCAAACGCAAAGAAACGGCAAGGCGTGATAGGTGGTTCAAACAACTGCGGGTATGATGATGACCAAGGGTCTTATATACAAGTACCCCATGATCATATTGCTTATAGGTATGAAGTCCTGAAAGTTATAGGAAAGGGAAGCTTTGGGCAGGTGGTGAAGGCCTATGATCATAAGATGCATCAACATGTGGCGCTAAAAATGGTGAGAAATGAAAAACGTTTCCACCGCCAGGCTGCGGAAGAAATCAAGATCCTGGAGCATCTCCGGAAACAAGATAAGGATAACAACATGAATGTTATTCACATGTTGGAAAACTTCACGTTCCGCAGCCACATCTGCATGACATTTGAGTTGCTGAGCATGAACTTGTATGAATTGATCAAGAAAAACAAGTTTCAGGGCTTCAGCCTGCCTTTGGTCCGCAAGTTTGCCCACTCCATTTTACAGTGCTTGGATGCTTTGCACAAAAACCGAATCATCCACTGTGACCTTAAACCTGAGAACATTTTGTTGAAGCAGCAGGGCAGAAGTGGTATAAAAGTGATTGATTTTGGCTCAAGTTGTTACGAGCATCAGCGTGTCTACACTTACATTCAGTCGCGCTTTTACCGTGCGCCCGAAGTCATCCTTGGTGCACGGTATGGGATGCCCATAGATATGTGGAGCTTGGGCTGTATTCTGGCAGAGCTTCTCACCGGTTATCCTCTTTTACCTGGAGAAGATGAAGGAGACCAGCTGGCTTGTATGATCGAGCTATTGGGCATGCCTTCTCCAAAACTCTTAGATTCATCCAAGCGGGCTAAAAACTTCGTGAGCTCTAAGGGTTATCCCCGCTATTGTAGCATCACCACCTTGTCTGATGGCTCTGTAATACTTAACGGTGGACGTTCTCGGAGGGGAAAACTACGTGGCCCACCAGAGAGCAGAGAATGGGGTAATGCATTAAAGGGATGTGATGATCCACTCTTCCTTGACTTCTTAAAGCAGTGTTTGGAATGGGATCCTGCCATCCGCATGACGCCCAGCCAGGCTTTGCGACACCCCTGGCTGAGGAGGCGGTTGCCAAAGCCTCCGACTGGGGAAAAGGCCTCGGGGAAGAGAATCACAGAGAGCACTGGTGCTATAACGTCCATTTCCAAGTTACCTCCCGCTTCGAGCTCAGCTTCCAAACTGAGGACTAATTTGGCACAGATGACGGATGCCAATGGGAATATCCAGCAAAGAACAGTATTGCCAAAACTTGTTAGCTGAGTTGGAAAAGAAAAAAAAACAAAAACAACAAACCCTAATGCTGTTAATTTGAGAGATACAATATGGCTGAGCCTTATTTGTATGAAAAAGTAGCTCAGATAATACATTTTTTTATTTGCTCAATAACTCTTCATTTGTATCTTTCAGCACTCATTTTAAATGTAAATGTTGGGTTTTGTTTTGTTTTGTTTTTATAAAAAAAGGGGGGATGGGACAGGACACACACAATGCTTTAAGTTTTTATACTTACTTTTTAAAATATTTTTCTTCTACAGTACAATTTAGCCTTACTGTAACTAGTGTGACACAGTAATAAACATCAGTGGCAGGCCACTGGTTACACATGACTTGTCCTGCATTGCAGTGTGGTGTCAAAGGTATCAATACCTTTCTCTTCCATGGTTCATGTTAGGTTTCACCTGGGGTAAATTTCTAAGGACTGCCTTTTGAATTTCGTGGCTGTGGGTCTTGATTCTGTGAACACTCACACTTCTCCCTGACTAGACTCCAGGGAGGATAATCAAAAAGAAATACAGTTAAGCACCTGTAAGATTTGAAGCGGAACCATAGCGCGCCGTGTTGTCATTTTCAGTGTGGTAGCCCAGAGAAAATAGTGGTATGGCTGATGAGACAGTCACCTTCTGTGGAGTGCTGTAACTATTCAGAAGCAATGGGTTTTATTAAAATGAGCATTTGAATGTCGTGGAAAAAATACAAGCTTCCAGGGCTACAATGACTCTCTTGCCTTGTGTGCTGTGTGGTGGAGTGAGAGGAATGGGCAATCTCAGAAAGAATGAAGCTGGGAATATGTCTGTTCCTCTCAACCTGAAAGTAGCTGGTAAAGCTAAATGTTCTGGGCTTCATTTCAGGTACATAACCTTGAGCATTCACATTAGGCTTCTCTTCCTTTTTTTTTCTTTTCTTTTTCTTTTTTTCCCGTTCTCCTGTTTTCTCTCCTAATGTGCAGCTTGGTCTCCCTAAATCACCTAGGCAGAAGTACTCCTTCTGTCAGTTATATTGTAACTTCCAGACTGTTATGCTACTGGACATCACAGATTGCTTTAATTTCGTCTGACAATGTTTGTCTCAGCAACTGTGACCTCTCTGGTACATTTTACACTTCAGATCAAATCTGCACTTAGGAGCAAATGCTATGTTACTACATTGCTTTCTGTAGAAAAGTACTTCACCTTTGACATCATCACTGCAGATGAAAAGATCCTCAGTGGAAGCCTTTTCAGTTGTCAGGCATCATCCTAGGTACCTTCTAATAAGGCAGGACTATCAAAAGAAAGTTTGAATGATTGCAATTTGATTTAGTCTTGGCATTTGGAGCAGAAAACTGAAGGAACGGTTAGAGAAATGTGTAGATTTGTTTGTGTGTGTGTTAATGGTTGGGTTTTCTTTTGTGCTTTTTTAAACTGCATTCATGGAAGCAAAAAAAAAGATCTTTCCTGAGGAATGACATCTAGACCTATGTGACAAACATCTACATGTCATAGCATGGTTTCAACAAGGAACAGCTCGAGACGTTAAGATGGGAGTTTACAGTGGCTGTGGTCTGCGTTGGGTGTAAAAAAAACCACAGGGAAAGGGAATTTTTGAAGAGCAGAACATAACTCGGAAGGGTTTACATCTATAAGAACAAGACACGCTAGAATGGATTGCATTAAACCTCAATAACTTTACTATGAGCAACATTTATATGCACAGGTTTTTGTTGGTTGTTTTGGTTTTTTTTTTATTGAGTTACTTGTATAAATGATGAAAAATACTTAAAGCATGGTCCCCTGAGAGGCCAAGAAAGTTTCCGGTTAAGTTCTCCTTCATTACTTCACCACTTACAGCTTAACTTTTTTGTTTGTTTGTGGGGGTTTTTTGTTTTGTTTTGTTTTGTTTTTTGGTTGTTTGTTTGTTTGGTCAGTTGGTTTCTTTTCCATTGATTGTAAGACTAGGGGAGAGCTATAAATGCAAAAGGAACAGAATTCTCAGGAAACACGGCGCTTAACTTCTTGCCAAAATGTCAACAACCTAAAGAAACTTTCCCCCCAAAAAGTAGTTTCTGAGTAGAGAATTGTACATGCTGATTGAGAACTGTAGAAATTTAGAGCATCAATCAACCAGTTTTTCTTACTTAAAAATCAAAGTATCGTTTCCTGCCTCTAGTCAAATTATTTAGTGTTAAGTGTTCATGGCTTTATGTAAGTGCAATATGTAAACATGTATGAAATTGTGGTTAAAATGACATAAATACAGCTAAGAAAAGTGGCTTCTGGAATATGAGCATCCAGGAAGTTATGGGCAGTAAATCCTAAGTCTTGAAAAAGAGATCTATTAATTATCACATAAAATGAAGTGACTCTCATGACCGTGGGAATACAATATCGTGTATTTTTCTACAGTAACTGGGATCTTGACTTCCTCCACCATGTGTTTGGCTTCACCACTCCTTTTAACCTTAACTCTTCCTGCAAAAAGTGAAGAAGAAATAGGAGTGCTTATGTTAGGGGCAGAAGAAGAATCACCTCTTTTAATATACTTTAAAGGGAACACGGATACAGGTTCTTGCCTTCCGTGGCAATTGAAGGTGGATATGATCATTAATGTTCATGGGTCATTAATGGGCTAAACCCACTAAGTTTTCTCTTCCATGTAACCAGTTCTTAATGCCAATAAATAAATGCATTTATGATCCATCTTCTTTCATAAATGCTACCGGAAACTTTGAAGGCCAAAATAATAGTGTGCAGAGCTATTTTTTTAACCCAGATACAGTGGAACTTCCTCTATACTAAAGGAGCAGCTACATCAAGGTTTTCAGGTGATGTTGCTGCCTTTTATTGTAGCTTATTTATACCTGTTTAAAAAAAAAAAAGAGGGGGAGGGAGGGGGAGGAAAGGACGTTGCCTCTTGCTTTTGATGTGATTTTATTCTAAGGGCTCTGATAATTAGGCTGATAGAAGTTGGCTTGGAAACAGTGCTTAGGCTCACATGTTACCATTGTCCGGGGCTGTCTGAGCTATTTTGGGATTTAGTAATAGCACAGTGCTGTCTTGTCTTTGGTTGCAGTCTCACTTGGCTCAATTTCTTGCATCGCTGGGGTGTGTTCATTACTACTTAAGTGTATTGGAACAACAGAGTGATGCAAGATGTGTAGATTAACAATAGAGGATGGATTGTGCCCTTGGTGTTAACAATGTGCCTTTTGTTACAAATGCCGTGGTGTAGGGCATGCATCTTGGCCTCTTTAACCCTTTGAATGCTGGAGAGTAGGGAAGAAATTATTTTTAAACCCTATACCTATCTTAAAACATCCTGTAGATGGACGAAGCCTTAACAGAAAGAATAAGGCAATGACACTGCTAAGGAGAGATGACATTAAAGGGTTCCATGAAAGGGTTAAAGGTGGCCTTTCTTCATTGGTTGGACTTTTCACATCAAATTGATTTCTATTTTTATTTTGAAATGATTTTTGTTGTTTGTTGTTATGGCGACACTATACAGAAATCAGCTGTGTTTGTAAAAAGTTACCTCAGACTCTTTAGTTTTCTAGTGTGATTTAATCCCAGGGCATTTGGTATGAACCAAAGTGCATTCCTTTTATATGTGCCTGGCTCTTAGAAAGGCAGCCAGGGGTTTTTACAATTTGGGTGCAAGGCACTTAAGCCACTTTTAACTTGCTGGGTGGTTCGGAGTTCTAAAACGACTTCATGGGAATGTCAAAAAAACACTTTAGACACAAGTAACATCAGGCAATACTAGAATCTTTTGGGAAGGATGTGTATTATTTAATGCTCTCCACTTTTTTAGTCTGTTCTTTTCCATCAGTAACATTTGTGATAAGTACAAAAAAAGAACTTTTTTTTTTTCCTTCCAGTCAGCAAAGATTAGAATATTGCCCAGCTTAATGCTATGGTAGCATTGAAATCAAACAAGATTTGGTGAATTGTTTCTAGGGGCTTGTACATTTTTGCTGCAAGTTGCAAGGCACTTAAACCACTTTTAACTTGCTGGGTGGCTTGGAGTTCTGAAGGACTTCATAGATCGTAGAATCAACCAGGTTGGAAGAGACCTCCAAGCTCATCCAGTCCAACCTATCACCCAGCCCTATCCGATCCACTACACCATGGCACTAAGTGCCTCATGCATGGGAATATCAAAAACACTTTAGACACAAGTAGCATCAGGCAATATTAGAATATTTTGGGAAGGATGTGTATTATTTAATGCTCTCCACTTTTTTAGTCTGTTCTTTTCCATCAGTATTTGTGATAAGTACAAAAAAAAGCCCCACATTTTTTAAAAACTTTTTTTTTCCTTCCGGTCAGCAAAGATTAGAATATTGCCCAGCTTAATGCTGTGGTAGCATTGAAATAAACAAGATTTGGTGAATTAATAGTTTCTAGGACATCTCTGCTGCAAGTTGTGAGGCACTTAAGCCACTTTCAACTTGCTGGGTGTCTTGGAGTACTAAAGGACTTCATAGAATCATAGAATCAACCAGGTTGGAAGAGACCTCCAAGCTCATCTAGTCCAACCTATCACTCAGCCCTAGCCCATCAACTACACCATGGCACTAAGTGCCTCATACATGGGAATATCAAAAACACTTTAGACACAAGTAGCATCAGGCAATATTAGAATCTTTTGGGAAGGATGTGCATTATTTAATGCTCTCCACTTTTTTAGTCTATTCCATCAATATTTGTGATAAGTAAAAAAAAAAACACCTTTTTTTTTTTTTTTTACTGTTTTTCCTTCCAGTCAGCAAAGATTAGAATATTGCCCAGTTAATGCTATGGTAGCATTGAAATCAAACAAGACTTGGTGAATTAATTGTTTCTAGGGGCTTGCACATCTCTGCTACAAATCTAAAGTCACTCAGTTGGACTGCTGTTGCTGCCCTCTAAGCAGCAGCTTGGGTTTTTAAATTGGGCAGCGACTTAGACACGGGACTGTAATATGCTGCAACTGTGTGTACTGAAAAAAAAAAAGGGTGGAAAATAAAAACAACAAAAAAAGATTGAATGTGGACTGTGTATATATGTATGTATAATTTTTTTTTTCTGTGAGATGCTGCTGTTGCCACTTTAACATTAAAGATGTTGTAGTGGGTTTTAATTAATCCTAGTGGCCAGTTTTATGATCCTGTATGTATTGTACAGCTGATGACAGGAGTTAAGACTGTTCTAGTGAATATTTGTTACATTTTATTGTTGTGGCCCAGAGATCATTTCAGAATAAAATTTTATGTCCTACTTTACTTCTCTCCACTGTAGTTTGGGTGGTTTTTTCCTTTTTTTTTTTTTTTTTTTCCCTGATCAGAAAGGGCCTTTTGGAGTGCTGGCAGTTGTTAAACAGAAAGCCTTCTGTTTAAAGCTTTCTTGCAGGCCTTCTCCTAGCCTGCCGAGGTCAATGCCAGCAGTGCCTTTGTCCCCCAGCTGCTTTATGTGTCTTGACAGCCTTGAATATTGCCCAGAGGCTGGGTTTTACCCTGAGATTTCTAAAGTTCTCAGGACTTTGAAAGTCCTGAGAATATTTTGCATTTGTCTCATGCTTGAGAGAAAACATCTTTGGCAGGAATTTTGCTTGTGTGGGTGTTTAAATTGCATTTAAGCTGCATTTTAAGGATTTTTAGTTGGGTTTTAAGGATTTTTTCCTTAAATAACAAACTGATTTGGTTAAGAAATACTTGCTTGAGAAAGGTGCAGTGTGCCATGCTTTCTTAAAACTGCTTTAATATTTTTCTTCATAGTCCTTTTAAAAGCATGAGATTTCTGTCCTCCTTATTTTGTTTATTTTAAGTCACACTTCTTAAAAGCCTGGGATGATGAGAGGATACTGCACAAAACTGTTAGGCCGAAGTGAGCTGAATTCTCTTCCCATGTTAAGTCCAGAGTAATGTCACTGTTTAGCTCAGAAATACCTTGTCAGTAACTAACTGGCAGCCAAGTTCTCTTCTTGGCAGTGCCAATGTACACCCAGAGCAGCCCTTTCTGGTTCAGGCTTGAAATCAAAGGATTTTAGTTAACACTTCAGTGTTAGCAGAGTTGGGAGGTAGCAGAGCACAAAACTCATCAAGATGAAATACAGATAGACACAGCTCACAGCCCCAGAGAGCAGCAAGCCAAAAATCACATCTTGGTGGATTAAAACTGATTTGTTAATTCCTAAGCTCTGAGGACAAAGGCATTTAAAAAAAAATTAGCTTTTTTAATGGATTTATTTGTCTTATGGTCCATCTTTCTCCCCTCATCCAGCCACCTATCTATCTTGCCAACTCTTGCATGCTTCTGTCAAGAGAATCACAGAATCAACCAAGTTGGAAAAGACCTTTGAGATTGCTGAGTCCAACTGTCACTTTTTTTTTTTTTTTTTTTTTCCATTTGAGGAATGGTAGTGGCCATCTGGCCTGATTTCAGTTGTCTGGACGTTACCTTTGCCATTTGTCGAGACTCTTGGTAGCTGGTAGGGAAACTGCATCGTCCTCTACCAGCCGAGGTTTTCGTTCTCTGCCACATGTTGCCTGCAGGGCTGGAGAATAAAGCTGTAGCAGAATGGATATTAACACTGCAGTGTGACCTAGAAGCAGGACCATGAGTTTGGGTATTGCAGACACAGAACAGTACTACAGGACTCTCTAGACCCTCCTTTGTTTCTTGTTTGCGAAAACATAAACCTCAACCCCTTCATGAATCACAGAATCACAGAATTAACCAGAATGGAAAAGACTTTCGAATCATCTAGTCCAACCTATCACCTAACACCTTCTAATGAACTAAATCATGGCACCAAGTGCCTCATCCAACCTCCTTTTAAACACCTCCAGGGATGGGGACTCCCATCACCTCCCTGGGCAGCCCATTCCAATGCCAATCACTCTTGCTGGGAAGAACTTCTTCCTAACATCCAGCTTGCACCTGCCCTGGCACAGCTTGAGACTGTATCCTCTTCTTCTGTCCCTGGGTGCCTGGCAGAAGAGCCCACCCCACCTGGCTACAACCTCCCTTCAGGTAGTTGTAGAGAGCAATGAGGTCTGCCCTGAGCCTCCTCTTCTGCAGGCTGCACACCCCCAGCTCCCTCAGCCTCTCTTCACAGGGCTGTGCTCCAGGCCCCTCCCCAGCCTTGGTGCCCTTCTCTGGACACGTTCAAGCATCTCAACATCTTTCTTGAATTGAGGGGCCCAGAACTGGACACAGTACTCTAGATATGACCTTATCAGTCCCTGGCTAAAATGAGCCCCTTGGAATCCCACCCTGAATCCCGCCTCTGGTTGCTGTCATTGCCACAGTACTTCATTTGCAAAGAAATTGTGGCTCCCTTTGGATGTCAGCTGTACATCTCTTGGTTGGCAAATCCCAAGTGAAGAATGTGGAGAGTGTGGTTCTGATCAGGTGCCAGGTCCTTCACTTCTAGGTGCTGCTGCTGCTTTTCTTCAACATTCCATTTTGTGCCTTAAAATAAAATCTACCTATTGAAAGATCCAGTGGGAATTTCCAGAGTTCTGTCACCAGAACAGGGAAAAAGCTTCTCCTCCTGTTTCTATGGAACTTCCTATGCCTCAACTCCCACCCATTGCCCCTTGGCCTGGCACTGGGCCCCACCCGGCAGAGCCTGGCTCCAGCCTCTTGCCACTCACCTTTACATCTTTATAGCCATTGCTGAGGTCCCCTCTCAGGCTCCTCCTCTCCCAGCAGCACAGCCTCAGCTCCCTCAGGCTCTCCTCCTAAGGAAGATCTTCCACTCCCTTCAGCATTCTTGTGGCTCTGTGCTGGACTCTTTCAAGCAGTTCCCTGAGATCCTTTTTGAACTGAAAGGCTCATAACTGGACACAACTATACCTCGATTTCCACCCAATGCCTTTCGTCCTGTCATTGAGCATCACTGAGATACGCTGCAATGGAGTGCAAGTGGCACTGACAGAAAAGGTTTCTGTTCCTTCACAGAAATCCTCTGCAACTAAGTTGGCTTTCTCTGTGTCATTTTCCCTCTTTGGGTTTGTTTGTTGTTTGTTTGCTTGTTCATTTGTTTGTTGGGGTTTTATTTGGAGAGGGTGTGGGGGTTGGTTTTGGTTTTGGTTTTTTTTTTTCCATTTAAATTTTTTTTTCCAGCCCCTGGCTGTACTGTGTCTTGGATGTCTGCCAAATGTTGAGCACTTGAGGCCAAGGACTACTGCAAAAATAATGTTTGTTTAGCTTTTTCCCAACAGTAAACAGAAAGCCTAGCCTAGTCCCCAGCTCCAAAGACAGGGAATGCTCAGCCATCCCAGCTGCTGGATTCCAGGCTCCACATCAACCATTAACCCTGTTCTTTAAGTTCTGCACCAAGTTCAGCAGAGATGAAGTGGTTTGTGTCTATCACTTGGAGGTAGGATTGGGGAGGAGAATACAAAAGCAGGGTCCGGACACCTTTTTGCAGAAAGCTGTCCTGGTAGGCATAAAGCCTGCCAGGCTGGTTTAAACCCTTGCTCAGTCCTCCTTCTGTTCAGGGTCCGGAAGTTGAAGTAGATTGAGCTAAGCTAAGCAAAGCCCTGAGGCGAGGAGCTCAGCACTGTGTCTAGTGCAGCCCCTCAGTGTGCCTGCGTGGTTGCACGAGGCACGAAGCTTTGAATGCATTGGGCAGTACAAGAATGCTAAATGCCTATTGGCCAGT
>WBNM01026986.1:6667-20983 GCA_013399055.1 Ramphastos sulfuratus
CTTCAACACCTCCAGGGAGGTTGTGGAGCACAGAAGCACAGAATGTGATCTTTGATCACATTCTGTGCTTCTGTGCTCCACAACCTCCCTGGGCAACCTGTGCCAGTGTCTCCCCACCCTCACTGTAAAGAACTGTAAAGAAAGAATATTCTTATCAATCCTAGAAAGGCTATAAACAGGACCCTGGGGCTCAGTGTGGCCACAGAAACACCTCAAGGGTGCTCATTTTTGTAGCGTTAGTAATGGAAACATAGAATTGTAGAATAGTTATGGTTGGAACAGAACTCCAGGATCACTAATTCCAGCCATTAATCTTGGAAACAAGTCCAGTGTGCAAAATGATGCTTACCCAGTTACCCTAGTGAGAACTGTATCCAGTTTTGGGCTCCCCAGCTCAAGAGAGGCAGGGATCTGCTGGAGAGAGTCTAAGGGAGGCTATGAGTCCTGGGCTACATCAAGAGAAACATGGCCAGCAGGGCAAGGAAGGGGATTCTGCCCCTTTGCCCTGCTCTCCTCAGACCCCAGCTGCAGTCCTGTGTGCAGTTCTGGAGCCCCCAGCACAGGAAGGACATGGAAGTGTTGGAGTGGGTCCAGAGGAGGCCACCAAGATGCTGAGAGGGCTGCAGCAGGTGGCCCTTGCAGCACCAAGATGCTGTGAGGACAGGCTGAGAGAGTTGGGGCTCTGCAGCCTGGAGAAGAGAAGGCTTCCAGGAGACCTTNGAGTCACAGAATGGTAGGGGTTCAATGACTGAGCCTCAAGCAATTCTTTAGTCTCCCCTCTAGTTGAGTTCCCTCCCTGAACTCCAGTCTCTAACAACTAAAGTAAGTCTGGGGGCAACTGAAGACATCAAAAGACAGAAGATCACACTGACAGCTGCTAATGGAAAAGTGAATAAAGCCTCATTCAGCTAATCCCTGCTGGTTTATTAGCATCATTCTCCTGCTCCTGCTCCCCACCACAGTTATCTATCAACTCCAGTTACAAAAGCACAGAAGTACAACATTTATGAGTTAATGCAGCCAATCTGGAAGTGATGGCTTGCTCTCACAGGCTCCAAAGCCACTGGGACCCTGGAAGGGCAGGTGTGCTCCATCACTCCCTCACCCAGCAACGTGCTCCAGGCATGTGCTTAGCCACTGCTGACTGCAAGTAGTCACTGCTGCAGCTCCCTTCATTGCCCCACACTGCAGAGTCTGTCTGGCTGAGGATGCAATGGACCAGCTGAGGATGACCTGTCAAGGCAGCAGTGCTGCTAAAAAAGATTAAACGGGCTCAGAGTACTCCAAAATGCTGATTTATCAGTGTGATGAGTTTGGAAACCTACAGAGACTCTCATTCAGATTAAGGATTGGAGTGAAGGGTGCAGTTCATGACAGCCCAGAGCAAATGCAGGAGTGAGGAGAGGGAAAGGGATGGACACCTGACAACAAAACCTGTGTGGCTCTTCTCAGGTTCTGCTTTTACCTGCTGCCAAATGGAAAGCCTTTTCAACACAAGGAGGACATGGACCTGTTGGAGTGAGTCCAGAGGAGGCCACAAAGATGCTGAGAGGGCTGCAACAGCTCTGCTGTGAGGACAGGCTGAGAGAGTTGGGGCTCTGCAGCCTGGAGAAGAGAAGGCTTCCAGGAGACCTTGGAGTGGCCTTCCAGGATCTGAAGGGGGCTACAGGAGGGACTACTGACAAGGTTTTGTAATGACAAGAATGGGTTTAAAGTGGCAGAGATTTAGACTGGATGTTAGGAAGAAGTTGTTTGCAGTGAGGGTGGTGAGACACTGGCACAGGTTGCCCAGGGAGGTTGTGGAGTCTCCTCCTCTGCAGCCTTTCCAGCCCTGTCTGGATGTGTTCCTGTGTGACCTGTGCTGGATTCTCTGCTCCTGCTCTGGCAGGGGGGTTGGACTCAGATCTCCAGAGGTCCTTCCCAACTCCTAACATCCTGTAACAAGCATCACATAATGGCTCTGGTGGTGGATAGGTGGGAGTTCAATACTTTGGGGCTGAATAAGCTTAAAATGAACTGCTGTGAGACCAGGAAAACAGGAATGGAAGGTTTGGGACTAAAATGCCTTAAGACTAAAAAGGCAGAATGAGCTCAAAGGTTAAAACAATTCCTGTCTCCTGTTTCTGATTAAGAGCAGTATCAAAAGACAGTAACATTCTGTCAGCCCCTGCAGGTTATGCCTCCTCCTGGTGTCTTGGCATAAACCAGAGGCAGATTTGGACATGCATCAAACCACTGAGGTGCCCCCTCCAGAACCTGTGGGCATTTTAATCCTAAACCCCACACCTCCAGGAGAAGAATTTGAATGGAGATGTCAGATCCTCTTAATGTAATGACTTAGGTGAGGGATGGAGCATGTGTGCAGTGATTTATGGGATGTAAAATGATGTAAGTGATCATATATAAATATAATAGAATGCATAAACTGCTGCTGCTTGAGCTCACAGGGACTGGATTTGTGATTTATCACCCAGCACTGAAATCAAGCAGGCATCCTGACTAAGCATTGATTGGCTTTGCCCATTGGGACTTTTTTTTGGGGGACTACAACTCCAGAGGCCACAGCTCAGCTCCTTGGTTTACCACTGAGTTTTTCCCACCAGATGATGTGAAGTATTATCAGCAGGATGAGAGAGGAAATTCTCCCTCTCTGCTTTGGTCCTGTGAGACCCAACCTGCAGTGCTGTGTCCAGTTCTGAGGCCTCCAGCACAAGGAGGACCTGGAGCTGTTGGAGCTGGTCCAGAGTGGGCCACAAAGATGCTCAGAGGGCTGGAGAAGGTCCCCTATGGGGACAGACTGGGAGAATTGGGCTGCCAGGGAGGTGGTGGAGTTCCCATCCCTGGAGGTGTTGAAGCAAAGCCTGGATGGGGCACTTAGTGCCATGGTCTGGTTGATTGGCTGGGGCTGGGTGCTAAGTTGGGCTGCATGAGCTTGGAGGTCTCTTCAATCTGGCTGATTCTATGAGTTGGGGCTGTTGAGCCTGGAGGAGAGAAGGCTCCAGGCAGACCTCAGAGCAGCCTTTCAGTACCTGAAGGGGCTCCAGGATAGCTGGGAAGGGACTGGCAGTGCCAGGATGATTGACAGGGGTTTGAAACTGGAGCAGGGCAGATCAGGAGGAAATTCTGCACACTGTGGGTGGGGAGACACTGGCACAGGTTTCCCAGGGAGGTTGTGGATGGAGGTGGAGGTGTTCAAGGCCAGGCTGGATGAGACCTTGAGCAACCTGTGCTGGTGGGAGGTGTCCCTGCCCATGGCAGGGGGTTGGAACTGGCTGAGCTTTGAGGTCCCTTCCAACCCAACCCATTCTGTGATTCCATGATCAGTGCTTTTCTCTCCCCTCTAAGCACTGGGTGGGCTTAGTGTAAGAAAGAGNATAAATATAATAGAATGCATAAACTGCTGCTGCTTGAGCTCACAGGGACTGGATTTGTGATTTATCACCCAGCACTGAAATCAAGCAGGCATCCTGACTAAGCATTGATTGGCTTTGCCCATTGGGACTTTTTTTTGGGGGACTACAACTCCAGAGGCCACAGCTCAGCTCCTTGGTTTACCACTGAGTTTTTCCCACCAGATGATGTGAAGTATTATCAGCAGGATGAGAGAGGAAATTCTCCCTCTCTGCTTTGGTCCTGTGAGACCCAACCTGCAGTGCTGTGTCCAGTTCTGAGGCCTCCAGCACAAGGAGGACCTGGAGCTGTTGGAGCTGGTCCAGAGTGGGCCACAAAGATGCTCAGAGGGCTGGAGAAGGTCCCCTATGGGGACAGACTGGGAGAATTGGGCTGCCAGGGAGGTGGTGGAGTTCCCATCCCTGGAGGTGTTGAAGCAAAGCCTGGATGGGGCACTTAGTGCCATGGTCTGGTTGATTGGCTGGGGCTGGGTGCTAAGTTGGGCTGCATGAGCTTGGAGGTCTCTTCAATCTGGCTGATTCTATGAGTTGGGGCTGTTGAGCCTGGAGGAGAGAAGGCTCCAGGCAGACCTCAGAGCAGCCTTTCAGTACCTGAAGGGGCTCCAGGATAGCTGGGAAGGGACTGGCAGTGCCAGGATGATTGACAGGGGTTTGAAACTGGAGCAGGGCAGATCAGGAGGAAATTCTGCACACTGTGGGTGGGGAGACACTGGCACAGGTTTCCCAGGGAGGTTGTGGATGGAGGTGGAGGTGTTCAAGGCCAGGCTGGATGAGACCTTGAGCAACCTGTGCTGGTGGGAGGTGTCCCTGCCCATGGCAGGGGGTTGGAACTGGCTGAGCTTTGAGGTCCCTTCCAACCCAACCCATTCTGTGATTCCATGATCAGTGCTTTTCTCTCCCCTCTAAGCACTGGGTGGGCTTAGTGTAAGAAAGAGGCAGTGAAATAAAAAGATGAAAGGGGTCATAGAAAAAGCAGGGAGAAATGAAGAGGTAGCAGAGAGGTAAGAGAGACCACCTTCCTATTTCATGTTTCTAAACCATGTGCCAAGAGGCACAGCCTGCACACAACTGAACTGCAAACCACCTTTGTGCTGCACCTTTAATCTATCCAGAGAGCTGTGGAGACAGCACAGGGGTGGTTGCTATAGAAACCTCCCCCTCAGTGAACAGAGATCCTGGAGTTGAAGTACAAAGTTAGCTGTGCAGCCACAGCAGAAACTTGCTGATGCTGGGGAAAAAACAAGTGGAGACAGCCACAGCTGATCTCCTGCCTCACCTATGGCTTTGAAAAGAAGGGTCTGGAGGGTTTGAAGCATCATCTGATTAAATAGGCTGAATGAAGATTCTCCTGCAGTGCACCCTGGCAGCAGCTGAATTTAGTTCTGAAGTTGGGGCAGGTCACAGAAAGTCTCTGGCTTCAGCCCCAGAGTGAGGGGAAGGTGACTTGGACTAAAGTCTTTGGCTCTGCTTGTAAGGGGATCCTTCCCCCAGGTCCCAAACTGGGCTGTCATTATAGTTCATGTTCTGAGGGAGAGCTTTGCAAAGACAAGTTGGTTGTCTTTGCAAACATTTACCCATCCCTTCTACACAGCTCTAGAGAGACCACAGCTGGAGTGGGGACAGTTCAGGAGAGACAGAGAACTACTGGAGAGAGTCCAGGGGAGGCTACAGAGCTGCTGAGGGGCCTGGAGTGGCTCTGGGAGCAGCAAAGGCTGAGAGCCCTGGGGCTGAGAGCCTGCACAAGAGCAGCCCCAGAGGGCAGCTGAGCAATGCTCAGCAAGAGCTAAAGGAGCTGTGGGGGGCAAGAGGCTGGGGCCAGACTCTTGGCAGTGGTGCCCAGGGACAGCACAAGGGGCACTGGGCACAAACTGCCCCCCAGGAGCCTGCAGCTGAGCAGGAGGAGAAAGTTGTTTGTTGTGAGGGTGCTGGAGGCCTGGAGCAGGCTGCCCAGAGAGGTTGTGGAGTCTGTGTGCAGAGCTTCCAACCCCCCTGGGCACTGTGCTGCTGGGCAAGCTGCTGTGGCAAGCTGCTCTGCTTTGGCAGGGGGTTGGACTGGGTGATCTCCAGAGGTCCCTTCCAGTTCCCCCATGCTGGGATTCTGTAGGGTCTATACAATAAAGAGGTCTTCTCAATTCCTCCAGCCCTGCTACATTCTCCCTTTCCTCTCACCTCTCCCTCAGCAGGCAGCAGCAGTGTTAAGGACATGCAGAGTCACCATCACACACTGCTCTTAAACCTACCAGCTGATAGCAAAGGGCTGGTGGTGAGGTCAGCAGGACACCAGCAACACCAGAGTCCTTCCCTTGGTGCTATGACAGCTCCTGTGGCTGTGACCTGCTCTGAGGACAGCCAAACACCTTCCACATCACAGGGAGTCCCTTCCCACTGTTCTCCAAGTCCCTCTCTCCATGTCCCAGCACAGGACTCTCAGGTTGATTCCTGCCACATCCAACTGTCACCTGGAGGAGCTCTGGAATCAAACCCACCCTCAGCAGGGACAGGATGGGTTTGGGAAGCAGCAAGACTTTGACACAATATCCCAGGCTCCTAGAAAGCTGTGAAACAGGACTCCAGCACAGCCTTTCTGTCTGGGTCACAGCTATGAAAACCTAACTGCTTTATTAAGAAGGTTCCTCATTTTCATGCTCCCAGTAAAGCTGAAGACACATCCCAGCAGCACTGCAGCCTCAGTCAATGGCAGTAACAGGAGGTGTGAGGTTAGTGGGGGGAAATAAAACAACTGGAGCACGAGGTGGGGGTGCTGAGCCCCATCAACAAGAGAAACCTGAAGTGCAAGGCTGGTTCAGATCACTCCAACCCCATCCCCACCCTCTCCTTTTCTCTGCACAGCACCAGCCTGTGCAACACTTCCCAGGGAGCATCTCTTGCTGTGAGGATGCAGCCTCACCCCTGCACTGCCATCACAGCTCACATGCAAAATGCTCACTGGGCTTAACAGTCTGAACACCACAACCAGCTGGGATACCCAAAGTGCAAATGCAAACCTACCCCCGTGGAGGAAAGCTAAGTAGGTCAGCAACCACAGATTGGGTTGGAAGGGACCTTAAAGCTCATCCAGTTCCAGCTCCCTGCCCTGGGCAGGGACACCTCCCACTGGAGCAGCTTGCTCAAGGTCCCATCCAACTTGGTTTTGCACACTGACAGGTTTGGAGCCTCCACAACTTCTCTGGGCAACCTGTTCCCTCACCACCCTCATGGGAAAGAATTTCTTCCTGAAGTCCAATCTAAATCCATCTTCTTCCAGATTGAAGCCACTGTTCCTCATCCAACCTAGCCTCAAACACCTCCAGGGAGGAGGCATCCACAACCTCCTTGGGCAACCTGTTCCAATGTCTCACCAGCCTCATGGGGAAGAAGTTCTTCCCAATGTCTAACCCAAATCCAGCTTCTTCCACCTCAAAGCCATTACCTCTCATGCTGTCACTGCCAGCCCTTGTCTAAAGCCCCTCCCTAGCTCTCCTGGAGCCCTTGGAAGGCTGCTCTAAGGTCTCCCTGGAGCCTTCTCTTCTCCAGGCTGCACAAAAAGACAAAAAACCAAAATGTAAAAGTACACCAAGATGCAGTGAGCCTTTCTTCTTCTGAGCTTTGGCTTTCCAGGGAGACAGGGAGGATGAGCAAGCTTGGACATTGCAGCTGGCTTTTAACAAGAAGCCCTTTTTAAGCAGTCCCATCAGCAGGCAGCTCACAGGGTTGTAGGAGGGGTTTGTATATGCTCAGTATTGATGCCCTGATCAATAACAGCCTTGTCAGCCATAATCACCCCTACTAACAGCAGCCTGGCATCACAGAGCTCAGCTGCTTTCAGCAAACACCATCAGAGAGCTGAGCAAGAGGCAGGCTGAAGCTTTGCTGGGTCCTTACCAATACTGCTCCAGGCACACAGAGCAGCACCACAGCACAAGCACCCCACAGCAGCAAGCTGGGAACACCACCAGTGCCCAACTGGGACAGCAGCTCCCAATGTCCTGTCAGGAGAACCATCCCAATGGGGTGGGAGTGCAGGAGAGAGCAGGGATGATCCCTTGGTTTGTTTATTTAGAGGAGGCTTGGCTGTGCCACAGCACATCTGAGGCTCTTCTGCACTCAGTCATGTCCCAGGCCACTTCCCAGCATGGCAGCAGCCACCAGTGCCATCTCAGCTGGGTTTTCTGCACTGGTAACCCCCAGAGGAACCACCACACTGCTTCCTACCACCAACCAAATACCTGCTCTGGATGCAGCTCAGATGCTTTGGGACAAGCACATTTAGCTAAACAAACCTGGCAGCAGCAGCAGCTTCATTGCAAGCCAGAGCCAGGAGAGCTTCACACTACTGCACTCTGGTTTGCTTTCCTAGATCACAGAACTGCTTTGGTTGGAAGAGACCTCCCTAAGATCCTTGAGTCCAAACATCAACCTAACACCAACCATGGCCATGAAAACATGGCCCCATCCTTCTGGAACAGCTCTANGCAGAAGTCACAGAAGTGCTGTTGAAGCTTCTGAATTGCAGAAGGTTTTGGCCTCAATCCCACCTTCTTCTGTCAAAGGCTACAGGAGACAACACCAAACCAAAAAGGACAAATAATTCTTCTAACTTCAGGTCTATGCAGCCAGCTTTTAGACATCTAGAGTGGGATTCAGGTCACCCAGCTTTAATGGCAGTGCTGTTAGTGATGTCTGGAGATCAGTGTGGCTCCTGAAGCCTACCTTTGGTCAGCTGAAGAGCTCCCTAGACACCATTAGTGGCACTGAGCAGGATTTCCCTGACCATAACAGCAGCCCAGACACCAAGAGTTAGGGCAGCCTGGATCCTCACTCAAAACCACCTGCCCACACTCTCCTTTCTTTGCCCCTGGAAAGAAACAGGCATCTCCAAGGGTCAGGCTGGCCTGTCCTGGAATATGCATGCAGGACAACTCACCCTTTGGGGAGCACACTGTGCCACAGCCCTTTGGGACAGTGTCCAGAGATAGGCAATGAAGCTGGGGAAGGGTCTGGAGAAGAGGGCTGGGGAGGAGCAGCTGAGGGAGCTGGGGGTGTGCAGTCTGGTGAAGAGAAGGCTGTGGGGAGACCTCATTGCTCTCTACAGCTCCCTGAGAGGAGGTTGCAGTGAGGTGGGGTTGGTTGCTTCTCCCAAGTGACAGCTGATGGATTGAGAGGAACTGGCCTGAAATTGTGCCAGGGCAGGGTTAGGTTGGAGATGAGGACAAATTTCTTTGCTGCAAGAGTGGTCAGGCATTGGCACAGGTTGCCCAGGGACGTGGTGGAGTCCCCATGCCTGGAGATGATCCAGAAACCTACGGCCATGGCACCTGGGACCATGGTTTGATGGCCATGGTAGGGTTGGGTTATTGGTTGGACTGGGTGAGCTTAGAATCATAGAATCAACCAGGTTGGAAGAGACCTCCAAGCTCATCCAGCCCAGCCTAGCACCCAGCCCCAGCCAATCNATGCCATTGGCTCTGCTGCCCACCTGGGCACGCTGCTGGCTACTGTTCAGCTGCTGCCAACCAGCACCCCCAGGTCTCTCTCTGCCTGGCTGCTCTCAGCCACTCTGTCCCCAACCTGTAGCACTGCTTGGGGTTGTTGTGGCCAAAGTGACAGAGCTTTTCCAACCCAAACAATTCAGTGATCCTATGAAACCCTTCCCTCACCCTGCTGCCTAAGAAGCAGAGGAATGCTGGACTCTCCCTTCAACTATCAGATCATGCAACTTCACAATCCTCCCTGAGGCAATTTGGAAATTAAACTTCTCTACCCTTATTAAAGTTACACACATTGTTTTTTTTTTTCACCCCATCCTTCCTGATGCTACAATCATCCTATTGCATAACTGTTTGAACCCAGGTGGGGTTTAATAAACAGAGAGGGAGAGCAGGAAGAGTCCAACCATCTCCATTCAGCACATCCCTCCTGGGAAGCATTTAGCCACCTTCACCTTCCTGCACTGCCCAGGAATGTGTGGCTCTGGCAGCTGTTAATTCAGAAGCCTGACTGACAGGAATTTAGGAGTTTTTTCTTATGGCTTTGTGTGTGTTATAAATGTTATAAATTCATGACCAGTTGCAGTTCATTGCATTTTTATCTTTGGCAGTTTTATTTACACACTCTCTCTTTGCCATTGAGGGGGGGGAAGAAAAAAAAGCTTTTGGGTTTCTGCAGCTCCTCAATCATTCTGTGCTGGGGCCTGCAGTGAGATGGAAACAAAGACTTCTGGCTCATCTAAAAATAAACTGTCATCTGCAAAGCTTTCTCAGCACAACCTTCCATCATCAAGCACAGCTACATAAACATGGCTTTATAAATTATGTATCTTAAGTCTTTGCATGCTCACAGCACTTTTACCAAGCCATGTTCTGCCATACCTGCTAAAAAAAATACAAAACAAAACACTACACAACCAAAACAGATGTAAAATCGTTGCCAATGATGATAAATGAACACAGTTTGATAAAGAGCCAGGCTGGCAAAGCTGAGATGGCCACGGGGGGTACTGCAACTCAAGTGCCACAGGTGAGAAAATAAAAAGCTTTCAGATCTAAATGTTACAGCCTTCAGCAAGGAGAGGAAATGGGAGTCAACAGCCTGGTCACACCAGGCTAGCTACTAATTCCAGGATGTGTCCCCCCAAACTAAATGGTGGAATTGAATGTAGATTTAATAGGCAAGAGAATAAAGGAGCTCCAAGGCAGAGGTTGTTGCAAAGTGACTGTGCTGGGTGGGATAGGTCTGACTAGAGGATAAAAATCAGAAAGAGAGACATAGGAATCAGATAGAAAAGACAATGAGACACAGAGAAACAAACTGTACCCAAAGAAGAGGAGGATGCTTTGGATAGTGAGCCATGTTCTTGGCTGAACCATAAAATCAGCTCTTCTGGACAGCAAGGTGGCAACAGGACTCAGTGTGAATCTCTTCGTTGAGGCTAAAAATCCTATTTGTGACTGGAGGAAAAAGTCTTACTTAGTAACTCAGAGAATCACAGAACCCACTGGGGTGGAAGAGACCTTTAAAGGTCATCTTGTCCAACCCTCCTGCAGTAAAGCAAAGACATTTTCCACTAGATCAGGCTGCTCACAGCCCCATCAAGCCTGACCTTGAACATGCCCAGCAATAGGGCTTCCACCACCTTCCTGGGCAAGCTGCTCCAGTGTTCCATCACCTGTACAGTAAATAACTTCTTCACAATGTCCAATCTCAGTCCACCCTTCTCCAGTTTCAAACCACTGGCCCCATCTCACCCCAGCTTTTCTGCAGACCCCCTTCAGGTACTGAATGCTGCTCACATGTGGCCATTCCCAGTCTGAAGTTGTACTGTGGAGAAAGGCTCATAAGTGATGACCTGCAGCCACTTAATGCTAACTACCTGATTTCAAACCACAAGCAAGCAGCTCAGTAACAAGAAAACCTCTCAAGATGACTTCAGCAGCCTCCATTCCATTTACCATTTAACAGGGAAAACACGATCAGAGGGACAGAAAGATCCTTGGAGTCCTGACTAGCTCATCTTCAGGCAGCAAAGTGATCCCCCAAGAGGCAGACACTCCAGGATTATTCTGCCATTTCAGTCCCAGCCTGGTCTCTTGCTCTCCTGAGGGCAAGTGAGCTTTGCCTATCAAGCACCAGCAAGGCTTGGTGTCTGGTCTGGAACGAGATCTCATGTGCCACATCCCAAGAACTACTCTAATGCAACAGGCTTCATCCCATGAATTTCAGCAATATGCTGCCTGCCCGCTAGGGGGAGACTCTCATGGGTTTAAAGCAATGAACTTGGACAGAACATCTCAGCAATATGCTGCCTGCCCACTAGGGGGAGACTCTCAAAGGTCCGAAGCAAAGAATTTGAACAGAGCATCTTAGCAATATGCTGCCTGCCCACTAGGGGGAGACTCTCAAAGGTCCGAAGCAAAGAATTTGAACAGAGCATCTTAGCAATATGCTGCCTGCCCACTAGGGGGAGACTCTCAAGGGTCCAAGGCAATGAACTTGGACAGAGCACCTCAGCAATATGCTGCCTGCCCACCAGGGGGAGACTCTCAAGGGTCCAAAGCAATGAATTTGAACAGAGCATCTCAGCAATATGCTGCCTGCCCGCTAGGGGGAGACTCTCACGGGTCCACCTCCCCACTATCCCATGGCTCTCTGCAGAGCATGACAGGCCAGGAAGGAAGAGAAAGCCCTGAAGTAAAGAGCAGAGAGCTGAAATACTGCAGGGGAGGATGGAGGAGAGTCCTCAACTCACCATGGAAAGATAAAGTGGAGACAGACGAAGGAAAGTCCTTTCAGCAAATAGCCTATGAAGCTGCTGAATGGTCTAGAGCACAAATCTGAGGGGCAGCTGAGGGACCTGGGGTTGCTCAGCCTGGAGAAAAGGCTGAGAGGAGACAGCTTCACTCTGCAACTCCCTGAAAGGAGGTTGGAGCCAGGTGAGGGTTAGTCTTTTCTTCATAGTAACACGCAACAAGATGAGAAGAAAAGGCCTCAAGTTGTGCCAGGGGAGGTTTAGCTTGGACATGAGGAAAAATTTCTTCATTGAGAGGATTGTTAAAGCCTGGAACAGGCTGCCCAGGGCAGTAGTGGAGTCCCCATCCCTGAAGAATCAAGTAGGTGTGGTGCTGAAGGACGTTGTTTAGCAGTGGACTTGGCAGTGCCAGGTTAATGGTTGAACTCAATGATCTCAGAAGTCTCTTCCAACTTTAATGATTTTAACTAGTCCCCTCCAGACCTAGTGATCTGGATGACTATTCCCTCTCCATCTTGACCTTCATCCTCAGCTATGCCACCTCAGCAACTTCTGTTAGTCCACAGAAGCTCTGCATTCAGCCTTAATTTGAAGACTTGGTGTTCACTGAACCAAAGCTGCTTCCTGCTCAGGGACTGCAGCCTCCAGATTTGCTTATGGAAGGGGAATGAAAGAACTGATGGGGGGAGGAAGATACCAAGAAGACTGCTGGAGGCAAGCCAAGGCTTGGCATGGCATTGCCCAGTGGTGGTGATGCTACTGAGAACCTTTACAGTGCTCCTGGGAGCATGGAGTGTGACTGAAACGCCTGGGCACCAGCACACACAGAAGGAGAAGCAAACAGGGTGAACTGGAAGTGTTGGGCAGCTGCCAGAGCTACCAGGTCATTGGCACCAGTGACAGGTGATGGAGTGAGTCCCAGGATGCAAGGACAGAGGGCTCCAGGCTGCTCAGGAGGGACAGGTAGGGCAGGCAAGGTGGAGGTGTCACACAGAGGAGTTTGACTGCACAGCCTTTACATGATGATGTGGTTGAGAGCCTGTGGTGAGGATCAGGGGGATGGAAAACAAAAGGAGAGGTTGTAGGGGGTGGCTACTACCAACCACCCAGCCAGGATGTGAGCAGTTAGCAGACATTTCTGGATCAGCAGCCCTGGTCCTTATGGGGCATTTCAACTTCCCAGACACCAACTGGGAAGATCATACTGCTGAGATAAGCAGGTCTGGGAAAGTCTTGAAGTCTGTAGGACTTGCCACTGTTCTTGCCACTAAAGACAGGTAGGAGAGATGCCCTCCCAGGCCTGCTGTTTGTGCTCCTGGGGGAGATGATGGTAGGTAGCTGACTTGGCCACACAGTGACCAGGAAATGGTTGAGTTTAGAATGTTCAGTGTGAAGAGAAGCAAGGACAGCAGAGTTGCTACCCTGGACCTCAGGGCAGCCAGCTTGAACCCATTCAAGGAGCTGTTCAGCAGAGTACCCTGGGAATCTGCTTTGGAGAGCTTAAGGGTCCATGAGTGTTGGTCAGGCTTTAAGATCCACCCTTTAGAAGCACAGGAGCAGGCAATTCCACCTTGTTGGACATCAAGCAAGTGGAACAGAAGATCAGCTTGGTTGAACAAGGAACTCCTCCTCATGGAGCTCAAGAGGTCTCACTTTCCAAGTGTGTCTCTTCCCACCACATAAACACTTCCCTCAGATGCCTCTTGGGTCATCTGTAGCCTGCATCTGAGCTGTTCTGTGCTGCATCTCAGCATCTGGTGGTGCAGGAAACCAAAAGTGAATGCCAGTGCAGGTGAATTTGCCCAAAGCAGGATGAAATTTAAGAGAATGTCTGACTTGTTACTGGGCTGGTGCAAAGTGGCAGGGCACAAAGTGTGCTCAAGGCAGGACAGGCATTAACAACAGAAAGCAAAGGGTAGCAGGACACAAGTCAGAGAGAAGCTCTGAAGGAAAATGCAGCTTTGTCAGACCAAGGCAGGGCACAAGGAGAGCTGATGAGAACCTGATGTCATTGTGCCCCTCTATTTTAGGGCAGAAAGTTGCTATTGGCAAGCTGCTGTCTGGGTAATTGCTCTCTCCTTGGTCTGATGGAGCTGAGATTTGCTGTCAGCCTTCCAGGGGCAGTAGCAAGCTCATCCATTTTCCCAGGATTAAATAGCCATGGGATTTGCTCAGTTAGGGCAGCATGAGTGTGAATCATTACAGAGGAGTGCTAAAGCACCACCAAGACATGCATGGTGCTGCCAGGGCTGTGTCTTAGTCCTCTCTAATAAAAACTGCTTTGGACCAAGAGTAACTAACCTCAGTTGTACTCTTCAATGGCTGTGGCTGGTGCAAGCAGCTAGAGTCAGGACCTGATGTGAGGAGCTGCAAGGAGCCATGACCAAAGCAGGACACCATTGTCAGCATGCTCAAACTCAGCTCTCTTCAGGCTTTCAATGTGAAATCTCATCCTGCTCTCCCAAGGCCAAAGAAAGCACAGCCAAGCTTATGGGCCTAATGCAGACACAGGATATCTGAAGCTAAGGCTCAGCAGCTGCTCTATCACCCAATCACAGAACATGAGGAGTTGGAAGGGACCTCAAAAGATCATCTACCCCAACCCCAATGACCCTTCCCCAGCAAAGAAGGGGATCAGGAATGGAGACCTCATTGCTGTCT
>WBNM01026987.1:2910-37655 GCA_013399055.1 Ramphastos sulfuratus
AAAAAAAAAAAAGAAACAGAAACAAAAATTCAGACCCTGCTCAAACTAAAGAAAAAATACAAAAACCAATTACAAATTTAGTTGTTGGGCAGCACATAATTAGTAAGGCAGGACCTCAAATGGTGACCCTTCGCATGAGCCAATTGCCAGATCCTCAAGGAATTAAAACCAGGATGCCTGAGCCACATCAGTTCTGCAGTTATGTTGAGTATTGTGCTGAGACAGCCATACCCCAAGAAAAGGGAAGTCTTTAGAAGGCTTGCTGAGCAGGGTTGTAGTTGAAGGTTGATGGCAGATGAGGCCTTTCTTCTAATTTGTCATATTCCAGATGGAACTCCTACAATTGAAAGAAAAAAATAAAAGACAAAACTAAATAAAACAACAAATCATTTCCCAGCCCAGACCTGGTATTGCTACCCAGCCAGCCTTGAAAAGCACAAATACAGAATGAAGCAAGTCCTAATTTACCTTAAGGCAGAACCAGATGATTGCACTAGCCTGGGTTCTGTATTTTAAGTAAGAAAACAGAAGTCAATATCCTAAGCCATTGTAGCTGCAACATGCAGGCTCTCTTGCTCTTTTGAATGCTACATTACACTCCAGTTATGATCTCAAGCAGTGTGATGCATGTGCACAAACAAAACACAAATACACAACTATGGGCTAGGAAAAAAGCTTCTCTTTTTCAACATGCCACACATACAGAGACTTATTTAGGATAAGCTCAAGCTTGAGGATATTTTGTGGCATGCTACCAGGCCCAGTTGTAAGTTAAGGTAGCTAGGTTTCCTTCTTGAGGAACACTACCAAAAAATGCTAAAGTAATGAGACCTGCTTTATGTCAGAATTTAACAAGGCAAATCACAGCCTGGGCTTCACCCAAAGGAGCGTTGCCAGATCCTGAGAGGGGATTCTGCCACTTTGCTCTGCTCTGCTGAGACCTCACCTGCAGTGCTGCGTCCAGCTCTGGAGCCTTCAACATAGAAAGGACATGGAGCTGATGGAGCGGGTCCAGAGGAGGCCATGAAAATGCTCAGGGGGTTGGAGCAGCTGTGCAACAAAGCCAGGCTGAGGGAGTTGGGGGTGTGCAGCCTGGAGAAGAGGAGGCTCTGGCCAGACCTAACAGCAGCCTGCCAGGACCTGAAGGGGGCTACAAGACGACTGCAGAGAGACTGTTTGCAAAGGGCTGCAGGGACAGGATGAGGGCAATGGCTTGAAACTAGAGCAGAGCAGATTGAGATTAGATGGTAGGAACAGGTTCTGCACCATGACGGTGGTGGAACACTGCAACAGGTTGCCCAGGGAGGTGGTTGGGTCCCATCCCTGGAGATATTCAAGGTGAGGCTGGACAGGGCTGGTCTGCTTGAGAAAATCCCTGCTTACTGCAGGGGGCTTGGGCAAGATGACCTTTGGAGGTCCCTTCCAGCCCAGCCCATTCCATGATTCCACCACACTTCTTTATGATTCAGATTCACACGACCCTCCTGCACATCCTGATTTCCTTGCTCCTGTATCACACCTGGCCAGTATCTTTCACAAGAAATGCTCTTAGTGTTTTACAAACAACCTCACAGATGAACAATTGCTGCCCAGGTACTCAGATGCAACACAAGCTACTGGTTCACAAACAAGCAGCTTTATTGTCTCACCAGCACAATCACCTGTTTTTCGTTTGAGGGCATCTGCGCTGAATAATTGTGGAACACGTTCCATTCTTACTCTGACTGCATTTACTACAAAACAGATTGGAATCACCCTCAAAGCCTAAATGCATCCTGATTATTACAGTGAAAAAAAAAAGCAGATTCTTTCCTTCTGCACACAACCCTAATTAATGCACTCTGACATTTGGTGCTTGTTACTTCATCCACCAATGTACACAGACTTACTTGAATCTCTTATTTTCGCAAAGCCTTTTGGCAGTTTAAATGTGTCTCAGCCCCATTCTGTTTCCAGTCAAGAAACAGTTTCAATTTTTTTCAATGGTACTTACTGTTAATTTAACAACAGATAGGCACAGCAACTTATTTTGACTAAAACTCTGTGGAGAACCTCAGCAGCACATCAGCTGTGTTACCTTCAGAACAAACCTACCCTACTGTTTTTATACACAGATGAAAACACTGAGAGTGTATCACAGAAGCACAGAAACACTCAGGTTGGCAAAGCTCCTCAGGATCACCAAGTCCAACCCATATCCCTACTCTACAAGGTGCACCCTAAACCATAGCCCCAAGCACCACCTTGAAACACAGCCAGGCTTGGGGACTCCACCACCTCCCTGGGCAGCTCATTCCAATGCCTGACCACTCTTGCCAGCAAAAAATGTTTCCTAATGTTCAGTCTAAACCTACCCAGTGGCAGCTTGAGGCCATTCCCTCTTGTTCTATCACTAATAAGCTGTGAGAAGAGACCAGCACCAACCTCCCCACAACCTCCTTTCAGGTAGCTGCAGACAGCCATGAGGTCTGCCCTCAGCCTCCTCTGTTTCACACTAACCATCCTCAGCTCCTTCGGTTGCTCCTCATCTGATTTCTTCTCCAGGCCCTTCCCCAGCTTCCTTGCCCTCCTCTGCATTGGCTCCAGCACCTCCGCACCTCTTTTGTATTGAGGTGCCCAAAACTGAACACAGTACTCAAGGTGTGGCCTCACCAGAGCCAAGTCCAAGGGGACAATCCCCTCCCTGCTCCTGCTGGCCACAGCATTTCTAACCCCAGCCAGGACGCCATTGGCTTTCTTGGCCACCTGGGCACATTGCTGGCTCATATTCTGCTGCTTGTCCATTACAACACCCAGGTCCCTTTCTGGAATCCAGAAGTAGTGAATAGATTCTTTTGAAACACTCTCGGAAGTGACTAAATAGTCTAATAGACTAAACAGTATAACAGCTTTTACAGGTAGGCAAACTTTATTAAAGGCCAAGCCAAAGCCAGGCCAGAAATAAAATCTAGCAAATCTACCTCTCAGCCCTCTTTTCTTTAAGACAAAATAAGGTCCATCTAGCATAGAAAGAACATTCAGCATAACAAGGAAACAAATCAGGGGAAAATGCTCAGCATTTTGCAAACCTGTATTCACCAGAGAATACTGCCCCTAAGCCTGGAAAATCCTAGAAAACCTGTATGTGGTTATAGCCATCTGCACTGTGCTGCACATCTGCTGCATTCCTGGTTTCTAGCTCTGCTTCAAAGTTGGTTGGTTGGGTTCTCTTAGTTTGGTTTTTGTTCGGGGTTTTTTTTTGGTTGTGGGGTTTTTTTTGTTTGTTTGTTTGTTTTTAAAATTTTAATTATTTTTTTTTTCTTTTGGTGGTGGGTTGGTTTATTTTGTCTGGTTTAGGTTGTATGTGTGTAGAAGTTTCGGCATTCCAAATTAGCAGTGCCAGCTGGTGTCTGCTCTCTTTTTTTTTTCTTTTGTGAGGATACATACAAGTGTGCTGCTACTGAAGAGATGCCTGCTGCCTCTTTTTGCCAGAAGCAAGATCAAAGTGTACAAATCTAGGCAGGTATTTTGGTCTTAAAGGCTGGTTTAGGTTGGATGGATCCTCATTAAGTCATTTTACAACAGAAAAAATACCGCTCGAGCCTCTCTCATTCATAGCTTTCCAAGTGTCCATTCTGCACATGGGTATGGAAGAGCCTGCAAATCACCATCAGTCTAGGAGTCAGCTTCAGTTACTTGAACCTCCATACACTCTGAAATGCCTTCAAAATTCCCCATGGAAAATGACTACTTGGACAGTATCAGTAGCCTAAAATAGGCTTTTCAAACTTAAGGTGTTTGTGTGCCTGTGTAGTGAGCAAGGTGAGTGCTTGAAAGAAATGTTCAAAAGCTTAAGCCACAAATTGGAAGTCCCTCATTTAGAGGGAATATGATTCCCTATCATTTTTTTTTCTGCAGTCTGTGAATTCAATACTTTTTAATATATATAGGCTTTTTGATCTGCATCCCATTGTCAGCAATGGCCCAAGTGTGTAAAAGCACCTGAAGTTGTACCTGAGGATGCCAAAAAAAAGAGAACTTAGTATTTTTTTGAAAATAAAGAGGCAATTATTTATTACATAGTGTTGCAGGTATGCCTTTTTGGTTTTGCTTTTGATTCCAGGGGCCACTATGGTTTAGGATGTATCACAGTATCACAGTATAGCAAGGTTGGAAGAGACCTCAAAGATCATCAAGTCCAACCCACTACCACAGACCTCAAGACTAGACCATGGCACCAAGTGCCACGTCCAAATGTGCCTTGAACACCTCCAGGGACGGTGACTCCACCACCTCCCTGGGCAGCCCATTCCAGTAGCGAATGACTCTCTCGGTGAAGAACTTTCTCCTCACCTCGAGCCTAAACTTCCCCTGGCACAGCTTGAGACTGTGAACAGTAGGATCAATATTTTTAAGTACAAACAGATGCAACTAAAGCCATTTAGCCATTGACAAACACCTGCTACTTTCTACATGGAACTAATTATTAAATACCTTTTGGTAATCAAGGGTAATGAATACTAAATGTGTGTGGAAACTTCCAGCACGTGTGACATTCAATAGTTTGATGCAAAGAAATCAATCACCCTAAAACTTGTTTTGATGGTGAAGTTATATCAGCCTGCACATACACAAACAACAATAGGTAAGAATGTTAAAGAGATAAGAGAGTTGCTTAAGGTGATCTATAATATTTATGTGGTAAAGCAGAAGAAAAGGTTAGCAGAGTGAAAAGGTTAGCAGAGTAGGAATTGTCCTGAGGATGAAACTGTGGATGTGGACTGTGTAAGTCACTCCAAATGAGGTGGCAGAAATCTCACAGCTAGCTCAAAAATTTCCAAATGGGACTGAAAAAGCAGTATTTATACTGTTAAAGGTGGAAGCAAAGAGACAGACTTAAATTAAGGCTGAATTAAAATGCTGTGGCACATCACTCTCAGCAGAACAAATTTAACTTTCTTGTATTATGAAAGTATTTCAATTAAATATTGACCTTGAAAGTATAGGGAGTAATTTAACACAGGCAGCAACCCTTACAAGCAAATAAACACTTGGAAATGAAACCCTGGCTCCCATGAAGACCTTCATGTTTTAGAACTACAAATCAAAATAACAGAGTTTCAGAGTCTTGTTCCTTCAACAAGACTACTTCTCAAAGGAGAAATTCCAGACAGTTTACTTCAGCAAATTTAATTTGGGATCTCAAAAGATGGGCAATTGTAGAAAGGATTTTTGATGTTGTTCTCATTTCCATTCCTCTCTTACGTCTTCTCAACAGCAGCAAACTACATAGGCAAACCCTCAGTGAAAAATCATAATCACAGAACTTTTTAAGGTAGGAAAAGATCTTTGAGATCACTGAGTCCAAGGACGAAGCTAGCGCTGCCAAGTCCACCACTGAATTATATTCCTCAGCACCACATCTACACATCTTTAAATACCTCCAGGGATGGTGACTCCACCACCTCCCTGGGCAGGCTGCTCCAATGTTTGACAACCCTTTTAGGGAGGAAATGCTTCCTAATATCCAAACTAAACCAATCCTGATGCAACTTGAGGCTGTTTTCTCTTGTCCTATTATGAGTTACCTGGGAGAACAAGTTCTACTCAACACCTGTATTTATCCATGACTTGGGTGAGGGGATTGAGTCTACCATCAGTAAATTTGCAGATGACACCAAGCTGGGAGGGAGAGTTGATCTCCTGGAGGGTAGGAAGATGCTGCAAGAGGGGCCAGGACAGGCTGGGTTGCTGGCTGAGGTCAATGGGATGAGATTCAACAGGACCAAGTGCAGGGTCCTACACTTTGGTCACAATAACCCCATGCAACACCATAGACTGAGGGATGAATGGCTGGAGAGCAGCCTGGCAAAGGGACCTGGCAGTGATGGGTGAAAATCGACTGGACATGAGCCAACAGTGTGCTGGCACGGAAGGCCAATGGCATCTTGGCCTGTATCAGGAACAGTGTGGCCAGCTGCACCAGGGCTGGCATTCTGCCCTGCACTGGCACTGGGGAGGCCTCACCTCGAGCTCTGTGTGCAGCTCTGGGCCCTCACTGCAAGAGAGATATTGAGGGGCTGGAGCGGGACCAGAGGAAAGCAATGAGACTGGGTAGGGGGTTGGAGGGGAAAGCTGCTGAGGAGGCAGTCCAGCACCTCAATGTCCTCCTTGTAATGAGGGGCCCAAAAGTGAATGCAGTACTCTACGTTTAGCCTCATCGGTGCCAAACACAGGGGAACAACCAGTTCCCTACTCCTGCTGACTGCACTGCTGCTGATCCAAGCCAGGAAGCCGTTTGCCTTATTGGCCACCTGGGCATAAAGTGTCTTTAACCATACTGTGCTTTCCATATAGCCTAGGATCAAAAAATCCAATATACAGATGTATCTGCAATCAATGCTTTCCTAGATTTTGGTTTGCACTTCAGATGCACTTAAGTTTTATTGTCACTCCTATTTTTTCTACTACTTAATACTATGTATCAACAGAAATTAATTTGATTTTATTCCCTACCAGTTTAGGAATTGCCTCATTACTCAGCTGGTTTGCTGCATTTCCTTCCTTAGTCTATTATCTATTAGGAATATAAAAATAGAGCTTAACAGCTTAATAAAAAATATTAATACATCATTTGATGTTTTCTTGAAAGAAGCTATTCAGTCCACTTAACAGTGCTTTGTTAAAACCAATCTACGACACTATTAAAACAAAAATCTGTTACCCCACACCTGGTTTATGTTAAGCCTTAAGATTTAGTAACATTATCCAAAAGTAAACAGTTGTATTTCACTGCATCTATCACAGTGCAATACAGAATAGGTACAATAAATACAGCTGATAATGCATCATGCGGCAAGCCTGCAAAGCACAACACTTTTAAATATATGCTGCCTTATACTTAGGCATAGAACAGGCAAACTTAGAAAGCACTAAGAAAAATAACTGGATTTGCACATACAAGGTAGTAATCTACCTGAAATAATTCTTGCCTGACTACTTTGACAAAGAACCAGTGAAACTGCTAAGCAGCAATTACTGTTACAGTCACAGAATTATTGAGGCTGGAATAGAGCTCTGAGATTATCCAGCCCAGTCTAGGACCTAACACCACCTCAGCAACCAGACCATGGCACTAAGTGCCACAGCCAAGCTTACCTTACCCCTCTCCAGGCACAGTGACTCCACCACCTCCCTGGGCAGTCCATTCCAGTCTCTAATTCCCCTTTCCAGCAGGAAGTGCTTCCTAACATCCAACCTAATCCTTGCCTGCCACAGCTTCAGCCTCACGTCCTGGCACAAGTTGCCTGGCAGCAGAGCCTGACCCCCACCTGACTACACCTTCCCTTCAGGTAGCTGTGTGCTAAGGTCCCCCCGAGTCTCCTCTTCTCCAGGCTAACCCAGCTCAGTTTCCTCAGCCTCTCCTCAGCAGCCTTCCCCTCCAGTCCCTTCCCCACTCTCATCGCTCTCCTCTGGCCCCACTCCAGCCCATCAATATCTCTCTTGCAGTGAGGGCCCAGAACTGCACACAGTGCTGGAGATGAGGCCTCCCCAGTGCCTGTGCAGGGCAGAATGCCAGCCCTGGTGCTGCTGGCCACACTGTTCCTGATACAGGCCAAGATGCCATTGGCCTTCCATGCCAGCTGGGCACACTGCTGGCTCATGTTCAGCTCCTATTGTGGTGTTGTTATTGTGGCTCATATTGTGGCCTTCTATGGGACTGACATTCCCAGCACTAACTAATAATGGAGCAGTTTTACTAAAAGACTGCAATTTATCAGAATGGTTTATTTTTAATCTCCTGACACATTAATTAATACTTCTTCTTTTGATAGGAAAAAAAAATACTTGGCCATCCATTTCTTCCCATTCAAAGCAACATGGGAGTTATCAAATCCTGTCATTCCTGTTAAGTCTCTGTTAATCTTCCTCCAAAGAAAAGCCAACTCCGGAAGTTCCTATTGGAGGTAACAACATTACCATACAGTGCCAAGATTACACCTGACATACATCTAAGTTCTTATTTACAGATGTAAATGTCACAGAATTATTTCTAACAAGTGACTCCTCTTCCAAGCAATAAACCACCAATTTCTCCCCAAATCCTCCTCTAGATCCCCAGGATCAATACTCAACTTGCCTGCAGTATTTTGAAAACTAAAATTAAGTTTAAAAAAAAAAAAAATCAAAATAATATTTCAGTTCCAATTTTTACATTAAGAAACAGACAAGCTCAATATATCTTTTTATGTATTTATTATCTCTTCCTATGTGCATGGGGGAAATAAAAGAAATCATGCTCCTTTTTTAACTTGCTGTTGCAGTACTAAACTTTGGAAAGCAGTATCCCTCTCCTTAATAGCTATCAACTGCTGCTTTATGTTGGGAGAATTATTTCAAGTATGCAAACTGAAGAGAAGAGAATCTATGTAGATCTTGGGCAAAAGCAGGCAGAGTACTGATTCATACCTCTCTTTCATTGCAGTATCTAACAGATCAAGTCAGCTCTGCTCTTTAAAACAGAGGAAGGATGTAGTGTGCTAATTAACAATTCAAGTACTGGATGCTGAATTTCAGGATAGCACTGAGGACTCAAAGCAAAGATGATACTGGTTTCAAAAGTACTGCTTAAGCATCAAGTAGCAGCTTCATGTATTTAACAAAGGGAGAAGGAGATGATAACAGAGTAGGCACCAACTTCCTCCTAGGGAAAGAAATGTTTTCACATAGGGTGAAAACTCAACTCCATTGATGTGTGAGCCTACACAAGTTTCTTATTGCACATAAGTAAATGGTACACGCTCAAGTGACTCCACAGAACAAATCTGTCTCTTCATAAAGGTACTTACTTCCCCCTCTGATGATCTTTCAGAACAATGAAATGGCTTTAAATAGTGCCTTGTGGAACCCAGAGTAAGTGGGGAAGTAGACCAAGCAGCAAATACATAGTTCAAGCTTGTTTGGACTTTTGAGGGGAGTGATGCTTTTGCTTGAAAGTTTGGGAATTACCTTATGAAAAACTATACAAGTAGGGCTTGTCATTAAAACCTTCAGTTTTCTTATGGTCACAAGAAAGGCTAAATGGATGCAAAAAAATCATGCATGGATGGACTGAGGAACCCCTCCCCCCACATAATTAGGGGCAGCTGAAATGTTAATTTCTGAGGAAAGCTTGTACAGACTAAGCAAACTTATCAAGGGAAGCAGGGAAAAAAGAGCACTGTATCTAGTTAATCTCTAGGTGACAGCAAACTTCAATATACTGGCTAGGAAGAAATGTAATGCATTTCAGAGAGAGGAGAACACTGAACTTGATTCCTTTTAATTTAAAGCTGATGTTTAAAAACACATCAGCAGACACATAACTATTCAATGTCATATTTAATGATCTCCAAATGCATAGATGAAACCTGCTGACAGAAATTAAATGCCTTGTAAGCAGAACACTCTGAAGTTTGGCTCCAGGTGGAAGGATTTCTGATTTGATAAAATATGTAAGCATGTGGAAACAGAGAGATAGCTCCTCCTTTTCCACAAGCAAGCCATTGTTTTAGGCAATCTTTACTCCCTCCCTCACACATCAGAAATTAAGATAATGAACTTAAAACACAACAGGAGGATAAAATGTTAAGATCTTTGGGGAGAGGAGTTGGGGTTTACCTTGGTCCTTCTAAAAATACATGGTTGATAGACTGAAAAAAAAAATGCACAAGGGAAAAGAGATACCTTAGCTACTTTCCTCCAGTTAAGACAGTCAAAGAAGTAATATGTTCCCCTCTCATAGGTGTTCGTTTTCATTGTTGGCTCCATGCCGGGCGCCCTGGTGATCCATACTCGTTCTTCTTTGTGGTATCTCCAATCCCGGTTAAATCTTTCATTTGGGATAGGAAGGAAAAATAATTTTTAGTTATCTGAAGTTGACTTAACTAAAATGTTCAGGTTTTGATGAAAACTTCAGACACAGCATTCAAACCCAAACCAAACATTTCTAAGACATCATTATACCTGTGATCTTACACCTGTGATTTCAGACCTCTTCCATGTAATTATTATACATCAAACTAATTGGGTATGAAACTTTGAACAGTCCGGTAGGTTCAAACAACAGCCTCTTTTTATAATCATTTACTGGAAAGGAGAAGACTGAAGAGGAGAAGACTGAGAGGGGATATAATCAATGGATATAAATATCTGAGGGCTGGGGGTCAAGAAGGAAGGGACAGGGACAGCCTCTGCTCACTTGTGCCCTGGCATAGGACAAGGGGCAAGGGATGGAAATTGCAGCACAGGAAGTTCCAGCTCAACATGAGGAAGAACCTCTTGAGTGTAAGGGTAACAGAGCACTGGCACAGGCTGCCCAGAGAGGTTGCGGAGTCTCCTCTGGAGCCTTTCCATCCCTGTCTGATGCATTCCTGTGCAACCTGTGCTGGATTCTCTGCACCTGCTCTGGTAGGGGGGTTGGACTGAAAGGTCTCCAGAGGTCCCTTCCAAATCCTAACATCCTGTGATCTGTGGTTTTCATTTTGTTGAAGATTGACAAGGTAGACATTTAATAGTGATTGGCACCTGTCACTTTTCTAGTGGTGCTTCGGAATGCAAAACTCATGACATTGACTTTTGATTTCCACTACATGAATGGGACAAAAAATTAGTACCAAATGGAACCAAGGTTGGAGGAGGTATTGTGAAAAAAAAAAAAAGGTTTCCAGCTTAAGATTGACTAAGTTTGTTTTCAGTGTCTAAGTTGATGCTTGCTTTTGTTTTGTTTGGGGTTTTTTGTTTTGTTTTGTTTTGTTTGTTAGCTGTATTTTTTTTTTTTTTTTTAAATTTTGGTTTGTATTTTTGGTTTGTGGTTTGTATTTCTTTTTACATCTACTACTTCATTACTGCAATAGCTTAAATCATATAAGACTGACAAAATAGTTTCAACATACAGCTCTACTGCTGCTAATAGCTGTAATACATCTCCTCCATTCATGTAATAGAGATAAAACAGGAGATCTTCTCCATATCGGCCAAGTTTTATTGCAGCCAGCTGCAAAAGATTGAAGAAAATGAGGATGAAAAATCACAACAGAGAAATCTTTTCAGACATACTACCCCACTTAAATAACACAAGGTTACATCCAGAACCTGCTTCCATCCTAAGTGTGTTGCAAATGATACTCACATATTACAGAATAATAATTATTAAAACAGTATTTTTTTCTTCACTTTCAATCTTTCCAACTTAAAGGATACAACAGAAAATAAAACCAGAAGTAACAAACCAGCAAAAGAGAATTTTCTCCCTGTACCTACATGTATCCTCATCTTACTTTGTTAATGAAACCCCCAGACATTTATATGTATTTGCTCACTCCACCCTCTAAGTAACATTACTGAAGTGTCTTAAAGTACTTCTTAACGATCCCTCTTGCAGAACTACAACAGCTGAAAGGAAACAGATCTAATACAACAATCCCTGTGCGTGCAGATATGGAATGCAACAACAGACAAATCTGCAAAGGCATCGAACCACCAATTCCAAGCTTATCTCAAGAGAAAAAAATAAGATATAAATTTAATATGGCACTTGAATATTACAGTGAAGGAACTATAAGAAACTTCTGCTTTGCATGAAAGGGTAAACTCTTAACACTCTGTGAAATGGGTGCATGATGTGTCCAGTTAGGTGGTTAATGCACCGCTGTTCCTAAGGAGATTGAGGGCACTCCTAAAGCACAACAGATTTTGAACACGACTTATCTGGAAAGAGAGTTTGGAAACTTGCTGGGAAGAAATGAACAAAAAGAAATCCGCAGGCACTCACGTACTCACCTTATCCCTAATGTGAATGTTAGTTAAGTACTCAGATGGAACATGGAAGTCTAAAAAAGAATCGGAATTGATGCAACTATTAAGACATGTAAATGAATACCATTTGCAAACATCAACACTGAATTTAACAGTCGGAGCTCTCTTACCTATGTCTTGAGGTCGACAGGGTGATGATGCCCAGGGTGATGCAAATTTGGGATAAAGATTTCTGAAGGAAAGCACAAAGTTTTTCAAAATTAAAACCAAATCCCAAGCAGCCAAACAACAACAGAAAAAAAAAAAACCTCCATAACCCTCACAAACCTAAAAACACACAGCCAAAAGCTTGCTAGAGTGAGGAAGGAGGAGACAAGGGAATTTCTAGCCCAGTTTCCTCAAACAATTAGATTTATTAATTTACTTTTAAATATGGAGAGTAAAATATGCTCTGGTGGCCAAGAAGGCCAATGCCATCCTGGGGTGGATTAGAAGGGCTGTGATTAGTAGGTTGAGAGAGGTCCTCCTCCCCCTCTACTCTGCCCTGCTGAGGCTGCAGCTGGAATATTGTGTTCAGCTCTGGGCCTCTCACTTCAAGAAGGACTTCAGGGAACTGCTTGAGAGAGTCCAGCAGAGAGCCACGGCAATGCTGAAGGGAGTGGAAGCTCTTCCTTAGGAGGAGAGCCTGAGGGAGCTGGGGTTGTGCTGCTGGGAGAGGAGAAGCTTGAGGGGGAATCTCAGGAATGGTTATAAAGATGGAAAGGTGAGTGTCAGGAGGCTGGAGCCAGGCTCTGCTGGGTGATGCTCAGTGCCAGGACAAGGAGTAATGGGTGGGAGTTGAGGCACAGGAAGTTCCATGGAAACATGCATTAAAAAAATTGCCCTTTGAGGGTGACAGAAGCCTGGCACAGGCTGCCCAGGGGGGTTGTGGAGTCTCCTTTTCTGGAGATATTCAAGAGCTACCTGGAGGTGTTCCTATGTGACCTGTTGTAGGTTCTCCTGCTCTGACAGGGGGGTTGTACTGGCTGAGCTTTGGCGGTCCCTTCCAGCCCCTAACATGATTCTGTGATGCTGTGATTCTGTTAAAATTGCATCTAAACTGCCATGAGAATCTACAGGGTCAAGATTTCTGTTTTAATCTATCATCCAGAGATCTCAACCTTTTTCTGGGATCCAGTTTTACACAAGTTCCCAATTTGCATAGGAACAGCTGTTGTGAGCCTGAGGGGATCTGATTTACTATCCTGTTTTAAAAAGGAAAAGAAAAGTTTATAGTGGCAGACAGCTTTTAAATTAACTAGTAAAGATTTTACTCCTCTTCTAAATTTCAGTGATGATAAATAAATGGAATTCCAGCACAACAGGAATGTAAGTTTATTATGATTTAATATTTTTGTCTCCTATAGATTTTACTAACATTATGCAAAAAATGGTGCCAACAGTTTAATAAAGAGAAAATGGTGAAGCTTCCTACTGTACTACACTGACTGATGTACTGAGGAATGACCTTTCAAACCAACAGGTAAAGAAGTCAAAAAAAGGACTGAGGAAAATGTACTTTTGGCAGGTGGCTACAGCCTGCTTTTAGTTATCAAGGATGGCTGTTATGGCAAGTTTTGGAAGTGAAACTTGAGTCTACCCTGTCAAGTCCTTGCTTCTTTTTTTGTCAAAGGTCTAATAATTACTATTAAAAAAATAAAAAAACAGATATCTACTAAAGTACCTTGACACAACAAAATTTTCAGCTGAGCTGTATGGGCCAAAAACTACACTGATCAACTGTTCTCAATCTTGCTCTAGGCTAACTAATCTTACTGTTAGCAAAAACTTATCCTTTAGAGCCTGTGAAGGAAGATTTCAGTGGCAAAGCCTGCAAATGTTGGAAGTAACAAAACCACTCCTACTTGAAAGCATGGATAGGAATTGTTCCCAAGAAGTGGGCTGTCACTTGTGCTCTAGAGGTTTGGTTTCCCAGGGCAAAGAATCCAGCATTTTAGGCTTGGACTACACCTCTGTATGCAATAAAGCGTTTGTGGAGCGTTCACTCCATGTTACAAACATGATTCTACTAATTTAGCATTTTTCAAGGAGGTATTGGACAGCCTACAGTCTCTTAAGTATTTCAGAAAGCTTTAGAGCATGCATAAACAGCTACATAATCTCTAAAGAATTAAATGATGTAATGACATTTTGTTCATTTTTGTTCATGTAGAATTCTAAGTTTATTCCGGGGAACTAAAAGCATATTCTTAAAGAAATATCAGGCTGTACAGACAATACATAATCACTCTTTTCAACAACCAAAATGAATCTTAACCTATCTGTACAGAAAATCTATATAGAACAAGGAATTCAAGGTTTAATTCAAACCATTAGATACAAAGAATTCTAAAATTTTGTTTCTAAAAGCACACTTACTGTCATAAGTGTCTAAGTCAAACAGGTATTTTTACCATCTGAAGTACCTCACAAGGCAAAAAAAATTTTGGCTTTCCACATATGAACTGCTCTTAGCATTTCAAATGACAACTCCTAAAGTAAACAAAGGATGTTTAATAACCTAAGGCAAGATGGGAGGACAGACAGTAAAGGACTGCAAAGCTTAACTGTAAAGTAAAACCAACTTTATGATATATACCTCTCTGGGTTAAATATTAACTGCTCTATCCCCTCCATCCAAGACCCTAAATACCCTCTATAGAGTAATTAAATATTAAAATTATTCAAGTTCAGCTGCTTACAGCATAGCTGCTATGGAAAAGCAGCAGCATGCCAGGCCTATCTACTGTTCGCATACACACACGCTACTAATTCGGATGCTGTGTGTAGGAGCTGCCACAAGTCACCACTGCATCCAAGTATGTTTACTATTCCTCTGCTGTGAGGTACCATGTCAATCTGTGAGCTCTTACATAGACTTTCCATGGGGTATGTTAAGCCTAAGCTTTATTTCAGTCAATAAACCTAATTAATAACACTGAATGAGATAGGAAATTGTATCACCAAAAGCAGCATCACTACTACTGTTCTGTATGCCAATACCTAGAGAGAGTAGCTATATAACTAAACAACATAACCAGATTTCACCTGTGTCTAGGAACAAGTTGAGAATTTAGATATGGATGTACTTGAAAGAATTTCAAAAGCAAACCAGCTCCTTAAACAATCCAGAATAACAACAGTAAATTGTTTAGCTACTGCACAGATTCTGGATATCAGTCTCCCTCTGAGTGCTGCAAACTCTAAGACAACCAAGGAGAAGTAGCAACCAGTGGCTAGTAACTGTTCTTTATGCATACTCTTTATGTTGTGAAAGGAGGAGATGGGAGTAACTGCTGGATTCAACTGGAGAATTGACCTATGGGATTAGTCATTGCATATGAAGAAGATACTATGTTGACATAACACATTAATATAGCCACAAGGATGGTTGGGGAACTTGAGCATCTCCCCTATGGAGAGAGACTGAGAGCCCTGGGGCTGTTTAGTCTGGAGAAGAGAAGGCTGAGAGGGGATCTGAGCAATGTCTATCAATAGCTGAGGGCTGGGGGGCAAGTGGAGGGGGCCAAGCTCTTTTGGGTGGTGCACAGCAATAAGCCAAGCAGCAATGGATACAAGCTGGAACAGAGAAGGTTTCATGAGGAGAAACTTCTTTCCAGTGAGGGTGCCAGAGCCCTGAAACAGGCTGCCAAGGGGGGTTGTGGAGTCTCCTTCCCTGGAGACTTCCCAAAGCCACTTGGATGCATTCCTATGTGAACTACCCTGGGTGATCCTGCTTTGGCAGGGAGGTTGGACTGGACGATCTCTGGAGGTCCCTTCCAACCTCTAACATTCTGTGATTCTGCAAATAACTACAGACAATGGACTTTGGATGATCGCTTTGAAGTACTTGAAGTGTCAATGCCACAGCAACGTGACTAAGTTTTAATGCAAGCTGTATAAAAAAGATTTCTCAATGTGCCATGTTCTAAAAGTTGGATCCCTAGGAATGCAGATGCTCTGTTGTCACACAAACAGAAACTGAATTCATCCTCTCCCAGTCCAGAGGAGGGCGATGAAGATGCTCAGAGGGCTGGAGCACCTCTCCTACAAGGACAGGCTACCAGAGTTGGGGCTCTGCAGCCCGGAGAAGAGAAGGCTTCGAGGAGATCTTGTAGTACCCTTCCAGTATCTGAAGGGGGCCTAGAGAAGGGCTGGGGAGAAACTATTTACAAGGTCTTGTAATGACAGGATGAGGAAGAATGGGTTTAAACTGGCAGTGGGGAGATTTAAACTGGATGTTAAGAAGAAGTTCTTTGCAGTGAGGGTGGTGAAACACTAGCAAAGGTACCCCAGGGAGGTAGTGGAACACAGAATCACAGAATGCAATCACATTCTGTGATTCTGTGCTCCACAACCTCCTTGGAGGTGTTCAAGGCCAGGTTGGATGAGGCCCTGAGCAACCTGTTCTAGTGGGAGGTGTCCCTGCCTATGGTGGGGGGTTGGAACTGGCTGAACTTTGAGGTCACTTCCAACCTAAACCATTCTATCATTCTATGAAACCGCTGAGAGTTAAATGTAGCTATCCTCAAGGAATAGCATTACTTGAAAGATAACATACACATGAAATTTTTAACAATATAGTGTCAGTTCCTTGAAGGAAGTTCTCAAGAAGCTAGAAGCACAAGCAAAGCCACCATATTTATTGAAAGCTGCCATAACAAGATCTCAGTGCTTTGAAGCACAATTCTCATGTATGACCTTTTAATTCTACAGCCATTATGTTTTCAAATTTCATTTCGCAAAATATGGTGTGAGCTAAGTGAGTTTTTTTCTGAATGACTGCATAATAAAACCAAAGCTGAAGACAGTACTAAAAAAAAAAAAAAAAAAAAAAAATCAGAAACTTACTCAGGAGAGTTGAGATTGAGACCTAGTGTTGTTAAATCACTTCCTAACGCAAGATGTACCATTCCTGGATCTGTTTCTGCTGCCCTGATGAATGTTAACAAGCCAATCATTCCAAACTGGTCCGTCACCATCCCTTGAGGAATGTTGGTAACCCGACCTGGGCAAGAAGAACAGATTAAGTTTCTCCTTTCAATAAGTGGAGAAATCAACAAGGTAATCTAAGTATCTGCAAAAAGCTGTGAAGAATCAGAAGCAGCAGATGGACACATACCGTCAGGTAACACCTGGATCCCTTTTTTCTGCTGGTTGTTGTTTTGCGTAGTTGAACTTTTGTCTCCAGGAAACTTGGGCCCATCTGTGCTGGATGATGTTTTGCCTGATGTACTCAAATTCTAGGGAAAATAATTTGCAGAGTTGGTATGATGGAAACATAGAAAAATGAAAAACCTGTTGACCACATCAGTCAAGTACTCTTAATCAGTACAGATAAATTAGGCACCAGAATGGAACCAAGTTGAAGCTCTTGAGTTCTGCTGATGAACCTTTATACAGTATTTACCACTTCCTAAAGTATAACTCTCTTACAGTAAGAGCTATTAATGAGCCAACAGCTTGCAATCTAAATGGACAGAGGCATTGAGTGCAGCCTCAGCAAGTTTGCTGACAACAACAAGCTGTGTGGTGCAGCAGATACGACTGAGGGCAGGGATGCCATCCAGAGGGACCAGCCTGGACAGGCTGGAGAGGTGGGCACAAGCCAACCTCATGAGGTTCAACAAGACCAAGTGCAAGGTCCTGCAGCTGGGTTGAGGCAATCCCAAGCACAACTACAGGCTGGGCAGTGACTGGCTGGAGAACAGCCCTTAGGAGAGGGACTTGGGGGTGCTGGTGGACGAGAAGCTCAGCATGAGCCAGTAGTCTGCACTTGCAGCCCAGGGACACAACCAGAGCCTGGGCTCCATCAGAAGTGTGGCCAGCAGGTTGAGGGAGGTGATTCTCTCCCTCTACTCCACTCTGGTGAGACCCCACCTGGAGTACTGCATCCAGTTCTGGAGACCCTATTATAAGAGGGATGTGGACATGCTGGAGCCTGTCCAGAGAAGGGACACAAGGATGCTCAGAGGGCTGGAGCACCTCTACTACGAGGACAGATTGAAAGAGTTGGGGTTGTTCAGTCTGGAGAAGAGGAGGGCCCCAGGTGACCTTATTGTGCCCTTTCAGTACCTGAAGGAGGCCTACAAAAAAGCTGGGGAGGGACTTTTTAGGCTTTCAGGTAGTGACAGGACTAGGGGGAATGGAGCAAAGCTGGAGGTGGGGAGATTCAGACTGGATGTGAGGAGGAAGTTATTCACCATGAGAGTGGTGAAAGCCTGGAATGGGTTTCCCAGGGAGGTGGTTGAGGCCCCATCCCTGGAGGTGTTTAAGGCCAGGCTGGATAAGGCTCTAGACAGCCTGATCTAGGGTAGGGTGTCCCTGCCTGTGTTAGGGGGTTTGGAACTGGCTGATCCTTGTGGTCCCTTCCAACCCTGACTGATTCTATGAATAAATAGCAAAGAAACTATTTTACTCCTGAGTGTGAATACACAGTGGATATCCCAAGTGCCTGTGACTAGATGAGGTTTGGATTCATCACATCATATTTCTCCCATACAGTCTTGCTTCCACATAACACTCCATGAGATAATAACTCAAGACAATTTCAGGTGCAAGAAACATAGAGTTGGCACATTTGCAATTATCAGGAAAGAGATGGAAACATTATGGCTGGCTAGAAAACTGTGATTGCACACCAAGAGCCCATATACTGACAAAATATATCTTTCCTAATCATTATTGCTTACCTTTATTCTTCAAAACAAGCCTGCATTAAGACAATGTAATCAAATTTACTTCCTTCTTCCTTACTGTATCAGAATATTTCCCATGCAATAAACCTGGCCACATGTGGAATTCTTGCATTTCTTGCATTTGTAGTCACATCTACTCCTTATTCAGGACTACTTATGCCACCCCGATCAACATAATTTTTGCAATTTAAAGTAATAAACACATCAAAAGCCAGAACATTGTGTCAAATATTGCAGGAAACTGTTCACTGCCATGAAATTTTACTTATCTTCCATTTGTAATATAAAAAAGCAATTTTTATTACATCTCTTATAGAGTAAACTGTGAAAAAGACCCTCCATAACCTTATGATCTAAGCCATCTCTCCAATGTGTGATCATTATAACTGTACTTAAAATGCAACATACATGTTTTCAACAGTCCCAGGAATAAAATGTTCCCTATTAAAAGAGTTTGTGATTTCATTTCCCCATCAAGAATTTTACCTGGAAGGGATATTGTACCGCCTAAACTTTTCAAGGATTTGACAGCTTTGAGGAAAGATGTTATAACAAGCAAGTTACTGCTACTGATGAGAGGTGCCAAGGGTGAAAAATGAGATGAGATCAGTAGAAATAGTGAATTGCAAAAATTTGAAGAGAAATTAAATTCTCCAATTTTGAGATCTTCTTGCAAGAGCTTTCCTGGCCCTTCCTCCACATGTAAAACAAATTTATCATTAATTTAGAGGGAAAATTTTGAATTTTTTCTATTATAAATATAGTAACTGCCCATTTTCAGTATGATCATTAAAATAAGTATGTATAAAAGAAGATAATCAGAGGGCTGGAGCACCTCTCCTATGAGTTGAGGCTCTTCAGCCTGGAGAAGAGAAGGCTTTGAGGAGACCCTGGAGTGGCCTTCCAGGATCTGAAGGGGGCTACAGGAGGGCTGGGGAGGGACTACTGACAAGGTCTTGCAATGACAGAACGAGGAGGAATGGGTTTAAACTGGCAGAGAGAAGATTTAAACTAGATGTTAGGAAGAAGTTCTTTGCAGTGAGGGTGGTGAGACACTGGCACAGGTTGCCCAGGGAGGTTGTGGAGCACAGAATCTCAGAAGGTGCTGGTAGATCACATTCTGTGATTCTGTGCTCCACCACCTCCCTGGAGGTGTTCAAGGCCAGGGTGGATGAGGCCTTGAGCAACCTGTTCTAGTGGGAGGTGTCCCTGCCTATGGTGGGGGGTTGGAACTGGCTGAGCTTTGAGGTCCCTTCCAACCTAAACCAATCTATGATGAATTTAGAGGGAAAATGTTAGAATTTTTCTTTTACAAATATAATAAGTGCCTATTTTCAGTATGATCATTAAAAGAAGTATGCATAGTGAGGATGTAAGAAGTTTACTTACAGATTTATTGTCATCATTACTTGATGTTGGGTCTTTGTAGCTGGAGCCTGGTAATGCTGGAAAGTCTTCATTGTGTATTGAAAAGTCCTGGGACTGCTCACTTGCTGGTTTTGTTACCATCCCAACTATCATCAAAATGGAAGCAGAAAGAACATTAAATGACTGAAAATGAAAGATTTTTTTTCTGCTGTCAATCTTACTTCCTGTCCTTTATTTTCACTCTGTGCAAGCTGTACAGCAGAAAGGACGTGAAAAAAAACCCAACAGGTAAACCAAAACAAAGCAGATTCCTTTAAAACATCCACACACACATTAGACTAAAGCCTCTTATTTAAGTGTGAGCTGAGAAACACTCCAGGTTAAATTCATAGACACATCCACTGCTTTAAAGAATGAAGCCCAGTATTTTTAACCAGGAGCAGCACCTGGTTTGCACACCTAAAGAATCAAATTGTCTTTACAGGCATTATTAAAGCAGTATTTAAGGAATTCTACTGATGAAGGGAGGATGTAGTGCTTTTAAACAGCATACTACATTTTTCCTCCATCCCCTAATTGCATGAAGAATTTCTTAGCATGATCTCTTCAGAAGCAGATATTCTTAAAGGCTGCCCAGCTAACTTGCAACAGAGCATCTCACCAATGACATACTTGCCTGGGACATAAGAACGACTCCTACTTTCAGTATGAAAACTGAATGCATTTAGCCTGCAACTCTCAGTGCTCTGACCCTAATTTAAAAAAAGTAGGCCAGTCACATTGGAATATGGTTTCCCACTACTGAAAAGCAACATTCTTTTGTTTTCTTTTAATGCCAGTCGAAAAACACCCCAAAGCTTCAATAAACAAATACAAAAACCCCAACACAAACAAACAAAAGCAAAGAAAAGCCCCCACGTGAAGCACCCAAAGGTAAATGTTCTTTGCTGAAGCAGAGAAGTAATACAGTTGTTTGGTTCCAAACAACATGGCACTGGAAGAAGAGTAGACACAAGGAAATCCAGGGCCTATCTGTCAAAGATTCTGAATAGATGTACGTGATGAGGGCGGTGAGACACTGGAACAGGTGGCTTAGGGAGGTTGTGGAGCGCAAAATCACAGAATGTGATCATATTCTGTGATTCTGTGCCCACAAACTCCTTGGAGGTGTTCAAGGCCAGGTTGGATGAGGCCTTCAAGTGACCTGTTCTAGTAGGAAGTGTCCCTGCCTATGGCAGGGGGTTGGAACTGGCTGAACTTTGAGGTCCCTTCTAACCTAAATCATTCTATCATTCTATGATCTAAAATGCTTCAGTAAATGATTATATACGATTTCCTCTAGTGTTCTCAAACTGGAGATGAAAGTTTCCTTAAGAAAAAAACCCTGCTGAATTAATCTTGTTTCTGTTCTTCATCCTTTTCAGCCAGAGTTATTAAAATTTCTTCCACTGGTTAAGCAGAGTTGGTTATGAATTAACTGTGTTGCACTTAACCTGTCTAAAGTTATCTGAAGTCTGATCTTCCTGACTAAGCTCAGTATGAAGAAAGCATGCCTCTGCTAAGTTTCAAACCTTCTTTTTCCTGACCACAACCAAAAGTGTTCTCTACATTTTGTTGCTGGAGACAGCACTCAGCACATCTCATATCCCCATCTCTTGATTGTTTCTACCACCAAACCTATCCTCTGCATTAAGCAGACGCTCAAGATTACTCTTCAGACAGAGAAATTTCTTTCCTGGTTCACCACACAGTCGTGCAAACAGCTTTGCTAGCACCAAAATGGGGAAATGGTGCAAGCACAAGAGCAGCTGCAGATTTTTTTTTAATGTGGTAGTGCTGCTGAATGTTGAACACCAGCTCCATGCTGGAAGCATATTTGTATGGATCTCTTTCCTACCACCTATCAATTTTCCAGGTAATGGCTTCTATTTCAGAGGCAGACAAAATTTCGTGTAAACCACAAGCTGTATTAGCTCTCCACTCTCAGTGTGACTTTTCAGTGTCTTTATTTGAGGAAGTGACTTTTCCCTGTGTTTAGAAGCACTTCAGTTCAAACATTTAGCTCTCTGCCGCAGCTATCTTAAGCAGAAGGGCTCTGGTTACGCCCAATCCATGAGGCTACTCTCTCCTGATAATGTGGTATCTATTATTTCTCTCCAATTAAAGTTGGAGGGAGATACCTCTGAGAAACAGTACCTTTTTATAGTTAGAAAAGACTCTTGTTATTTTTGGTTGGAAATTTGACAAGTGTGTCCCCCCCCAAAAACCTATAGATTACAAAACAAACTTCTCAGAGTAGCTGATGCAACATGCATGACAACATCACTAAAGCAGTAACAAAAAGAAATATTGTGCCTCACACTAAGCTTACCTGAAATCTTTCCAGACCCCAAACAGTAAGATTTGTATCCACTCTATAAAGTTTTTCTTTTCATTATTTTTTTAAGCTGTTCAGTAAGACACAGACTTGGAATCTGACTGATAATAGTTGATGCTTACAGGTTAGTTTTGGAACTGTGATGTTCATTTTAAGTGACAGTGGAACAGTATTACAGCAAGCACTACCAATAAACACAGAGAAAATATACAGTATATTTACAGCTGCTGGCTTTTCACACAGTAACATCTCTAGTAATCAAATATAATTCCTAAAATGTACTATTCTGACCTGAATGGTTCTTATATGCATACAAATTGATTAAGAAATGCCTAGAGTCAGCAGCTTCACAGCAATCTACTATACAGACAAACCCCCAACAACCTCCGCTGATGGTGAAACTAAAGTAGATGAGTTCTAATACTTACAAAATCCTGAAGGGACTATCCAATCACACAGATATTGATTTTTTTTTTTTTTTTTTAAAAAGTGAGACTTAGGAGCTCAAGTGTCTGGCATTTTTGAAAAGACTACCTATTATCTTATAAACAGCAAAAGCTACATCAAGCAAACACTGATTTCATTCCAAGAGCTTTCAAAAGTATAGTCTTACCATAGGGTGCCCTTCCAGCTAAAGGGTTTATTAATGGAGTTGGATTGCCACTTCCTTCCCTTCTGTTTCTGTCTGCTAGTGCTGGAAAATCTGAGAGGTCCAGTCCTGTCACATTTTCACTTCCATCTACAATAAAAATGATAATTTCAATTTCCTCATGTTTTTTTTACTCAAAGACTTCATTATGTGCAAGATAAATGTAGGATATATTTTCTTTCTTTGAGATATTTGTATTTTTGTTATAATCATTACAAATAACTGCAGCCTCTACGTTATGAGACTGAAAGAGCATGGAGATGTTTGAATTTGGTTTTTTCCACACTAGCTGGCCAACAATATTCAGCAACAACTCAGTTAGAGACTGCATGCACAAAACACAGGTTGACCATTAAAGTTACAGTACTAGGACAGGTAGCCTGTTTAGAATTTAAGGAGCTACCAAGAAGAAAACTGAGAGAAGATGAAAACCTTATTATTAGCAGCATCAAGGAGCTCTTTTGTCCTGAGATAAGATCAATTTGAAGGAGCTGTAAAGTCAATGTGGTGTAAATGACATAGGAACATTTTTTGATTTGCAGCAGGAAACAGTACAAATGGTGAGGTCAGAGCTGTGGCTGTCCTAGGGGATGCCCAAACCCTTCTACTCTGATATCATCAGCCCCTCAAGTTGTTTCACATACAGAGTCACCTATAGAAACATCAGCATGGATGAACCAAAGGCATTTAAGCAGGAGGAGATTTTCCCCTCTCACGTTCATCAAATTCAGATGAAGGAAGTAATTCCCAGAGAAAAACTGGATTGCATTGTAAATCAGCTGTTCGAAAGCAGTTTGCCCTCCTGCTGTTTTTACCCTATCTAATGTTTTGACAGAAAACGGATAAACCTTTTTTTCACTGATCACCTTTTCAATTTCATAAGCCAATTTGCATTTCTAACCAACTAGGTTTAACCTGTAGTCACATGAAATATTCTTGTCTTGAAATCCACTGTATGAAGTATTCACAGTTTCATAGCACCCCTCCTGGGGCAGCATTTCTGTGGGAGAACTGAAAATGATAACAAACCTGCACTCCCACAGAACCAAGTATTTTCAATTAGACTTACTCCACACTGTACTTGAACATCAAATCAGAGTAAACTCACCTGTTCCATTAAAAATATTACTCGATAAGGAGTTATTCATTCCAAATGCCTGATTTCTGTTCATCCCAAATCCAGACATACTGTGGAAAAAATCCAGGAAGTCAGACAAAAGGGCATATATACTTCATCATTTCAAGTGGAAGGCGTTAAGGGGGGAAAAAAAACAACCCTAAGACTAAATTATTTCAAGCTGAAGCAACCCACATTAGCCTAAATTCAATTCGTACTTATTTTCCTTTATACTTCTGAATACTATGAGCAGCAGGCACTGCTCATTCAAGACAACTGGAATGATCTCAAAATAATTTAGATGTTAATGGCCACTGTGTCATAAGACATCCATTGATCACTAAGTTATGCCAAATATGATTGTTCCTCAATAATTTCATACAGGAAAATGAAACAGAAGTAAATACAGTAGTGAAAAGTCAGACTGCATTTGCAGGTGGGAAGCTGGATCATGGAAGTGATTAAGTTTGTAATGACTCCATTATAAGCTGAACAGTTATTGTGTGGAATCATTACTATGTATATATGGCACTACTACAAGCACAAAGACAATTAAATTATCATATATTCAGGCAAAAAAAAAAACCTGTTTGAATGCATCTAAGTATCATATAGGACTCCTGTGTGGTACCCTCACAAATGATTTGCTTCGTTCTGTGTGAGCTGGAGATGTTGAGATGCCCAAAGGTAAATCCCAGTCAAGTGAAATTCTGATTTCTGCCCTTTGGGAAATCACAACATTCATTTTTTACCTCCCATAGGCTGGAAGTTGACGTTTCAGAAGTCTCCATAAATAAAAATGTAAAATATTTTCCTAGTGGAAATTTTACTGATGCAGGCTTTTCTCACAGCTAGAACCTGAAGTATTTCGCTCCAATTTGGAACAGCCTTAAATGCTTCAATTTGGATTGAGAGTTCAAGAAAAGGAATCCTGTCCTGCTTTGTGGGTGTAGTCAGCCTTTGTGAGGCCACATCTTGAGTACTGTGCTCAGTTTTGGGCACCTCAATACAAAAGAGATGTGGAGGTGCTGGAGCCAGTGCAAAGGAGAGCAAGGAAGCTGGGGAAGGGCCTGGAGAATAAATCTGATGAGGAGAGACCGAAGGAGCTGGGGATGGTTAGTGTGAAACTGAGGAGGCTGAGGGCAGACCTCATGGTTGTCTGCAGCTACCTGAAAGGAGGTTGTGGAGAGGTTGGTGCTGGTCCCTTCTCACAGGTCATTAGTGATAGAACAAGAGGGAATGGCCTCAAGCTGCCACTGGGTAGGTTTAGACTGGACATTAGGAAACATTTTTTGCTGGCAAGAGTGATCAGGCATTGGAATGAGCTGCCCAGGGAGGTGGTGGAGTCCCCAAGCCTGGATGTGTTTCAAGGTTGTGTTTGTGGTGCTTGGGGCTATGGTTTAGGGTGCACCTTGTAGAGTAAGGATATAGGTTGGACTTGGTGATCCTGAGGAGCTATTCCAACCTGAATGTTTCTGTGATTCTGTGATCAGAAAGACACTTAGATCTTTGACACTCCACACTTTCCTGGTATCATCTCTGAATTCTACACATGGTAAGAGTACCAACAGGACACAGCTTGATCTTAAGGGCACATAATCTAGTCTGATGTCAGTGAGTATTTCCAATGGATTTTTTTTGCCTTTGAAGTAATTAAGTTTAACTTCAGGGACAAGAAAGTGATGAGGCCACAAAATAGAGGTGTCCCTATCCACGGCAGGGAGCTTGGAATAGATGATCTCTAAGTGCCCTTCCAAACTAAGTAATTCTATGATTCTATGAATTATTTGTAGCTTATTTTCCAAAACTAAGAAAGGGAAAGTCAAGTATTTTTATGTTCAAAAAACCTAAAATTTTATTGTTCCAACTAAGGCAACCATTCAGAAAACACTTCTTGGAAGTCACATTAATAGATGCACATGTCAAGAAAGCACTGTGAATTATTTGGGTTTTCCTCCAAGCAGAATTTAGAAGTTTTGTTTAATATATTAATTAATAACTGGAAATACACTACTACACTTCACTAAGTCAATAAACTGTAGAATAAGAACTTGTCCTTGTCCCAGTGATATTTCCTTCTCAATTTGTAAAGAATATAGCTTGTCAAAAATGAGCAATACTGTGCAAGCAGTAAAAGATTTTATTTCAAATGCTTCCACAGACAGCAATTTCATTATCTACCTTAGAGCTGAACGATATTTAAACAAGTACTTTCTCTACATGCATCAATATCCTACATCACCATCCTCTACATGTAGATTTTTTAAAAAAATTTGCCCTAGAGATACCTCTACTCTACCCTAGTGAGACCACACCTGCAATACTATGGTCAGTTTTGGGCTTTCCAGTTTAAGAGAGACAGAGGTCTGCTGGAGAGAGTCCAACAGAGAGCCACCAGGATGAGTGAAGGACTTGAGCATCTCCCCTGTGGAGAGAGACTGAGAGTCCTGGGGCTGTTTAGTCTGCAGAAGAGAAGACTGAGAGGGGATCTGAGCAATGTCTATCAATAGCTGAGGGGTGGGGGGCAAGTGGAGGGGACCAAGCTCTTTTGTGTGGTGCACAGCAATAAGCCAAGGAGCAATGGATACAAACGGCAACAGCAAAGATTTCACCTCCACATGAGGAGAAACTTCTTTCCAGTGAGGGTGCCAGAGCCCTGGAACAGGCTGCCCAGAGAGGTTGCAGAGTCTCCTTCTCTGGAGACTTTTGCAAGCCCACCTGGATGCATTCCTGTGTGGACTGCCCTAGGTGATCCTGCTTTTGGCAGGGGGGTTGGACTCGATCTCTGAAGGTCACTTCCAACTTCTAATATTCTGTGATTCAACCTTTTGTGATACTTGAGTTTCAAAACTAAGTTAAAATAGAAGATTCTCTTTCCGAATTATCATCTGTTACTTGATGCTATACATCACAGAAAAGGTAAATTCTATGATCATGTAAAGTCTTCTCACACTCCAAGAACATAAACCACTACTACCAAATCTCAATTGTTATGCCTACATCATGTGAAACTAAAGAACTAAATCACAGAATGGGTTGCAAGAGACCTCCAAAGATCATTGAGTTCAATCTGCTGTGCAATCAGCAGGGACATTCTCAACTAGATCACGTAGCCCACAGCCCTGTCCAGCCTCACCTTGAATATCTCCAGGGATGGGCCCCAACCACACCACTGAGCAACCTGTTGCAGTGTTCCACCACCCTTATAGTAAAGAACCTGTTCCTAACATCCAATCTCAATCTGCTCTTCTCTAGTTTGAAGCCATTGCCCTCATCCTGTCACTACAGATCTTTGTAAACAGTCTCTCCCAAGCCTTCAGGTTCTGGCAGGCTGTTATTAGCCCCCCCCCCGAGGCTCCTCTTTTCCAGGCTGAACACTCCCAGCTCCCCTCAACCAAACAGCCTTGCCCAGTTTCAAATAACTTCTGACATTAATTTTCACCTTCCCTTATCTGTTTAGTAAAATAATAGATTGGGTTAGAGCTGGCACCTGACTGTCACAAGCTTGTTTGTACTCTTAGAGTCACTTATCTAAGGAAAGGAGAAAAAGGATAAAACTGGGAGAACAGAGATTGTGGAAAGCTTTATGAAGCTGTGACTACACACATTAATGAATTAGAATTCACACACTTTTCAGTGTAAGTTGATTAATGTGAACTAAGCATAAACAGAGCACCAAAACAGTAAATCCTAATGCTTTATGATGTTAGAATCTTGACCAGTTAGGAATAGAGTAGAAGTGATCAAGGAGCTTTTGGCATCCGTTGAGCACCAAATCCCGAAATGAACAAAAATCCTAGGTTCCTGCTGTGTAGGAAGCAGTTAACTACTCTTCCAGAATAACTACTGTGTTTGTAAATCTTCCCAAATTCACAGAACCACAGAATTAACCAGGTTGGAAAAGACCTTTGAGATCATCGAGTCCAACCCATCACCTAACATCTTCTCATTAACTAAACCATGGCACCAAGTGCCTCTTGCAGTCTCCTTTTAAACACCTCCAGCAATGGGGGCTCAACCACACCCCCCGCCCCAGGCAGCCCATCCCAATGCCAATCACTCTTGCTGGGAAGACCTTCTTCCTAACATCCAGCTTAAACTTGCCCTGGCACAGCTTGAGGCAAGTTGTGTCCCTGGGTGCCTGGCAGAAGAGACCAACCCGAGCTGGTTACAACCTCCCTTCAGGTAGCTGTAGAGAGCAATGAGGTCTGCCCTGAGCCTCCTCTTCTCCAGGCTGCACATCCCCAGCTCCCTCAGCCTCTCCTCACAGGGCTGTGCTCCAGGCCCCTCACCAGCCTTGGTGCCCTTCTCTGGACACCTTCAAGCACCTCAACATCTTTCTTAAATTGAGGGGCTCAGAACTGGACACAGTACTCAAGGTGTGGCCTAACCAGTGCTGCGTACAGGGGCAGAAGGACTTCCTTAGTCCTGCTGGTCACACTATTCCTGATCCAGGCCAGGATGCCATTGGCCTTCTTGGCCACCTGGGCACAATGCTGGCTCATGTTCAGCTGTTGACCAGTACCCTCAGGTCCCTTTCTGCCTGGCAGCACTCTAGCCACTGTCCCCAGCCTGTAGCACTGCATGGGGTTTTTGTGGCTGGAGTGCAGAACCTGGCATCTGGACTTGTTCAAACTTGGACTTGAGCAAACTCTGTCCAGCCTGTCCAGGTCCCTCTGCAGAGCCTTCCTACCCTCTAACAGATCCACACATGCTCCCAACTTGGTGTCATCTGCAAACTTACTGATGGTGGACTCACAGATGAACAGTCTTCAAATAGATGAATATACAAAAAAAAACGAACCATCAAGACATGTTTCAAAATCAAACTTGCAAACACAGGAGATGCATCATATATTTTAAAGAAGCAGCAGCAGAAATCCAACAGTCAAGCAGAATTGAACTCAAAGGCCTCCAAAAGCTTGTGTCAATATTAAAAGCAGCTTCAAAGTTTATTGCCAGAAGATGAGAAGGCACGAAGCAGTTTTCAAGCTAATGGATAAGAATTAGATTTCCAGAGCAGCATTTAAGCACATCCATGGCCGTACAGGGATGGTCCAACTGTTAAACAGCCTTACCTGTTCACAGTAAAAGGTTGTCGAGAGGGTTGCTGCTTTGGCATACATATTATGCTTGGAGAGCTTCTGTTGGGGCTGCCTAACCCTGAACTGCTCATGCTGTTTGTCCTGCTGGGAATTCCAATGCCCTGACCAACCTGGGAGTGGTTCATCATATTCCTAGGATTCATAGGCAATATCCCCCTGAAAGAGAAAAATCATCCACAGAGATGAAGCTGTATAATAACAGGATTTGGTTGTTCGTTTAGATGACTAACGTAGGATGGGCTCAAGCTGTTGCAACTTAATTTGTGCTTGGTGTCAACATGGCACGTTTGGGTTGCTCTCTCTAATTAATGGAGTTTTGGATCTCTTCAGAAATACCAGATGACCCATTACATGCTAGTCCTCGGTCAGGTTTAGATAGATATTTAAGTAGCACATATTTAAAAAAGGTGTTACAGCTCTTCTTTTAATGAGCACCTTAGATCTACTACCTTTAAAATCTTGCCACATCACATCCATCCAAAAATTTTAACCATACATTTAGCAAAACACTCAAAACCACCAACGTCTTACATTCTGAAGCAGAATTTGCCAGCAATTTGTCCTTTACATACAAAACATAAATGCTCTCTTACAGTACACCCTTACTGTTCCACAGTATCATTTCCCTAATGCAGGCAGTGGTCAACAGAAACTACTTTTTTTTTTTTTTTCTCCATTAATCAGACTATAAAGTAGCTGAGCAAAATATGCAGAACATTTAACAAGAGCTCTGCAGAAAGACACAATGGCAGAAATATTGGCTGTCAATAAATACCTGCTCGGAGATGGAGGCGTGTGAAGTGACATTGTTGGTACCCCTGTTGTTGGCGTTACGTGGCTCGGTAACTGAGTGCCTTGTGATAAGCTGCGATTTAACTGAGGGGTATTGTTGCTCATTCCCCTCATTGGAAGGCCTAGTGCACCTATTGAAAAAAAATTCAGAGGGGTGGAGATATAGAGCAAGCAGGAACAAAGTCTTCTCCATCGAGGTGTAGATGGAAACAATTTATGCTGACAACCTTACCAAAAATGTGAAGGCTAAAAGGAAAGTGCAGTGCAAAAAACTAAGTCCTTGTTTGCAGAGTAGAATCCAAATGATCTCAAATTTAGGCCCATTTCTGTTAAAACTTTAGAAAGGCTCTCCGAGGAATTTCTATGTTTGAATCACTAACAAAAGTTTGATTCCTCTGAGATGCATAAGGTAGAAAAAGGATACAGAGGATCACAGGATGTTAGGGGTTGGGAGGGACATCTGGAGAGCTTCGAGTCCAACCCCCCTGCAAGAGCAAGGCCACAGAATCATAGAATGGTTTAGGTTGGAAGGGACTTCAAAGATCATCTAGTTCCAACCCCCCACCACAGGCAGGGACACCTCCCACTAGAACAGGTCACTCAAGGCCTCATCTAACCTAGCCTTGAACACCTCCAGGGAGGGAGCAGCCACAATTTCCAGGGTTTAGTTTTGATGTTTTTGATAAGGACATGAAAATCTACAAACTACCTCAAAAAAGGTAGCATTTGGAGAAAACTCCTAACTGCACTCAAGAAATACGTTCATTAATTCTGAATAAGCTGGTCTGTATTTTCACAATATTTAGAATATTGATCTGCTTTGTCAAAAATTAAGCAATTATGGATATTTAGTTAACAATAACATTACTTTCGGAGAGGAAAAAAAAAGTGCAATATTTTAGGCCAGTAAGGATAAACCAGACAGATTTTTAATATTGTGAGCAAAAGTATTTTAATATTGTGAGCAAAAGTATTTTAGACACAAACTGACTACAACAGAATAAAGTAAGCACTTCAGTGAGGTTCAAAAAGAAATTACTTCAACTCAGAAAAGCAAAAGACAACCAGTTGCTGTCCCATCTCAAAATATTCACAACCTGATGAAGTTCCTTGTATTTCACACATGGCTTTTCTGTCATTTATCAAGTTTCAGAATCAGGTTGAAAGACAAGAAAAAGTCACTTAGTGAGATGTAGCAATAGAAAGAAACTTAGCATAGGAAATGTGGTATCTGTAAGTGACAGTTTCTACTGCTGTGGTATAAGGCTGCTGAGGTGAACTCACAGAACTCCAAATCTGATCTTGCAGACCAAACAAAAGAAAAATTGTGGTGAATCGACACTGTCTCATGGTAGATCAGCCCTGCAGAAGAGCTGAACACACCAGTGTATAACATGATTAAACACTTAAGGATGCCATGTACAAACATGTACTTGCACTATCATCATGGACAGACTCCAAAGAAACCTCTCAGTTGCTTAGCTTTAAGAGCTGCTGTCTGTCCACATCCTGCTCTACACTTTGCAATCTAAGGAGTCTTCAATTACACTGAAACTTTTGATAACACTCAAACTGTTGTGTGACTTGCTTTAACAAGCCTCCTAAGACTTCATTAAGTGCTGATTTTACCAAGGTGTACACTGTAAATGTTTTGGCAATTTGCTGCATCAGAATTATTTTAATGAGCATAAATATATATTGCAAATAAAATTTCATGTTAATTAATTAATTGTTAAAATGGTAAAGGAAAAATGCATACACTTCCAAACTAGATACAGTAAATGAAAAACATGACTACAATATTCATATTCATTTTGTGTAAGCATTTGTTTTGGCAAAGTCAGTTCTAAGCTCTTGGTTATTTCTTGTTGTAGGCTTTCTTTAAACTAGATTTTTTAATGAGCAGGGATGTTACAGTGAAGTAAAACCATATTCCTGTGGCTGGCAAGTCGTGAGCAGTTCAAATATCTACCATGAGGAAGAGGAGGGGAGAGGGAGGGGAAAAAGTGTATTTTTTTCTTACGCTTTCATTTTTCCACTTCTTTAAACTGAGACAATAAATTTTGCCTGGACTGGACTTGAGGCTGATCAATGATGTAGGCAATTTCCTGCCTAATAGTTAAGTTGAAGTCACATTAACTGTGAGATGTGCCTAATGACTGACAGCCACCAATCCAAAAGCACACAGGCATTGCCAGCTTTGCTTGTTTTTTCTTGGAGTTATTTTAACTCTTAAGCATTGACTCCATCATAGAAGCTTCTCTTTTCCCCCATATTTGGTATGAACTGAACACCACTGATACTTGCTTTCAAGTTTCTAGTGATGTATGCCTACATGTTAGAAAGATTATGTCCTAATGTCAGAGTCAACTCAATGGACAATGAAGCTGATGAAAAAAGTTACCCTTAAAAATGAACAGCAAGCAAATGGGATAAACAGGATGGATAAGCTACCCTTCAGCATCTTTATACAGTTAAGTCTGAAAGGTTCAACAGCATCAGATTCCTACCCCAAAAAGCCAAGCACCAAACATGACTCTCAGACTGGTCAGAAACTGCTCCTGTAAGTCTCAGCAGCATAATCAAATGCCAGTTTGTATTACATGGTCACTCATCGACAGCTACGGAGATAGTCAAAATACCACTGTATTTTTTTAAGCTATGTGAAGAAAGCCAAAATAAACTGTGAAGGTCACACATCTAGCTGACAAAGCTTTTAGTTTGTCCAGATAAAACAGACCAGGCTCTCTAAAGTACTGAAGGCACTTATTAGAACCCAAGACAGAAGCCCTTGGTAAGAAAGTTGCAGACTTGTATCTTAACTCAGATACTCTGAGTCACTTTCTGGACGTGCCTCTCAGCTATAAGAAGGTTCAGTTCTCAGTGCTTGCTCTTAAGTTAGGTGGCTGGTGCTACACATGTGACTGCTGCTCTGTCAGCCTTCTATCATAACAGCATATACAAGACTAGCAAGGTACAGAAAAAAAGGCTTCAAGGTATGGGATAAAAAAAAACAAAACACAGTCGTGCAGAAAGCAATAATCTTACTGGCACAGTTCTTTGCCAAATACAAGATGCTAAGTATATACTGAAGATTTGGTTTGCTCCTGTAGAGCATGAAACATCAGTTTTAACTTCAGGTTATAACTTCTACTCCTACCATATATTTCTGAGCTTAGCTTTTCCTTCAGAGAGTGACAGTTAAATCACAGCTATTCTTTTATAGGATGATTATATTTTGCTATTTAACAGCTATACAGTGTCAATACATGACACTGTGTATACCAAACACTGCAAAAATGCATACAGAGCAAAGCACAAATGCTACCTTCAAATAAACAACAAACCAAACCCACAAATAAGGAAACATACTGACTTTTTTTTTATCATAAAAACAAAGCCATATGCATGTTCTCTACCCGGAGTGTGAAAACTGAATGCATTTAGCATAAAATCAACAGATCATCAATAAAAATAATTCTTACTTTGTTGCCCGTATAAACTTGCCCCAAATTGAGACAGCTGACCTGATGTCGATGGTGATGCCAGCATCTAAAATGTAAGGAGAGAAAAAAAGGTTATTAAAGCCAAAGCCATTGTGCTTTATTGCTCTGAAAGTTTACACCAGTTTATCACTTTGCTAAGAAAGCCAAAGCAGCAACTGAAAACTCCTTGAAGTCTTCAAAGTTTCAGAACCTTTCCCAATTATCTGCACAGTAATAACTGCATATTCCATGTCGACAGAAATTAATGAACTAACTTATATAAAAACAGACTTTTAAAGTTTGTTTTGTTTTTCTTTTTGTTTTGTTTTTGGTTTTTTTTTTTTCACTTGCAACAAATAGCATAGAGAAAGATGATCCAAAAACTTTAAGTTTTTCTACCCTTAGTGCTTTTCTTTACAGAAAAAGGGATACTCACTTATTTAAATCTGGTATTTTGTTTTTTACACCTGCAAAACATGCATCATATAAGCAGATCAATCCCTGTTTAGTGTGGAAAGAGCAAGTGTAAAGCTCCATACTGCCAGTTACAATGGAAAAAGTGGGAAATGAGTGGCTAGGTAGCAGCAGGTATACAGAAACAGATATGAACTTCACATAACATTCCAATGGTAAAATTATAATGTGCCACCCTAAGAGCTAGTTTCATGCTTGTATGCACAGTATGAATAGGTAAGATGTGTATGTGTCAGAAGTAATCTTTCCTGCTCTATTGTGCCTGCTTTAGAGACATCACATATTCCCAAACACAGAACACATTCAGTTGGATGAGACCTCAAAGCAAATCCAGTCCAACCCCTGATCCAGTTTGGGGGCAATCCTAAACCATGTCCCGAAGCACCAGCTCCACAGGCTGCTGAAACACCTCCAGGGATGATGACTCCAGCACTGCCCTGGGCAGACCATTCCAGTGTCTGAGAACCCTCGCTGGGAAGAAATATTTCCTAGCATCCAGGCTGAACCTCCCCATGGGCAGCTTGGAAACATTTCCTCTGTTCCCGTCTCTTGCCACTAAGGAGAAGAGGCGGCCCTCTGCTCGCTCCAACCTCCCTTCAGGGAGCGGTAAAGAGCAATGAAGTCTCCTCCCAGCCTCCTCTTCTCTATCCTGAACACCCCCAGCTCCCTCAGCGCCTCCTCATAGCACAGGTGCTCCAGGCCCTTCTCCAGCCTCCTTGCCCTTCTCTGGACACACTCCAGAACCTCAATGTCCTTCTTTCAGTGAGATCTTCTTTCTTAACTTTTGGATATCACACAAGAAATGTGATAAACTAGAGACTCTCAGGAAGAGTAAGATAAAAATAAAAATTAAAAAAAAAAAAAAA
>WBNM01026987.1:37675-49766 GCA_013399055.1 Ramphastos sulfuratus
AAAAGCATGATCTAAAAAGAAAAATTTGAGCTTTGGGGTTGCATAGCCCCAAAACAAGGCAACCATGTAAGAATCAGTGTAAGAACATGGCACCATACTTTCAGTTACTGCTGTAAGAGGAGACCAATAAACTACTCTCCATGCTGCTGTAGAAATGGAAAGTATTAATAACATTGAGAATCAAGAAATTTAGGCTAACTATTTGGGGCGAAAAAAAAAAAAAGCCCTTTTCAGTCTTAAGGACAGTAATGCCCTGCAATATCAATACCTGGATTGCTTTAAAGAACAGATTAAATGTTCATCAACATCAGTTATAGTTGATTGTCCCTTGGGCAAGAAGATGAATTAGTTGACCTAATCCATCCAGTTTACAACAGAATATGCTTCTTCTACTTATCAACTCATAGGGAAATGCCTGCTTGTTTTGTGCAGTAGTCTGGATCTGGATCTGAATTTTAGGATGGCTTTAAGTAAAGGAATGTTTGGATTCTTACACGTATGAGGATTTCAACCTTTTTCAATTTGGGAGTAAAGAATTCAAATGAAAGTAACTTTAACTGAGATACAACTTGCAATTTATTGTTGACTTAATCTAGATAGATGGAGAACTCGAACAAACCTTCGAAACTGAATCTCCTAGTGCTCTACATCGGGGCCAAATCTAGACAGCAGAAATGAGAAAGAAAGGATGCAATGTAGACACATAATATCAAAAGGAGCACTCATGTCTGCAAATCACAAAACATTAATGACTTTTGAATAGATACAGAAGCCATAAAAACTTACAGCAGGCAACTACTGTAGGCCATCAGAATGGTGTATGAGAAATATCACCCCAAAATACTGTGGGCTCAGGTGTACTTTCAGCACAGTGCACAGCTTTAACAGTAAGCAAGTTCAGCAATAAATATCCACACTTGCATATGCAAGAGGTTTGAAATACCAAGATAACATTGTCCTGCAGAAGTAGTTAACTGAGAATCCTGGGGCTGTTTAGTCTGGAGAGGAGAAGGCTGAGAGGGGATCTGAGCAATGTCTATAAATAGCTGAGGTGGGTGCCAAATGGAGGGGCCAAGCTCTTTTAGGTGGTGCACAGCAATCAGACAAGGAGCAATGGATACAAACAGCGACAAAGAAGGTTTCAGCTCCACATGAGCAGAAACTTTTTAGAGTGAGGGTGCCAGAGCCCTGGAACAGACTGCCCAGAGGGGCTGTGGAGTCTCCCTCTCTGGAGGTTTTCCAACCCCACCTGGATACATTCCTGTGTGGACTACCTGAGGGAATCCTGGTTTAGCAGGAGGGTTAGACTCAATCTCTGGAGGTCCCTTCTAACCTCTAACATTCTGTGATTCTGTGAACTAAAATGTGTCAAAATGAACCAAAAGTTCTCCTAGTTCCTTAGTAATCAACTGTCAACAACAAAAAACCCCAACCACTAAAAATGTACCATTGTCTTCAGCTCAACACTCATACAGCAAAGTTCATAGGCTACATCTGCGTCAGCAAATAATGTAGCCAAAGAGAAGTGCATTAGTGAAACAAAAAAGTTGGTCCTGAGGGCCTGATATGTATTGTATATATTACTAACTACAGTTAGCCATGACTAACACACCTGATGTCATGGACTAGCTGCCTGTCAGTGAGTGAAACGTGTGTAAAGGACTCCTGGAGCATCTCTTCCAGCCTATTTAGATTAATAAGGAATCAAATTCACCCACATTAAGACTGCTCTGCAACACAGAATCACAGAATTAACCAGGTTGGAAAAGACCTCAAAGATCATCGAGTGCAACCTATCACCTTAACCCTTCTAATTAACTAAACCATGACACTAAGTGCCTCATGCAGCCTCCTCTTAAACACCACCAGGGACAGTGACTCCACCACCTCCCCAGGCAGCCCATTCCAATGCCAATCACTCTTACTGCAAAGAACTTCTTCCTAACATCCAGCCTGAACCTGCCCTGTTGCAGCTTGAGGCTGTGTCCTCTTGTTCTGTCCCTGGGTGCCTGGGAGAAAAGACCAAAGCATCCTCAAGTGGTGACATTTAGGAAGCAAACTTCAAAAGCACACTCCCCATCCAAAATAACTAACTGATGGTTTGTTACATGTTGATAAAACAAGCTGATATGGAGTGTTAAAAGAAAGCAACGTAAAATGTTGAGGTAAACAACAAAAAAAATTTAAAAATATAAATTGAAGTAGGAAAACCCTGGAACATGCTGACAAGGTGTGACAGACTGCAACTCCATGGAAAAGAAATCACAGAATTGTCAGGGTTGGAAGGGACTTCAAGGATTGTCCAGTTTCAACTCCTCTTCTGTGGGCAGGGGCACCTCACACTAGATCAGGTTGCCCAGAACCACATCCAGTCTGGCCTTAAAAACCATCCTCTTCCAGTGTTTCACCACCCTCCTGGTGTGACACCATGCTACCTTTAAGGTCTTGAGATAGTGCTGCCAACAAGAGTGGTCCTACCTCACAGGATCAGTATGTTAGGGGTTGGAAGGGACCTGCTGAGATCATCAAGTCCAATTCCCCTGCCAGAGCAAGACCAGAGAATCTAGTGCAGGTCACACAGGAATGCATCCAAACAGGGCTTGAAAGTCTCTAGAGAAGGAGACTCCACCACCTCTATGGGGAGCCTGTTCAAGTGCTCCATGACCCTTACAGTCAAGAAGTTCTTCCTCATGCTAAGGTGGAACTTCCTGTGCTCCTTGTGCTTCCCAAGTGCAAATGGAGGCAGAAGACCACAACTGTAAATCATTCAGTGCCTGAGATTTGGTTTATATTTCACCAGTAATTTATACCAGTAACAGTTTTCACTTGCAATTAATACCCTGCAATTAGAAGGTTTTCAACATTTCTTCACAGATCTCTGACTTTGAGATCTGGTAGTATTTTCTTGTAATGTGGTAATTTTATTAATTAGCACTGTATTAAAAAGTGGTTTGTATTCTTAAGGGGGGCTAATAACACTAAAAAAAATGATAACAAGAGCATGGAAAAATATGTAACTTTTTTATCTGTTATTTGTTGGCTTGATTTATTGCTATTTTTTACATCAATATAACACATTTGAGGCTACAGGTCAACTGTTTTATTACTAAACAATGCAGCACAGATGGGAGATACAAAAAACAAAGTCGCACAAATAACAAAGTGATGTTGATGTTTGCACCTGCAAGAAACTCAGTGTTTATCAGACTAGGCATTACCCACAGATTTATTTGCTTATTCTAACACGTTTTGCTTTTAGGACTCAACTGGATTGATGTATTTTAACTTCAGTGTCCCTTGTGCTTAAGAAAGTAGCTTTAGGCTGTGAGTGCAGAACATAACAGCCTTTGCAGAAGTGTTGCCGTGCCAGCATGTGCTACCCCAGCAGTTCTGGTGACAGGCAGCTGCGTCTGCAGTAAGTTGGGGGTTGTTTGGAAGAGACAAGAGTGCTGCAGTGCAGGGGAAGGTGGGCAACTCTGTCAGGCAGCTCTGCTGCTGGGCGTCCTGCCCACTGCCTCCCTCAGCTTTCAGGGAGACTTCTGTGCTGGCCGTTCTCCCAGGAAGGGTGTAAAATGCAGCAGAGTTTTTCACACTTCTGGCAAATTTAAGCAAGTGCTGGTGCTGCTTTGTCGAGATGGTTACAAGAATCACAGAATCATTGAGGCTGCAAAAGACCTCTGAGATCGTCAAGTCCAGCCTGTGTCCCGACACCATCGCATCAGCTAAATCAAGTGCCACATCCGATATTTTCTTAAAGACCTCCAGTCACACTCTACCACCAACCTGGGCAGTCTATTCCATGATCACCCTTTCCATGAGGAAGTGCTTCCTAATATCCAACCCAAACCTCCCCTGGCACAGGTTCAGCCTATAGAACAATAGAATCAGACAGGGTTGGAAGGGACCACAAGGATCATCCAGTTCCAACCACCCTGCCATGGGCAGGGACACCTCACACTAGACCAGGCTGTCTAGAACCTCATCCAGCCTGGCCTTAAACATCTCCAGGGATGGGGTTTCTATGCCTTTTTGTCTTGTCAATAGTTGTCTGTTGATACTCTTAAATGACCATAATGCAGTAAACCCATCAAGAGTTAACAAAAGCAGTTACATTACAATCTCATCCATCACTAGGGGTAGGAAATGGTGTGATAGCATCCTGCAGCTTCCTGCCTTTTTGAGGCTACAAGAAAACTGCTGAGGGACGTTTTAGGGTGTCAGACAGCGATAGAACTGGGGTGAATGGAGCAAAAAACTACGAGTGGGTAGGTTCAGATCGGACGTTAGGAAGAAGTTTTCCACCATGAGGATGGCTTGACACTAGAACAGGTTGCCCAGGGAGGTGGTGGAAGCCTCATCCCTGGAGGTTTTTAAGGCCAGGCTGGATGAGGCTGTGGACAGCCTGATCTAGTGTGAGGTGTCCCTGCCCATGGCAGCGGGGGTTGGAACTAGATGATCCTTGAGGTCCCTTCCAGCCCTGACAATTCTATGATAACATCATACAATAGAAACATAGAGTGGTTTGGTGTTGGAAGGGACCTTAAACATTATTTAGTGCCAGGTCTCCTGCCACAAGCAGAGATACCTTCCACTAGATTATGTTGCTCAAAGGTCCAGCCAACCTGGCCTTCAGCACTCCCAGGAATGTTACCTTTGAATGACAATGGTATTATTAGCATGAGGTTAATATGGCTACTAAAGTTTTTAAAAACACTTTTTCCCTGTGTAGAGACATTCAGTTTGATGCTACAATGTATTAATGAGACAGAAGGTTACTGAAAACTTGTTGAAAATTGCTTTCAAAAAAATGCCAGAAGAAAGTAAGAACTAGGGGAAAAAAAAAGTACGTCATAGAGTCTTTGAATTGTCAGGGTTGGAAGAGACCTCAAGGATCATCCAATTCCAACCCCCCTGCCATGGGCAGGGACACCTCACACTAGATCAGCTTGCCCAGAGCCACATCCAGCCTGGCCTTAAAGCTTTCAGGAATGAGGCTTCCACAACCTCCCTGGGCAACCTGTTCCAGTCTCTCTCCACCCTCATGCTGAAGAACTTCTTCCTAACATCCATCTGAATCTACCCATTTCTAGTTTTGCTCCATTCCCCCCAGTCCTATCACTACCTGACACCCTCAAAGTTCCTCCTCATCTTTCTTGTAGCCCACTTCAGACACTGGAAGGCCACAATAAGGTCTCCTTGGAGCCTTCTCTTCTCCACATTAAGTAACCCCAACTCTCTCAGCCTGTCCTCGTAACTGAGGTGCTCCAGCCCTTCGTAAACCTTTTCTTTCAACACCAGTCTAAGGACAATATATTGCCACCTCACTCACCTTGGCCTCTTTCTGTTGCCTAAAAGCTGTCCTTGTACATCCCCCCTAAAGTTACTTTCCTTGGATATGAAGCAGGCTTTAAAGCTACTTTAAAGCTAGAGACTAAACTTTTTGTTCCTTTTTCATACTGTGTGGCTCATTATGAAAATGCAGGCTCTAGGCGAAATGCTAACAGGTTCTGAAAGGGTAGACTGCATTGAAACACAAAAATTCTGTTTCTGATCTCACCTCCTGCATGTCCTTCCACTGTATTCATTTATGACATTGCAAATTTCATTCATTTAAAGTCTGTTTTTTTGTTGTTTGGGTTTTGTTTTGGTTTGTTTTTTAAAAAAGAAACAAAAAAACTCAAGAAACCATTACGTAGCCACTAAAACATGCGAAGAATATTTAAGTAAAAAGAAACTGTTGTTTTTGCAACTCATACTTCAAAGAAAATAGCTTAAGCCATGTGTTTCACAAAGCAAACTGGGCAAACCACCCCACGACTCAGTCAAAGCTACTACCTTTATATGTAAAGCAATGCATATGAAAACTTTTTTTTTTTTTTTTAACCTCCACAAATGTACCAAAATTATTCAGATTATGACAAGTTCTATCAACTTAAAGTAGCTCTATTCCATCAGCCAGCAGTGGCATGAACGCTGGGAACTGCTCCTGATTCACAAGAGAGTTCCATGGAATTCTTAAATACTTACAACTCCATGTGCAGCATCTACAGTTAAATTATGGCTAAGCCAACAAATTCTTGTGCAATGACTAAGGAGAATGTCAACAAGATACCATAGGTTTTCCTTAGAATCCTAAAAAAATAGCACTAGGAAGTCAACAACCCAGCTTGGACATTGTAGTGTTTGGCAACCTTAAAGCCAAAGCTGTCTATGGAAGACTGATTAAACTCTTCCACACTTAAACTTTTCCAAACTTAGTGGATCTCTGTCTCCATGGAAAGCTAAGCCTTGTTTCAGGGTTTTCTGTCTTGTAAAGGAATCACCTATTTGCAACACCACATATTTCAAAACACAGTATGAGTTAGGTAAAGATCCTTTAAATTAATGGAAGTTCACATTAAAAGGAGTTGATAACAGTTTCTGACCATCCTCTATCAACTGCATCATCACCACCACGTTCACTACAAGACAAACCCACTAATCACAGATCGCAGAATGTTAGGGGTTGGAAGGGACCTCTGGAGAGGATCTAGCACAGGTCTCATAAGAACACATCCAGACAGGGCTGGAAAGGCTCCAGAAGAGACTCCACGACCTCTCTGGGCAGCCTGTGCCAGGGTTCTGTCACCCTTACAGTAAAAAAGTTTTTTCTCCTGTTGAGGTGGAGCTTCCTGTGTAGTTCATACCCAATATCCCTTGTCCTATAACAGGGTGCAACTGAGAAGAGTTTGTCCCGTCCCTCTTGACCCCCAGCCCTCAGATATTTATAAACATTGATTAGATCCCCTCTAGGTCTTCTCTAGATCCCCTCTTTGGTCTCCTCACCAGACCAAAAAGCCCCAAGCCCCTCAGCCTTTCCTCATCAGGCAGTGCTCCAGTCTCTTCAGCATCTTCATAGCCCTCCACTGGACTCTCTGCATTAGATCCCTGTCCCTCCTGAACTGGAGACCCCAGAACTGGATGCAATATTCCAGGTGGGGCCTCACCAGGGCAGAGTAGAGGGGGAGGAGAACCTTCTTCACTCTGCTGGACACACTCAATGCAGCCCAGGATCCCATTGGCCTTCTTGGCCACAAGGGCACATTGCTGTCCCATATAGATAGCTTCTTGTCCATCAGGATGATGTCTGCCTTCATGCAATTGTCTCATGCCTGACAGAGGCACAACTGAATTTCATCCATCACAGACATGCTTCTTCTATATCAGGATCATATAACGCTCTCGGTCAGAAGTGACCTCTGAAGGTCGTCTAGTCCAACCCCCTCTGCAGTAAGCATCCTTAAGTAGATCACATTGCCCAGAGGATAGAAGAAACCTCTGGAAAGCGGGCTCCCAGCATCAACAACCCTTTTTTGCTCAATATACAGATCTACTCCAGGAAATTTAGTGCAATGAGCCAAATCCAGTCTGCAGGCTGGATCTTACTTGATCCAGTTGTTAAAATACATTTGACTTCACAAGGAGCCATGTTCTGAAGAACTGAGCTGCTAAAGAATAGTAGCCCTCAGCTGAAAAAGTCCAGAATTAGTTAAAACATCTATATTTTTCAGAGAGGAGTATAAGCTCAACAAAGTAGCCTATTTGAGGTGTGTATCAGAATCATTACTATGTTACAGGCTGCCAAGGGCGGTTGTGGAGTCTCCTACTCTGGACATATTCAAGACCCACTTGGATGTGTTCCTGTGTGATCTGCTGTAGGTGCTCCTGCTTTGGCAGGGAGGTTGGACTGGATGAGCTTTGGAGGACCCTTCCAACCCCTGACATTCTGTAATTCTGTGAACATTTTATCATCTGTTGAGCAACAAAGAGATAATGAGCAGCAAAGCACTGGTCAGGAAATGGAAAAAGTATTCACTGAAAAAATTGTCCTAACTTTCTCCATCATTTGGACAGATCTTCATTAAAAAGTCATGTCCAGCTACTGTCAGATTCATGAGTGCAGTTCAGAACAACAGAATATGTCCTGATCTGATATTCTCATGTAAGCATCTGAAGTGGATTGGGCTATAACTGGTCAAACTTTGTAGAGTACTTCTTACATTCTCATACATGGGAAGTCAAAGAAATTCAGACTGAACAGCTTTCACCTTCTCTCAAAGCTCATAAACTTTTTTTTTTTTGCACTTTTGAAGATAGTAAATTCATATGAAGGCTCTGAGTTACCAATTGCTATCAGAGAACTAGTCAAATTGGATAAGACTTCCGAGATCATCAAGCCAAAACTATTACCCAACGTCATCTAATCAACTAAATCATGGCATCAAGAGCCATATCCAAGCTCTTGTTAAACACAGGGGACAGTGACTCCACCAGGTCCCCAAGCAGCCCATTCCAATGCCAATCACTCTTGCTGGGAAGAACTTCCACACATCCAGCCTAAGCCTCCCCTGGTGCAGCCTGAGACTATGCCCCCTTGTTCTGCCACTGGTTGCCACCCTATCCAAATAAAAAATACACATACTTCTGCCCTCAAAATTATTTTGCTGATTGGTTAGATAACTCAATTAAGTTGGTGCAACTGGCCACAACTAACTCCATCAGCATTTTGTAAACAAATTGTGCATTTCATTGTCAATTTAAGTTACAGGACCACATTTGTTTCAAGCCAAATCTTAAACTATTTTCTTCGCAGAATCACATGACCTCCAGAGATCATCCAGTCCAACTCCCCTGCCACAGAAGGATCACCCAGGGGAGTCCACACAGGAATGCATCCAGGAGGGTTTAGAAAGGCTCCAGAGAAGGAGACTCCACAACCTCTCTGGGCAGCGTGTTCCAGGGCTCTGTCATCCTCACTGGAAAGAAGCTTCTCCTCATGTGGAGGTGAAATCTTCTCTGTTCCAGTTTGTATTTTTTGCTCCTTGGCTTTACTGTGTGTAGTTCTGGAGCCCCCAGCACAGGAAGGACATGGAACTGTTGGAGTCAGTCCAGAGGAGGGCCACAAAGATGATCAGAGGGCTGGAGCAGCTCTGCTATGAGGACAGGCTGAGAGAGTTGGGGCTCTTCAGCCTGGAGAAGAGAAGGCTTCCAGGAGACCTTATAGTAGCCTTCCAGCATCTGAAGGGGGCCTACAGGAAGGCTGGGGAGGGACTATTTATAAAGTCTTGCAATGACAGAACTAGGGGCAATGGGTTTAAACTGGCAGAGGGAAGATTTAGACTAGATGTTAGGAGGAAGTTCTTTACAGTGAGGATGGTGAGGCACTGGAACAGGTTGCCCAGGGAGATTGTGGCTGTTCCCTCCCTGGAGGTGTTCAAGGCCAGGTTGGATGAGGCCTTGAGTAACCTGTGCTAGTGGAAGGTGTCCCTGCCTATGGCAGGGGGTTGGAACTAGATGATCCTTGAGGTTTCCTTCCAACCTTACCATTCTATGATTCTATTCTATGATTCTATTATTGCTGCTGACCAGTGAAAAGAGCTTGGTCCCCTCCACTTGACAGCCACCCCTCAGATACTTGTACACATTGTTCATATGCCCTCTCAGCCTTCTCTTCTCCAGACTAAACAGCCCCAAGGCTCTGAGTGTCTCTTTACAGAGGAGGTGCTCAAGTTCCGCAATTATCCTCATGGTTCTTCTTCAACTGCTCTGATTTCTACACATTCTATAAAACATCTGAATTGTTTGCCAAAGAAATATTGACTTGGTTGTCATGCACTTGATCATCAGATGTATTATAGTAACATGTAATAGTTTAAGAGTTCATTAAGTGTAAACTTAGACAGTTGTAATGGTTGATAGTGAAGGTACAGAGAGAAGAGGAAAAAAAAAAAGCTGTTAAAAAAGTTTTGGAAAGAAAAAATTTAAGAAGCTTTTGCAAAAATCACCCTTTCCTGTTGGAACACCACCACTCTTCTGCCAACTACCGCAACTTTTATAACCCATTTAGGCCACTGCTCCAAAAAGCTTTCATGATTTCTCATCATTCCTGATGTCTGGAACATCCACCTTCCTTTTCTCCAAGTCCCATTCTAAGACCCACTTCTGCAACATCGCTGACAGAAAGAGTAGGCAACTAAAACATGCATTCACTGTGTCAACAACGTGCCAAGCATCAGTTTTCACTCTGTACACTGTACTGCACTTCACAGGTTCACAGGATGTCAGGGGTTGGGAGAGACCCAAAGAAATCAACGCGTCCAACTCCCCTGCCAGAACAGGACCGTACAATCTAGTTCAGGTTACACAGGAACACATCCAGAATGGCCTTGAAAGGCTCCAGGGAAGGAGACTCCACAATCTCTCTGGGCAGCCTGTGCCAGTGCTCTGTCACCCTTCCAGGCAAGAAGTTCCCCCTTGTATTGAGGTGGAACCTCCTGTGCTGCAGCTTCCATCCATTGCTCCTTGTCCTATGCCAGGGAGCAAGTGAGCAGAGCCTGTCCCCTCCCCCCTGACCCCCAGCCCTCAGGTATTAATAAACATTTATTAAATCCCCTCTCAGTCTTCTCTTCTCCAGACTAAAAGCCCCAGGTCCTTCAGCCTCTCCTCATCAGGCAGTGCTCCAGTCCTCTAATCATCCTTGTAGGCCTCCACTGGACCCTCTCCAGCAGATCCCTGTTCCTCTTAAACTTTACCTCTCTCATCACACTGCAGTGATTCCTCCCTCAGTGCATCAAACCTCAAAGTGGTGATTTCATGTCCAAGAGTCACTTTCTCAGAGTGCTAGCTAAAAGTCTAAGCGCTTGTAGAACGGGAAGTATGCTCAATGTTATCAGTATTCCGTTGTGGTTGTGTGCCATCTGTGGTACAGGCACGTATTTAACGCACATAAAGCAGGAAAGAGTTGCCTATTTAATTTTCTTTTCTGTAGTACATTTTAATTCTTTGGTGGCTCAACCTAAAATTTCTCATCAAACTAACTCATGAAACAGAATTGGAAAGCTGCATTTAAGCATTTGCCTTGTTTTTGAAAGGTCTTTGGGAATCTGAAGTCAAATGCAGCTAACAGCCTATAGGAAATGTTTGTGTTTAAACAGCTTAGGTCTATCAAGACAACGTTCATATTTGGTATTAAACAAATGTATTTCTGGACAGTCATGGAGACAGACTGGAAGCAATAACACTTTTTTGGAATTCTGACGGGATTTTTTAATTGCTAATTTTTTAATTAAAAAGAAAATCTTGCCTCTATACCTCTTAAACACGTTAAATGCAAACCTGTTGTGAGAGGGCATTACTGACCTTCAGGTGACATGAACTTCCAAGTTACGCTTCCATATGTTTCTACATGCTACTCCATATAAATGGAAATACTTTATTAACTAATGTAACCATTGCCAATGCAGTTCTAATATACAATAATGCTTTACCAAGGGGAAAAAAAAAGTTTAAGAATGATTTGGTTTGTAACTGTCATTGCAAATGGGAAGAATACCTAAATAAGAACACTCGAGCAGACAAGCTGCATAAGGCATCTTCAGAAGCTAAAATGGTTGAAGATGAAAGATGCAAAACCACAACAAAACCACTGTAGACACAACATGTCAACATAAGATATAATCAATAGCCCAAATCAAGTTAGAAATACATTTCTTATAGATGAAAAGCAAAACTCTAGCAAGCCTAAGGGTGAACTTTGGATGTATAAAGCAGTTGTCTCTGAAAACAGTCATGCACATCTTCAAGATAAATGAACCCCTTCCTCAAATATATTTTACATACTTGAAACTATCTCACTATTGAAATGGGGGAAAAAAAATAAGCTTATTCGACTTACATCTTTTTCTGACCGATGTGGGAACATCGATGATTGGCTGTAGTACATGTTCTCATCATGGTAGTCACCATCAACGCCCTCTACAAACTTCTTCCTTGAAGCACCAAACATGCTGTTTGTCACCTAAATAAGAAGAAAAATTATTATATACCACATATCACAGAGTCACAGAGTTACTGAGGCTCAAACAGAGCTCCGAGATCGTCCAGTCCAGTCTAGGACCTAACACCACCACAGCGACCAGACCATGGCACTAAGTGCCACAGCCAAGCTTGCCTTAAACATCTCCAGGTACGGTGACTCCACCACCTCCCTGGGCAGTCCATTCTAGTCTCTAACTCCCCTTTCCAGCAGTAAATGCTTCCTAACATCCAACTT
>WBNM01026989.1:0-59686 GCA_013399055.1 Ramphastos sulfuratus
TTTTAACTTGTCTATTTCTGTATTTAGCTGTAACTATTTGCAATACATTGTAAATATCTTCTTGTATATTGTGCTGAGCTGTGAATATAAAGCTTCATTCCTTAACTTCCAGCTGGCTGAGTCTAGTCTGGGTGACTTCATTGTGTGTGTGGGGGGGGTAACTCCCAAAACATCAGAAAGATGAAAACTAATCACAAAACCACAGTTAGGCTGTGGCTTCTATTTCATACAAATAGTAAATCTAAAGAGCAGCATCTTGAATAAGTTGAACTCAAACATTATGACTCATAGGTACCACGACTGAGCTGTTAAAACAAGATTCTTTGTATTCCCTGTTGAGTTACCTGCCTGTTGATGATCTCACATCATGTTTTTCATTGACTCTTTCACTGAAATAACAAATATGGCTAAAGTGCTCAAAGGGCAAAATGAGTGTGGACACATTAATCAAAGTAATCTGTTACCTTCTTTTCTTCAGTGTCTACCAATCAAGTTACCAAACCTACTTCCCCTATAACGCCATCACAACCTTGTGATTAATAATACTTATTATTAAAGACCTAGAAGACCTCTGCCCATTAATGCCAGACCCAGGCAGTGCTATTGGTCATAGATAGGTGCTGCCAGTTTATTCTAGCTCTGGTACGGGCCTACAGCGACATTCTGCTGTGATGCTGTGCCATCACATGCCCTGAATGTGTAGTATTGAGCATGGCTCAGGCTGTGTGCTGTGGTGGAGCACACAGAGGAGGTGTTTGGGCAGCTTCTCAGGAAGGGACTGGGTGTTTGTGAGGGCAACCATCATCCCATGATGTGACCTTAAGTAGAGACATTATTTTTCTGTGGTGGGAAAGTTAATGTTATCTCAGTGGTGCAGCATGCCATTTTCATCCAGTTCTAGGACCCTGCAGCATCAGGAGGAGGCAGTTCAAGCCCTGGGTGTTTGGGAGCTCAAAGTCCTCAATTTGTAGCATTTGTTGCCAGCTGACTCAGGGAAGGTTAACCTATGGCTTGACAATATGACGTGAAGCTGTTATAGAAAGGAGAAAACTTTTCTTTCCCCAAGCTGTGGGAAATCCAGACCAGCATACTGTGTTGCCGCTGCACTGCACAGGAGATGACGAAGCCTGAGAGACAGAAAGAAAACCTGACCTAGGAAAGACTGTTCTTCTATATGGTGTGTGGTGAGCTGAGAACCAACCCCCCCCGCCACTACTGAAATTTACCAGACCAGCTCAGACAGCTTGGAAGAAAGCTGTATTTACTGCAAAGCAAAATTTACAAGCACACATACACAATATATTTACAAGTATTTACAATGATATACAAATTAGAAATAATACAGAAATCCAAATTCCCCCCCAGACAAAGAAACTGCTCATAAGGGGCTCAGAGCTTCTCTCTCTCTCTCTCTCCCAGACAGACAAAACAATCAGCAAAGCTTACTTGTTAGCTGTTAGTGGAAGATATTAGAGTGGAGCGAAAGAAAAGTGCAAGGAAGCAGTGTCCCAGAACAAAGAGGGACCAATTATTTGCATTTTGGCTTTTTATCCCTTTCAGCAAACTGATGAATGATATAGACTTCATCAGTATTTCATTTTTACAACCAATGATCTAATGTCTCTCATTAGAATATTCCAGTTAGCCTCAAAGCATCCCACTGGTGTCAAGTGGGAGCTAGCTGCAGGCTCCTCTGTTGCCATCCACCAGTGAAGTTTATCCTGAAGCTGAGGGGTTTGTACACATGCAGCATGGCACAGCCCAGACTTGGGTACATAAATTACAGATTACATTAGGAATATATGGGCTTCTCAGTCCCACAGCCCCAAGAGAGCAGAAATAGCTTATTGGAGATCAGCTTCAATACCATACCTTTTACAAGGCTCCAAATGCATTGTCCCTTCTCTTCTTCCCTAGGGGGAACTTAGCCTTCTGGCTTTGAGTAAGCTTTGCTGATATGAGTTAAATCACTCCTCAGAATTATTTAGAATTATAGATTACACACTGGTTTGGGTTGTAAGGGGCTTTTAAAGGTCATCTAGTCCAATCCCTCTGCAGTGAGCAGGGATATCTTCAACTAGATCAGATTGTTCAGAGTCTCATCCAATCTGAGCTCTGTTCCAGAGATGGGGCATCTATCTTGCCTGGGCAATCTGGGCCAGTGTTTCACCACCCTCAGCATAAATAATTTCTTCCTTATGTCTAATCTAACTCTCCCCTCTTTTGGTTTAAAACCATCATCCCTCATCCTGTTGCAACAGGCCCTGCTGTAAAGATTGTCCCCTTTAAGTACTGAAAGGCAGCAATAAGCTCTCCCTAGAGCTGTCTTTTCTCCAGGCTGAATTTGTGAGCACTTTGTCCTTGACAAAGCTCTGACAGCATGGAAAGATCTCACCAGACGTGAGACTGAACCACTGTGCTTTCCACAGAGCCAAACATTGGGTGCTTCAGAGGAAAAGCCTACTGCACCACTGGGAGGAGTTTCCTGCACAGATTGGAAAAAAAAAAAAAAAAAAAAAAAAAAATCTCATTTTTCTGCCAGTGAAGCATTCTCATCCCTTTCAAACTTACAAGAGACTTCAAAGAGTTTGTGCTGGAAACCTGTACCAGCCCTCACTCTGCAGCTAAAAAGTGAAGAAGAGGCAGGCTTCTAAATGTGTCAGGAACAGCAGTCAAACCAAATTTCCCCCTTTGTTTTTACGTAATCTAGAGCCAGGGGAGCCTGGGAGTGTTCTCTGCCATCAGCTGCAAGCAGAGGACAGTGAGAGAAGCCATGTACAAGAAAAAGCTGAGAGGCTTAAAAAAAAAAAAAAAAATTAAAATTGCTGACCGAAAAAAAATAACACTGACTTCAGCTCTGTGTGGTCACTGCTCTAACTCAGGGATTGTGGCCCCAGGGGTCTCCTTTCTGTCTGTGCAGTCTCTTCCTTGCTCGGCCAAAGGTGAGGATGATACTAGTGCCAGTGTATCTGAGTGAGAGCCCTGGTCCCTGGTGTAACTGCAGTGGGTAAGGAACTGTGCCAAAGTCTGAGACTGTCAGGGAAGTTTCTGTCTGTATAACTGTGATGGTTTGGGAGCTACTCGCCCCTCCACACACAATGAAAATCACCCAGACTAGACTCAGCTGGCTGTAGGTTAAGGACTGAAGCTCTATTTACAGCTCAGCACAAGGTACGAGCAGAGATATACACAATAGACATGAATAGTTACAGAAATATACAAGTTAAAGGTAATACAGAAACACAATACCCCTCCCAGAAATCAGAGTCCCCAGGAGGGGCTCCCAACCACCCTTCCACCTTCTTTCCACCCCTCTACCTTATCCCAGGGTCTGCCTTACATGCAAGGTGAGTTTGGAGGATGGGCAAGGGAGGTTAGAAGCAGAGTGATTAGTTGGGTTACACAGCAGAAGGCCAGAAGACACATCAGCTCCCAGAGAAGTTAGACACTCTCTCTATCTTATCTATATTTGTGTCATTTTTTTATACATCTCAGCAAGCCTATGAGTGAAGTAGACATCACCATTGTTTGCTTTTCACAGCCTAGTATCTAATTTTTTTCATTAAAATATTCCAATTAGCCTCAAACCAGCACAATAACATTGAAACAGGAGCCAAAGAACGTCAGGGAACAAAGGGCACTGATAAAACTGGATGAAAGATGGGTGTGGGTTGGGGGAAAGCTAAGGCAGGAGCTGGCTGGCAAAAATGCCTCTTCCCTGCTCAACAGTTTTGACATCTTGAAACAGCTGTTGTGCCACAAAAACCCAGGAATTGTCAGACCAGATATTTTCTATCCAATAGAGGGGGAAAAAAGCATTTGAATGTGAAGTTGAGTCAAGAAGTACATTAGCAATGCAAAGTGTTAGTAGTGGAAGAAAAACGTGGATCAAAGATTTTCCACATCTACGCTCATACATCTTTATCATTACTACTATTATTACATTGCAATTATTAGAATTTAAAATAGTTTCAAGTAAAAAGTGCTGGAGGAAGGAAGGAAGATTACTAAAATATTTATAATGGTGCAGTTTATTACACCAAGTTTCATTAAGGGAGGTATAAGTTTTAAGAGCTCTTTTTGTAAAATGAGTACATTTTAAAATAAATTCATTGCATTTCTGTTCAAGTCATGGTCGATGGGAGAATAGAAAAGGTATAAAATAACACACTTTAAGAGAGATTATAATCAGTTAATATGTTTTCAAGTTTTAATACATACTTAGTACCTATTTAGCAGCCGCATATTAATGGAAAAGAAACTAAAGCCCAGGAGACAGTTATGTCGTCTGTCTCCTTTTGTCATTTTGTCCCATAATGCCTTTAAGCATATTTATTTTTTTGGTGCAAATCTTTCTGGTGTCTCCAGATCTTAAATTCTGAAAGGGTTATCATTTCAGCTTCATCAGACTGATGAACCAAATTTAGAAGGAAAAAAAAAAAAAAGGTTTAGGATGATATTATTATTATTATTATTATTATTATTATTATTATTATTATTATTATTATTATTTTCTAACTCTTAATTTGTCTCCTATTGGTGTCATGGTAGGCCTAAGCAGGCTGAAATAAGCTTGTACATGTCCTGGCTTGCCCAGATATGTTTATCTGCTCTCTCTCCTTCTGTTTTGGGGAGAAGCAACCTCGGGAAATAAGGCAAAAGAATCTGGAGTCTGAGGACTGTGGCCTGCCAGACTTGTTTTGAACCCTGCAGTAAATAAGGTACACATGGTTGCCTTGTGCAAGGTCTGTGTTCTGCCCTAAAAAGGGCAAAGCAAGCCTATGGCTTCATCTAATATGGTCAAGCTTGGCTAACTGCTATTCTGATTGGCTATTCTGTGTCCAAAGGCCCATTTGTCTTGGGCTGTATCAATATAAGGGGAGATGAGCAGGGAGCACATCGTGCACTCTGCCATTACAAGGTGTGTTCTGCTATTATATGTGTGCTCCACTATTGTAATTGCCATTATATCCATGGTCCTACTAGTTTATTGCATCCTGAGCTGTGTGGATCTTCAGCAACCAGGATTAGGCTCTAAATGCCTCCACACATTCGGCCTGCATAGCCAGCATGACATCATGCTGAGACTGCGCATCACAAGACATCCTGCCTGCACCAGAAAGCCTTCTGCCAATACGGAAGCCCTGGAGATACACAGATCATCCAGAAAGTCAGGACCAGGTCAGAGACCGTCTGCCTCCTTTCTCCAGCACCCAGAAGCCTGGGGAAACGCCAAAGCCTCTAATGGCTGCCAACAGCAACCCCGCCATGAGCTTTGGGTACTGTCAGATAATATTTTTGTGAGTAAATACTTAAAGCCTCTTGTAATCATCGCCTTCTGCCATAAGCAGAAAGGAGCTCCTTGTGTCCATCTAGTGAGCAAGCGGTGTACTGACCGCAAGCGGTGCACTGACAGCAAAGCCTTCTCTTCCAGTTTAATCGAGTTCAATCAATGTATGTATTTACTAGTTATTGCTAGAGCCTGTTATTGCCTGTACATAAAGTTTCCATAACTGATGCAAAGAACTGATTATTATTAAATTGGTGATCGGGGTGCCATGAGTCCTGAATATTTAATATTAATAAACAATATTAATATTTTAAAAAGATCATCTTGCAGTAATTGATTACCCCTCCACTACAATTTGTATCAAGCAACCAGCTATTAAGCGCTTTATATTTTAGGAAGAGTGGCTTCAGATCCAGAAAGGACCTTTCAGGGAGCCACAAATAATGAGAAAGTCCTCAGCCTCCTTTTCTCTGGACTAAACAACCTGTTTCCTCAGCAGCTTTTCACAAGACCTGTTCTTCAGACCCTTCATCTGTTCTTCATCACCCTCCTTGCCCTTCTCTAGACCTCTTCAGCATCTCAATACCATTTATTTTTTTAGTGAGTGCCCCCAAACTGTAAACACAATTAAGTAAAAAAAAAAAGCAAAAGAAGTAATTTCTGTACCAGAACTAAACATTTAGTGACATTTATTTTTGCTACATTTACATACATTCAAGAGAAAGTCTGATAAAGAAATCTGCATGCATAATTTCTGTGATTTATATACACAGAGTTTATGTAGAGAACAGAAACAGAGATAGGCTCTGTGGCTTTTAAACCTAAGTATTTTAACATGTAGGAGGCTGCTATGAGGAATAAGGGTAAGAAGACAAAGCGTTCTGATTGACTCAGATAAGTGAGATTTTTTTTTACATTTGTAATAAGCCCTGCAGCTATGGAGTGTTGTATGGTAGTTGCTTGATCTGCAAAATTTCATTTGTCCTCAGTTCAAACAGGTTTTTCTGGGTATTTTTTGGTTTTTTTTTTTTTTTTTAATGGGTGGCTTCTAATTTATAAACAATCTCAGATTTTCTGCTTCTGTGTTAAGAGTCTGTTCAGTTGTCTACTAGATTTATTCTGAATTACTTTAATGTGGTTAAAAATATGTATATCCAAAGTGCACTCTCATATAGATCTCTATATAAAAAATAGAACTTCATATATAATTTAGGAATCATGAATAATTATTGATATAAAGGATAGATTCACAACCAACACTAGCAGTCTTTGTATAGTTATTTAACTGGCAATATTTAGAGATCTGTTCTGAACTGAACTGATCTGAATCTAAGAGACAGACTCTGTGTCAGAAAATGTCATTCTTGGCAGTTGCATCTTTTTCCATCTGTCCTGTAGGGCTGTGCCGACTTGCTAATCCTTCTGAAAACACAAACACCAAGAGAAGCAAATAAGGAGAAATGCTCAGCTTCATAATTTATCACTGGTTTTCTTCTCTCTCTTTTTTTTTTTCCCCCCAGTTTTTTACAAAATTCACAACAGCTTCCTACATTGTAAAGTGTTATATAGGAGCCCTGGACAAATGTCTGACACATTAAAAGATACAGAAAGCTTTTAGAAATACTTGGGCCAATGGGGAAGAGGACAGCCATAGGCTGGATTCACTTTGGAATACAGTTTAGTCGGCATGGTGGTGTTGGCCTAGTGGTAGGACTTGATGATCTTAGAGGTCTTTTCCAATTTTAATGATTCTACGATTAGGTGGTTCACGGTCTGGTCAGCTGGTTCAGCTGTGGTCCCTACCTCTCCATTTTGCTTGGGCTGCTCCCTCACATTTTGTGCTTTTCAGTTCTTATTTAGTTTCTTCCACCCTCTCTTTCTGTGTACTGGAGGATTACTGTAAACATAGTTTTAATCAGTTATTCCTTGAAATTTCTCTGCTGTTTCAGGATGTATATATCTAAGAGGGCATTAAAGTATCTATTCTGACCCCTGTACACCTACTATATGAACTACAGTGGGGTGAGACTGGTACATCGTGGATACATTGGCTCAAAAATGTTCATTGCCATTCTGAAGTCTGGAGAAGATCTTTAAGATTCAAGCATAACATCAACTGCTCCATCACCTGGCTCATCTATGGTGGCTCAATGGCGGCTCAATGGCAGCTCAATGGCAGCTCAATGGTGGCCAGGCGCAGCACCAACCGACAGCTTACAGGCCGGCCAAGGGCTGGGTGGGGCAAGGGCTGGGCAGGGCAATGGCTGGGTGGGCTAAGGGCCAGGCACCGTCTGGAGAGCAGCCGTGCAGAGCAGGAAGAAGCCCCTTGGCGCCCCTGTGCCTCGCCCAGCAGACACGAAAACAGGAGGGGACGGTGGGAATGCCCCCATCCGAAGATGAAGCTGGTGGCACCTCAGCGATACGTTTCTTGGGGTTTCTCAAGGAGCAATGAACAGCAGAGGACAGGCAGGCTCTCAAGGGACAGTTCCAGCCAGCTCTAGTAGAAGATGGTCAATTAAGACTTACTTAGTAGTGTCAGGTGGGAAGAGAAAGAGACAGAAAGCCAGAAAGCTCACATTGCTGAAGTGCAATGGCAATGTTAGGATGTTTATGGAAACTAAAAAATCAGTACTGTGCAGGCAGGCGTGGCTCAGCTTTTACAATTCTGTGTCACTGGGTGAGTGCCTGTGCAAACTGCTGCTGTAAAATAATGAATTTCTTGAAAAAGACCTCATATGTGAGCATAACACTGCTGTATTACACAGAAGATGAAACAATCTGCCGAAGGCTAAGGAACCATTGCTGTAATGGAAATGGAAGGCAAGATTTCCTGTGTTTTGTGGAACTGGGAAGGGGCAAACTGGTGAACTTTGTGCATGAGTAAATCCAACATGGGCTTGTTTCTGTGTTCAGTGTCCTGAGCAGCTTCTTTGAGAGTGTAAGAAAGACAGGAATCGGACCTGTATGAAAATCCTTTCTTGTTAAGAGATGTCATCTTTCTGTCCCTCCTGAGGGAATGGGAGATAGGGTGCCTCTCTCTCGAGTCCTAGGGCACTAAATGCACATGCTGAGGTAAGGTTGGCTGAAGGGACCCTCTCCTGATAAGAGGGGGAAAAACCCCCCAGAAACGGCTCTGATTGTAAATATGGAGTGGACAGCATCCATCAGCTGCTCTGTACGTGACCAAGCTCTCTCCATATCATGGGCACAAGGAAGAGGCTAAAAAGTTTTGTTCTCTGAGCTTGTCCAGTATTTGAATAAACTCAGGTTGGTCATCATTATTTCATGGAGCACTGCATCCAGTTCTGGAGCCCCTGTTACAAGAGGTTTGTGGAGATGCTGGAGCGTGTCCAGAGAAGGGACACAAGGATGCTCAGAGGGCTGGAGCTCCTCTGCTATAAGGAGAGACTGAAAGAGTTGGGGCTGCTCAGTCTGGAGGAGGCTCCCAGGTGACCTTCTTGTGGCCTTCCAGGATCTGAAGGGGGCCTACAAAAAAAAGCTGGGGAGGGACTTTTTAGGTTCTCAGATAGTGACAGGACTAGGGGGAATGGAGCAAAGCTGGAGGTGGGGAGATTCAGACTGGACAGGAGGAGGAAGTTCTTCAGCATGAGAGTGGTGAGAGCCTGGAATGAGTTGCCCAGGGAGGTGGTTGAGGCTCCTGGAGGTGTTTAAGGCCAGGCTGGATGAGGATCTGGCCAGCTTGATCTAGGGTAGGGTGTCCCTGCCCATGGCAGGGAGGTTGGAATTACATGATCCTTGTCCCTTCCAACCCTGACTGATTCTGTGATTCTGTGGTTTATCCTGATTGTACTTACTGTTGGAACAATTTTATTCAGCGACATTCTGGTGATGACTTCTAGACCATGGGCTTTCAATAAATGATAATTAAGAATGGTTTGCAGCTCAAGGATGTCTTGATAGAAGGAATTACATTAAATGATTTGAGGTCATAGAGCTATAAAGAGGAGGAAAGAAAGCTGTTGATACCTAGCTGGACTTTGAAGAGTGTTGCATCACTTCTTTTGAAAAATACAAGTGCACACTGCTGGCTCATGTTGAGCTTCTCGTCCACCAGCACTCCCAAGTCTCTCTCGTCAGGGCTGCTCTCCAACCACTCACTGCCCAGTCTGTATTTGTGCTTGGGATTGCCTCGACCCAGCTGCAGGACCTTGCACTTGGTCTTATTGAACCTCACGAGGTTGGCTTGTGCCCACCTCTCCAGCCTGTACAGGTCCTTCTGGATGCCATCCCTGCCCTCCAGCATGTCTGCTGCACCACACAGCTTGGTGTGGTCAGCAAACTTGCTGAGGCTGCACTCAATGCCTCTGTCCATGGCACTGACAAAGATGTTGGTTCTATCTGTGGTTCATCATGATCCAGTCAAAATGCATCTTCCCTTTAGTGTCTGTTTACAGACTTGTTACCATGAATTTCTCAGACCTCTTTTGACCCTGTCCTGTCACCCGTGTCTACAGTTTACCAAGGCAGCAGATTCCAGAGGTTCACAGCTTACCATGTAAATAAGTACCATGTAAATAAGTCTCTGTTCTAAACTGATCCGTTTATCACAGCAAGTGTCAGTTCTTGCTATGTTAATGACTCATCATTAATCACTGAAAGACTTTTCTGCATTTGAAAGACACCACTGGTCTGTGAGAGCTGTGAGAGCTAAACCTTGGAACTGACAGCAGCACTTGATCTTAAAACAGCAGCTTAGGAACCTCACAAATGCTCCACTCAGCAGATGCAAATTCTCCTTCCACCAAATGGAGTGACTCTTGAATGACTTTTACAGTATCGATGGTCATTGTATCTCAGCAGCTCCACTCAGCTGGCTAAAAGAAGTATGGAAGAGTTTTGATCCAAAAGCCCATCCTGGAACTGTGCCACTGCTGGCAACTCCTTGCCAAGCAAGGCAGGGTAGGCATCACAAAGAACCATAGGAATGCATCTGTATCCCTTGCAGTTGTCAGGCTGTGTTGGTTGCTCCTCTGTACTATGCAGAGGTATGAGTCCTGCTGTCAACATCAAGTGTTTGGAAGAAGAACCTCTCTCCCTTCCCTGTTCCTGATGCTAGGTTATTTTTGTAAGACTAGAATAAATATTCATTACCTTATATCCATTTTACATATTAAACTCTAAAGGTATGATTTGGTGTGACTGTTGTCTCATTGGTATTGCTAACCTTTTAATATATTCAGTAGAATTACTCTGAGTTTTTGTGCTAGTTTTGGCTGCAGTAGAGTTAATTTTCTTCACAGTGACTGGCATGGGGCTATGATTGTATTTGTGCTAGAAATTAGCTCTATTCCAGCCCAAACCAGCACACTAATACAGGAATGATTTAGTTACTGCTGAGTAGTGCTTACACAATCAAGGCCTTATCTGCTCCTCATCCTATCCTACCAGTGAGTAGGCTTGGTATGCACAAAAAGTTGGGAGGGGACACAGTCAGGATGGCTGACCCCAACTGACCAAAGTGATAGTCCATAACATATGTTGTCATGCTCAGCCATAAAAAGATGGAGGAAGAAGGAGGAAGGCAGAAACGCCTTAGCTGCCTTGTCCACCCTCCCTTGGGGTTTGCATTGACACACTGCCCACAGATGGCCCAAAAGTTCCACTGAAGCTCAGTCTCTGCCTGAGCTATGACATAGACGTGCCTCTCATACCCATGCCGATGGCCATGCCTGTGACCAGCTATGGATCCTGTTGATCTGTTTCCTGACATTTGAATGGATTTTTTTGGGTTGACCTCAGACCTGTCTCATTTTGTGGACCTGTGATGGTTTGGGAGTTCCCCGCCCCCTCACAGTTGTAAAATGACACAGAGTAGAACTCAGCCAGCTGGAAGTTAAGAGATGAAGCTCTATTTACAGCTCAGCACAATGTACAATCAGATATCTACACTATATACAGGAATATTTACAGAAATATACAAGGTAAAGGTAATACAGAAACACAACACCCCTCCCAGAAATCAGAGATCCCAGGAGGGGCTCCCAACCACCCTTCCACCTTCTCCCCACCCCTATACCTTACCCCAAGGTTTGCCTTATGTGCAAGGAGAATTTTGAGGATCGGCCAGGGGGGATTAGAAGAAAAGTGGTTAGTGAGATTAATCGGCAGAGAGAAGAAGCCAGAAGCTAGACTGCCCGAGACGCTGTGCCCCAGAGACTGACTTATCTTTGTTTTGAGTACTTTTTCCTAAACATCTCAGCAAGCCTATGAGTGAAGTAGACATCACCATTGTTTGCTTTTCACAGCCTATAATATAATTTTCTCTATTAAAATATTCCAATTAGCCTCAAACCAGCACAGGACCACTGTGATGATCACTGTGTCTGTGTGTGATCTTGATTGCCATCGCAGGACCTGATCCTGACCTGAGGATTGACTTTCCAGCTTGACTGAGAATCTGCTTCATCAGCAGACACCTGAAAATGTGGGCTCTTGGTTAATCCTAGCTGCTATCCCTGTGCCTGCCCTGCTTTCCTGTCCTGGATACACTGGAATGGGTCCTGCCTACACTGGGATGGGTCCTGGCTAACAAGGCTCCTTCCTTGCTGTCTGCTTGACTGAACTCCTCATGTCATGGCAGTGCCTGGCAAGAGCTGCTGTCAACTGGTCATAGAAACCCTGGTCAGTTGTCTAGATTCTGATTGTCTGTAACACTATGACAAAATCTGAATTCTAAGCCATTCTTTAGGAGTCACACTTGCCTAGCAAATCTGATTGTGGTCTAACAGTAAGCCACAAGAGACCTCACATTCAGCTGAGTTCAGCTTGTGTGAGAACAAGGAAACAAAATACAGAATGCTGCACGTAATATAAATGTAAATAAACCAGATGACACCTGATAGGTCAAGTATCACTGATGAAAATGAGCAATGTTTCTCAATAGTGACTTAGAATCATAGAATTACAAAAGTTGGAAAAGATCTCTAAGATCATCAAGCCCAACTGTCACCCCAACAAACCATGTCCCAGAGTGCCATATTGTGCTGATTTGAGGCTAATTGGAATATTTTAATGAAAAAAAAAAAAAGGATTATAGGTTGTGAAAAGAAAGCAATGGTGATGTCTACTTCACTCATAGGCTTGCTGAGATGTATGAAAACTAGGACACAAACATAGNCAGGAGCTGCATAATCAGGACAAACATGTAAGGATAGGCCTGGTTGGGGCCTCCAGAGGCTGTGCTTAGGCCTCTTGGATGGCAGAGGCATGGAGAGGGGAGGATTGGAGCACTGGGGATTGTAGATTTAGTTTTGGGTCGGGGGAAAATTCGAGGAGGGTTGCTTATGGATTCTGTATCTGCCTTGTAATTTGTATCTGTAACTCTCTCTCTCCAAATATAATTCTGGGTTTTTCTCCAATTCATTTGAGAGCTTCACTCTGTCAGCTCTTTAAACCCATGACAGTGACCTTAATGCAGCTTGAAGCCATTTCCTCTCCAAACCAGAAGTTGTCTCTCCTGAACTTAGAGAGGCAAAAGCCAAGTCATGAAACAGAATAACACTCTTCTTCCTACCATAGCTGGCTGGAGCACTGCCATTTAACCATATGGTACATACCTATGAGACTGGGATAAATATGTGGGAGCTAAGAGGTTATGTTCTATGCTTGAATGTCTTGTAGTTCTCATGTACAGTGAAATAGAAAGGCCTGGATCCATTCTCAAGTGGCACCACTATGGTCACTGCTAATCCCTTATGCACTGTGACTGTTCTGTTCTCTGCTTCGAGGTGTGTGATATTTTAGTCTTTATGGACTGAAACACAGAATCACAGAATGTTAGGGGTTGGAAGTGACTTCGAAAGATCATCTAGTCCAACCCCCCTGCCAGAGCAGAATCACCTAGAGTAGATCACACAGGAATGTATCTTCAACATCTCCAGAGAGGGAGACCCCCACAACCCCCCATGGCAGCCTGTTCCAGGGTTCTGTCACCCTTACAGTGAAAAAGTTCTCCATCATGTTTCCATGGAACTTCCTATCCTTCATCTTCCACCATTGTTGCTTATCCTGTCATTGGGAATGGAATTGGTGCTGAAATTCAGACTCTTAGAGGTTATGGATGATATGTAGAGCACTCCATTCTCTTCACATCCTCTCCATCTCCATCCCAAGCCCATGTCCTGCCACACAGTGTGATGGCTGCTCTTCTCACAGTATGTTTCTTCACTGGACAAAGGTGTTAGTAGCTGTTGTCTCCCTGCCTGCAGAATCCCTGTTGAGGCTTAGATCTGTCAGACACTTGAAGGGATTTGAGCTCCATTACTGTTTTGTCCTGGATTTTTCTTTTAGGGGATCAGAGCTCCTATGCCACTGTGCTCTCTCTGTGTGCCATCCCATCTGTGCATCTGGATGGTTGCTTGATGGCATCTCAGAGTTTTGAAAGAGCCAGGGAGCAGCCAGAGCTTTCATCTCCCCACAGTGGCTCTGGGAGCCTGGGTTCAGTTTTGCTTCCTTATCTGCAGTCCCAGAGGAGTGCTGTAGAGTCCCAGAGCTTTGCGCTGGAATTGCCTTGTTGGCACTGCATCCGTTGTTATGTGCATGTGTCTTAGAATCACAGAATAATAGAATGTGCTGGACTGGAAGGGACCTCCAAAAGTCATCTTGTTAAACCAAAAGCATTTTTCCTGCCATCTGAAGTCTCCATCGCTGAACCTTAGCCATGTGGTGTGAGGCTGAGTGTCTCGGTTTAAGGGAAAGTGGATTGTGCAATGGACAGTAGGCTGTGGCAAAGGAGGTACAGATGGAGATGGCCCCTCTTGCAGTCCCGCCTGTCTTACAGGACAAGAAATTACTCTCCAAATTTGCAATCTATGTTAACTGTAGTAGTGGATCTGGCAGGGCTTCCCTGTCAGCATCATGCCTGATTTTTCTAAAGCAGGAAAATTGACAGGGCAGATTGCTGAGACATGGTATAATAATTCCGTCTACTCCAACTTCTGTCTGGATTATTGGTCTACCCCGTAGTGAGGTCTTCCCACAGCAGCTTCCAGAGCGGTGAATGCCTAATCCCTATCACCAAGGCCAAGTTGGAGATGATTTCTAAGTCTCTTTCATAGATAGTTCAGATGAGCACTTAGAGTTGACCCCACTGCTTCAGCTGGATTTTTGGATATAAGGGCCTGCCCTTCTACTGTCACAGTTCCCTGCTGTGTGTTGATTTCCGTCTCTTTTGTTTTCCACTTCTGCCATCTGCTGCTCACAAACACTGCTTAGCCCCATATCTACTTTTCAATTCCTCACTTAAGGTCTACTTAGATGCAGTGAACATGATTCACAATCATCACCATCCATGAACATCACTGCAGCAGGTGTGGCCTAAGCAACACAGCTTCAACCTGGGAAAAGATAGCTCGGGCCCGCCACTTGAGGTTCCCCAAATCTCTTCCCTTGAAGAGATTTGCAACTGCCATGATTTTTTGAGTTCAAAACATTCAAAGCTACATGTATGGTCCCCTGAAGGTTGTCCTGCCTCTGATGTGAGGAATATCATAAAGCACACACTGCTCATTAAACACAGAGGTTCATGTCTCACAGTCCTTCTCTGTGACAGTGACAGGAGGAGAAATGTTACCTGTTATGGAGAGATTATTTACATAGTAAAACAGGGCCTGAATAATGAAGATCCTGGAAGAGCAATCTCATCTCTCTGCAGCCTTCTGAAGACTTCTTATGAGACCCGTTTAGCAGTTTGGCTGTGAATATCTAAACAGGGTGGATTTCTAGCCTGCATGAGAACATGACACAGTGAAGTGGGTTGACCCTGTCAGGCAGCTAAGCACCACGTAGGTGCTCGATCTCATCTCTCCCCATGCCATGGAATGGGGGAAAGAACTGAAAGGCCAAAAGTGAGAAAACTTGTGCATCAAGGTAGAAAGAGTGGAATAAATGAAGGTGAAAAAACCGAAAACACACCCTAAAAGATGCAGAGGCAGATAGTCACTCACCATCAGCACAGTAATGACCAGACAGTCCCCAACTAACAGCCACTTCAGAAAAAGTTTTATTGCTAAGCATACTGTTAAATGAGATGAAAGATCCATGTGGTCAGTTTAGGTCCTTTGCCCCAGCTGTGTTCCCTCCCATCATCTTGCCCATCTCCAGCCTACTCACTTAGAATCATAGAATCACAGAACAGTTTAATTAAGAAAAGTACAACCATTATCTAACTCTGCCAAGTCTACTGCATCCCTCAGCACCACATCTCAGCCTCATTTAAACAACCTTCAAGGATGGGGATTCAACCACCTCCCTGGGGAGCCTATTTCAGTGTTTGAGAACACTTTCAGTGAAGGAGTTTCTTCTATTAGCCAAACTAAATCTGCCCTGGTCCAGCTTGAGGCTGTTTCCTCTGGTCCTATCATCTGTTACTTGAGAGAAGAGACCTGGCTCTGATGTCCTTTCAGGAGGAGAGAGCAGCCTTGTTTTCTCCAAACTAAACAACTTCACTTTCCTCAGCTGCTCCTGTTCCCTAGACCCTTCACCAGATCGTTTGTCCTTCTCTGGACCTGCTCCAACATCTCAGTGTCTTTCTTTGATCCAGGATGCTGTTTGCCTTCTTGGCCATCTGGGCACATGGATCATATTCAGCAGACTGTTGATTAGGCAAAGTAAGAAACAGAGAAAGTCTTGATGCTGTGTAAGTGCTTTTCAAGTAATAGTTAAAATGTTTGTGTGTTACCAATACTGCATTGGTCACCAGGCTAAACCACAGTACTATATGGTTTACTATGAAGAAAATTAACTCCATTCTTGAAGGTGCCCAATAGCTGTAATACCCACTTCTGGTGAATGCTCTCATGGGTTTTACTTCCCATGCCACCTACAGCTTCCAGGTAATTTTGGGCACGTTTAACCATGTAGTCACCACTGAGCAACCCCTGAGTAGTCAAAAGGTAACAGTGCTGAAAGTGCCTAGAGCTGCTCTGAACAGTCTTGGTATGACTGATAAAAAAGGAACAGATAATTCATTGCTTTCTCTCAAGTGAAGTCCACCTGGTTTTGTTCTTCCGTTTATTTAAAATCCTGTTGTGTGATGATTATATGCCAAACTCAGTCTCTCAAGGGGAGTATGGAGGCTCTGATGCCTACTGGGTTTGGAGTACTTACTGCTCTGCTAAATGCAGACCTGCTTCAGCACCTCAATGTATTTTTGGTAATGCGGGCCCCAAGCAAAACTGACTCCAGGACTAAAGTTGCATCCTCAGCAGTGCTGGGTACAGGGAGACAATCACTTTGCTGGTCCTGCTGGTCATACTATTCCTGATACAGGCCAGAAAGCTGTTTGCCTTCTTGACCAGCTGGGTACGCTGCTGGCTCGTGTTCATCTGGCTGTCAATCAACACCCCCAGGTTTTTCTCTGCCGGGCAGCTTTCAGCTGCTCTTCCCCTAGTCTGGAGTGTTTGTGGGGCTGCTGTGACCCAAGTGCAGGACTTGGTACTTGGCCATGTTGAACCTGTAGAAGCACTGCTTAGAGCAGAAAGTCATGATGAAAACACAGATCTATTTACTTGAGGCTTGTCTTTTTTCATGCTGACTCCTCATGAAGTATATTTGATCCACTTCTCTGATTTCTATAGCCTCACCAGCTAATGTGAAAAGAACTATATTACAAAGATATTGAGATGTTGTATTTAACTAAGAATAGTAATAAAAAAGACATATTGAAATGACTGCACAGGTCAGTCCTAATGACCTGATCTCCACCTTGCCTGGATCAGGGCTCTGCCCACACACTCTTTGGGCTGGTCACTATTCCACTTCTTTGGTCAGAGTCAGATTCATAAAGCTCACCCAGCCACAGCAAGGCGTCACTAATTATCTTATTGTCTTTCAGTTTCCATTCATGGAAATTGAAGAGGAGTCTCAGTAAGGTTTGCCAGCTATCTGCAGGGGGGTTGGACAAGATTATCTTTGAGAGTCCCTTCCAACCCAATGCAATCTGTGAATCTGTGATGATGCTGTGTGCTGAGAAAAGCAAGGGTGTTGGGGGGAGAGAAAAACGTGGGTGTGCTAACTGATTGGAGTTGTAACTTCATATGTTGCTAAGGTTTTGTATCTGTATCTCTACAAGCTTGGTTTTATATGCATTATTGTATATATCCTTGTGCCTTTTTGCCTTCTATAGTGTCTGATTGAACTTTCTTTCTTCTCTGTTCCTCTTTTTTAACTTGCCCATCTTTCCTGTTTTTTTCCCACACATTTCCATTTCTACAACTTCTACCTTAGTCCAGATTTGTGGTTTACACCGAATAAAATTGTTCAGTGCAATGCTGGAGTTGGTGCTACCAAATGTATGTCCTTGGGTTTCAAGTGCCAGAGAAGCCAAAAGGCATTTGAGAAGAAATGCAAACTACATACATGTTCTTCTCAAGTCACAGCTGGCTGAGTGAGATACTTGAGGGGAGTGGCATATTCAGAAGACACTTGTACCACAATCCCATCATGCTGCAGGACTGTTTCCTGAAAGACCTCTGTGGGGAGCTAGGTCCTTGTTGCTCTGTCCACCTCTCTATAACCTAGTGTATATCAGGTAAATGACAGGCAAATGTCCAACCCCACTGCTAGTACAGGGTACCCGAGTAAATTATAGAGGAATGTGTGTAGCTGTTTGAAGAGATAAATCCCACATACCTGTCTGGACACTTACTGCAGGAGTGTGCAGCTACAAAACCTAGCAGGTCAAATGCAGACTTAAAGGACATTGTTTACCAGGGAACCTGGCTCTGGGATTTTACTACCAGAACATTAACAGAAGGGCCATCCTACCAACACTGAGATCAATATGAAACTGCTAAAACATTACAATGTTCACCCCAGGCTTTCTCTGATCATCCAGATTGAAACAAATTTTTGCCTTACCCAAAGCTGCTGTGATCAAGCACAAGGCTGCCAAAGGCATGCCTGAGTCCTAATTGCATGTGACAGAATCACAGAATGGTACTGGTTGAAAGCGACCTCTGAAGATCATCTAGTCCAGCCCTCCTGCTAGAGCAGGATCACCTGGAGTAAATAACACATCCAGGCAGGTTTGAAATGCCTCTAGAGATGGAGACTTCCCCCTACAGTTCCTCCCAAAGAAGCAGTCTGCCAGCCACTGATTTCCTCTGCCTTGGTCAGCATGGTCTGGCTGATGTGCTGTGTGTGACAGAGGTTGCCTAAGCCACTGTAGTGACATCTCTCTGGCAATTCCCCTTTTTAGCCCTATGCTATTTGTAGAGTTTTGGTTCCACTTTCTACCAACTTATTTGTGTAACTGCAAGTCATTGTTAGTCCCTTGCACGAGTACTGTCAGACTCATCTCTTTCTCCTGCCCTTTACCATTGTCCTACTCAGAAAGAAATGGTTTACTGACATATACATGAAAAAAGTACTGGGTGTGCCTTTCACCAAGAGTGAGTGGATATCTCTCTTCTCAGATTACACAACTGTTGGGGGAGATTTGTTGCACACCACTGTGGAGAAGAAGACAATTGGGCCTGGGAATTTGCTTCTTACATCTTACTGAACTGGGGAGAGCTCCATCATATAATTTTGGTTAGTAGGCACTTGAAAAGAACAGTAAGAGTAAAAAGCAATGCAAAATCCTAGGAAAAGGAAGTTTGGAGGATTCTGGCAGTGATGTTATCGGAAGCAATAGCAGGAAAAATAAGCATTTGTGCTGCATGAGCACAGGGACGAGCAGGCTAGAGACCGCCAAGAACTATGGTGCTACTTTGTCCCTTTCTGGCCAGGAGTAGACATGAAATTTAGAAATGCTCTCTTCTCTTTCTTCTCTCTCTCTCTTTTTTTTTTTTTTTTTTTTAGGAAAGGGCAAATTATTTCAGCTCTTTACACAGATCAGCTGCAAGTTCATTAGCTTGCAGCTTACTGGTGCTGTTTGACCCCCAAAACTCTTTCAGCTGTGCAAACATGATTCAAGTACATTCTTTTTGTCTCTTAAGATAGGGTCACATTTTAATTAAGTTCTGAGCAAGGTCAGAAGCCCAGATAGGTGGATTCTTGTTCAAACTTACACATAAAAGTGTCATACAACTGAGATCTGCATTCCCTTGCAAACCATACTATAGAAGAAAGAGAAGGTGATGTACTGAATGGGAGAGAAGTCAGGACCGAAGGTAACTTCCTGGCTTAGCCACTGTTTGGGGGGAAAGCCAGTTCTTGCTTGAACTCATCCCCACACGTATAATTTGGGTTAGCAGAATGGACAGCAGGACATAGAGGAAGGGATGCAGAGAACTACCTAATTCTGTCTAAGACATTCAGGTGACAGTCAGTGGCATTATTAGGTCAGTCGGCAGATCTTATAAAGTAGTTGCTCAGGAGATGTTCTCCCCTTAGCTTTCAACCTTCCTGAGTTTCATACTATCTGAGATGATACAATAATTTAGCAGCTTATGCACAATAGAATTATTCTATGATTCTAATAAAGAAAATGTGGAACCAGAGAATGTTTGTTGGAGTACAATTACAATGGTCAGGGAGCTGCAGAACTTGCCATATGTGGAGAGGCTGAAGGTACTGGCTTTGTTAGGTGGAGAGAAGGGAAGGCTAAGTGGGATCTAAGCAAAGTTTTCCACAACATAAAGTCAGTGAAGACAGACAGACTCTCCCTTCCCATTCAACCCATTCTACGATTTACAAGGCTTCCTGAGAGTCCAGTGCAGGTGGAAAGCATGCGTCAGGTTCAGACCTTTCATGTCTGCTGATTCATAGAATCATAGAATAATAGAATCATAGAATGGTAAGGTTGGAAAGGACCTCAAGGATCATCCAGTTCCAACCCCCTGCCATAGGCAGGGACACCTCCCACTAGTACAGGGCACTCAAGGCCTCATCCAGCCTGGCCTTGAACACCTCCAGGGAGGGAGCAGCCACAACCTCCACGGCAACCTGTTCCAGTGCNTTCTGCAATCCAATTCTGTGGATGCTCTCTTGAAAGGACAGCGAGCAACATTTTTCATGCTCTGATCTCTTCCCAAGAGGTAATCAGAACAAAGTATTCTGATTTTGAGAATTTCTTACAGAGATGACTTTCACGACGACGTGAGCAGTTTCAGAAAATACTTCATGCTATTGCAATGTCTCCGTAGCGTTGTTACTACATTACCGTTTTTATTACAATATAGTACAATTACATTAGTAAGAAATGTATTGTTTCATTTTAGGGTTTTGCCCTCCCTATTTTTATGGCTGTAGAAACAATGTCATCTCCATGGAAACTTGGGTTTTGTTGCTCAGTTCCTGGGTGCACAACTTTCCCTCCTAATTCCATTCCTTGTAATTTCATCAGCCAGACCTTGTAAAAGCTGGAGCTCGGTATACCTACATCTCCCAGCTTTCTGAAGGGAGAGAGCAGATCAGATGGTCCAGGTCTTTGGAGTAGGGTGTTGACATTGCCTGGAGATTAAACAAGATGTGAATTTGAATTAGGAGAGGAAGGTGGATTGATGGTAGAGAATTCCTTTGAGAAGCCCTAAGAAAGAGAACAGGAGCCTCCTGTAAGTACCACTAGGTGAAGGGGATTAGACAGTCCAAAAGGTGGGGCTGTGTCAATCACATAGTCCTACATGAAAAGGACAGGCAGTCCAGTAAGGAATATACCAGCCCAAGGTTAACCTTAATCGTATAACAGCAATATGGTGATCTGCTCCAAATGAATGTTTCGGGTTTTTTGGTTTGGTTTTTTTTTTCTTTACCTGCAGGATCATCTGAGGGCAAGTACAAACCCTGCTGTGTATCCTTTGTTCCTGGCAGTCCAAGTCTTCTCACCCGGCACATTCCCCAACTCCAACCGTGCCAAACCCCTTCACATTTACTCCAGAAACCAAGTCTGATTGCCATTGCTGCAAGTATTTAATACATCTGTGATTAAATAATGCAGTTTCTGTTCATAGAAACACAAAAAGGTCGGCACCAGGGAGGGCAGAAAAAGCTACTTATGCTAGAGAACAGTGTCAGATGTGAGTACACCTAGGCTAAAAACTCCTACAGGTGCAAGTAGCAGGAGACTGGACTCCATTGCCTCGAAGCCCCTTTCTGTCCCGGTTTCCAAGTACCAGCATGCAGGAGAAGGCGAGATACTAAGTGAGGCAGGAGTGACATGTTCTGCAAATCCCACTTTTATTTGTGAGGGCTTGGAGGGTGTCTTTGCATTGTTTAATGGTAATCTGTTTCTTATTACTGCAATGTGATGTCCAAGGACACTGTGTACTGACCTGGAGCGAAGCTCTGTGCAGCTGTGAGAATGATGTCAGTGTCCTGCTCTTCAGTGGGGCATGTTCTGGGGGTTGTCTAAAGCCAGACTCTCGGAGCAGTTTGCAGTGAGGAACAACATCCCTTCAGCCAACACCCTTGGAAAGGATGCCAGATATCCTCCTGCACCAGGAGGTGGCAGCCATGCCCATTTTTCCTCACGACCAGTAACTGTCCCATCCACTGTTTATCCTGTTTCCTCTTATCGAAGACCTATCTCATACCTTGTTCTGCTGCAGCGTTTGAGCTTTCAGAGAGCAGGTGGTTTCTGTACCTCATCACCCAAGGTGGGAAAGCATATGTTAGTTTTCATAAGACTTAGAATCATAGAATTATTTCAGTTGGAAAAGACCTTTAAGATAATCAAGTCCAAACATTACCTAATTAGACCAAGCATGCTGCCAAACCATGTCCCTCAGCATCACATTTCTGCAGCTTTTAAACACCTCCAGGGATGGGGATTCAACCACTTCCCTGGGCAGCCTGTTCCAGTCTTTGAGAACCCTTTGAGAACCTGTACTAGTGGGAGGTGTCCCTGCCTATGGCAGGGGGTTGGAACTAGATGATCCTTGAGGTCCCTCCAACCTTACCATTCTACGATTCTTTAAGAAATTTCTTCTAATATCCAACCTAAACTTCACCTGGTGTAACTCAAGGCCATTTCCTCTCATCCTACAACTTGTTAATGCAGAGAAGGGACCAACTCCCACCTTGCTCCACTTTCAGTGAGTTGTAGAGAGCAAGAAGGTCTCCCCTCAGCCTCCTTTTCTCCAGGCTAAACAACCCCAGTTCCTTCAGCTGTTCCTCACAAGACCTATTCTCCAGACCCTTTACCAGTTTCACTGCCCCTCTCTGGTTCTTCTCTAGCACTTCAGTGTTTTCCTTGTAGTGAGGGCTCCAAAACTGAAGCCACTACTCAAGATGTGTCCTCACCAGTGCTGAGTACAGGGGAACAGTCACTTCCCTGGTCCTGCTGGTCACACTATTCTTGATACAGACCAGGATGCTGTTGGCCTTCTTGGCAACCTGGGCATCAAGAGGATCTGACTGACAAAATGTAAGGTAAGAAAAGTGGCTGCATGCAGAGACACACAAGCTGATGTTTAATGAGGATGAAAGAGCAGGCCTCAGCCCGTGGTCACAGTGGTTTTCGGCAGCTCCCTCAGCATCATGAAGATGTTGCTTCCAGTAAGGATGTACACAGATTATGCATGCAAAAAGCACCCAGAACATTATACTCCCAGTCACTGGGACATGCATGGCAAAAGCTCACAGTTGTACCAGATTTGCCATATCTATAGCAGAAGAGATGTATTCCTGTAGCTGAATCAAACTGTCTGCTCTGAATTTATCCTGCTTTAGAGCTGCTGAGGTTGGAAGGGACCTTTGAGATGATAAAGTCCAATCATTCACCTAGAGCTCACCACTACCGATAAGCTACTACCACTAAACCATGTCCCTCAGCACCACATCCACTCTCAACAACTTCAAAGCTACAATTGCAAAAGCTAGAAGATGGCTGAATAGAACAGTGCCAGGTTGTTTCTCGAGAAATCAGGAAGGATAGATGAGATGTAAATCCTTTGTCTCAGCTTTTACTTCCCTCACTCCCATGGCACCAAAATACGACAGAATAAAATCTCCTTTGCAAAACCTTTATTTACATAAATAGTATCCATCATATCAAACAAATATACAGCACCATTTGCAAATTAATGTTTTGCAAAGAACTCTCACTACTGTTGCTGGTCAGAGTTCCTCAATATGAGAGTCCCTCAGGAGTCTGAAGCTGTAGGAAGCTTGTCATGCACCCTGTTGTGACCTCTTCCAGCAGGTGGAGGCATGTGGGAGCAGGACTCTGCTGTTCTGCTGCTGCCCAATCACCAGAGTAGGTTTTTGGAGGAGTAATGCAGGAGCCTCCAGCCTTACCCAGCAAAAGGAAGAGGATGGAGCAGAGAACTCACAGACAACATGAAGGAAATAAGAGAACACTCTCAGAATGTGGGACATGCGTAGCCTTGGCAAAGCCTTAAGAAAGTAGACTGCAGAGGACAACCATCTGTAATTTAGGTCATGGGAAGATCATAGTGAGCAAACCCACATCTTTAACCTGGTAAAGGCTGTGCCCACAGATCAGGTGTCCACCATGAGTGCCAGGCAGGGAGATGCTTTGATTGTGTGCCCTACAGAAGGTATTTACAGGTAGTATAGCTTTGCTCATGTCAGGTGTTTTTTCTCTGGCCAGCCCTCTGTCCAGTCACCAACTGGCCATATGTGGTCATATTATGGGCAGTAAAAGGTCTGAGATAAAATCAGAAGACTGTGGGACTGTTAAGGTGCCTCTGTAAGAGGACAAGGCTGGGGAGATAGCATATTGCAGGTCTGAACTACTTCAGTTCATGCTGCTATGTCAGTAGTGAGGTCTATGGTTCTCCTCCTGAGGTATGTGAAGAAACATGGTGACTGGTGTGAATACAAACGTACCCACACAGCCTCAACCTATAGGAATGAGAAATTAAGTCTGAGGGACAAAATAATGTTGACAAGAAGTGTGTTTCCCAGTAGATCTATGCTGGGGAAAAAAATTGCAGAGGTGGAGTGGGGCTCCTTTCTTGGCTGGGTGAGAGGTACACACACACTGGTTAGTACTGATCCTGAGCTGACATGGCTTTCAACATATTTCACAGGAGTTGAGTGGACTTCCTATTTCTGCATGGGATATGTCTTGTTTGACATCAAGAATTGCAGCTCATACTGGGAAATGCCAGGTAATGAGTCTTCTGCTTTCATTTTAGGCTTTTGTAGTCTAGTTTCAACCTCTCCTAGGACACAAAACTTAGACATACAGCTACTAAAATTCCCTCCTTTTTTCGTAGGAGGTGCCACAGTGCACTGGGCCTGCACACAACCCACTTACAAGACTGGCAGGCTTCCAGTGAGGTTTTCAAGCTAAGCTACCTGGGCTGTCCAGGATTCACTTCAATACTCTCTGTGAAGCTTTCCAGTAACTGATCAATTCTGCTGTTAGAACATAGGCTGCACCACTTAAATGGTGATGGTTTTCAGCTTGCCACCTATATCCAGAAGGACAAATAAACTGCTTCATAAGGGAGGGCACAGAGCAGTTCAGTGTAGTGCAGCTCCAAGAGCCAAGAGATGTGCTCTCTGAAGCCCTCACGAAATGTGCAGATCAGTACGGTGCCAGTGAGAACATAGTCACACAAAAACCTTTGCAGGCTGTCTAGTCCTACCTGAGCAAGGCTAAAATCAGAACTCCATTTTGTGGACCACCTGAATTAGCTCTGCAGGGACTGAGGGAGGGCAAATCGCTCTTTGATGATGTCACTGCAGTCCTGCTGATTCCCAGCTAGCAATAGATGAGATGTTAGTCTGGGGAATGTTGTTCAGGAGATCAGCCCAGTTCTTCTTGTAAATTGAAAAGTCATGATAGACTTATTTCTAGACAAAATGCTAGAAGGAAATAAGATGTAAAGAGGAAAAAAGAGAAAGATCTGTTGTAGGAGAGAGAGAACATGTGTTTGTGAAGTCTTCTGGTCACTCATAACTTTGGCTTCAAAGTCCCAGAGTTTTAAAGGCATCTCGCAAATCATCTACTTCGTACAGTGGCTGCAGGACAAAATGAATGATAGGTCAGTTGTCAAGTGAGCAGGAACCTATGAAGATGGGAAAGAAGGAAGGAATGGAGTGGGATGGGATGAGAGGTGGAAGAAGGGGGAGAAAATTCGGAGATACAAAGAAAGCTGGGGGGAAGATTCATGAGGGACATGGAAGGTGAAGACACAGAAATGAATGAAATAGCTGATGGCAGAGAAGGGTAATAAGACCAGAAAGGAAGTAAAGTGAGTAAAGAGGAAGAAACTGAGGGGAAGAGACACTGAAAGGAGAAGGCTCTCACCAGGAGGATCCGTCGAAGTTTCCTGGACAGATGGACAGAGTTTTCATGCAGTCCTTCCCAGGCTTTGAATGTTTTTTCCCTGTTCTCCACAAATGTGTTCCAGCAGTAGAAGTAGTCTGTGCAAGGCACAAAGGAGTTAGGAGCGCTCAAGACTGCCTCTTCTAGGATCATGAAACCATAACATCCTGCTATCATCTTCTCTGTTCCTTGTTCTAGTTTCTCCCACCCTCCTGGGTCTTCCTAACCCCTGACAGATTTTTGCCATCTCTTTCTTCCATGCATATCTCACCTTTGAAGGTCATGATGGCAATCTGAGCCCCTGCCCTGTGCAGGCGCCTCAGCCCCTCAGGCTCTGCCTTGCGGTCTTCACAGAAGTAGAGGCGAGCAGTGAAGATGCGGAGGGTCAGGTTGGGATAGGTGCGCAGGAAGTCGGCCACGTGCCGGGCGCAGTCATAGCAAGGGCTCCAAGAGGTGAACCAGGTGATACGGTAGCAGCGACCCGGGTCCAAGTTCCAGTCTGAGATGTACCGCAGGAAGAGCACCTCCACATGACAACCCATCTTCATGAAAGAAGGAAAGGAGCGTAAGAGGGGCAAGGAGGGAGATATGAACTGGATAGTGCGTGAGGAGAGGAGAAATGAGGTGGAGGGTATGTCCTCGGGTGAAAGGGAGAAGGCACAGAGGTAAGTGGAAGATTGGCTGGAATGCACTGATGCACAGGGATGTCCAAGAGGAATAGGTGGGAGTCAAGTAGAAAAGGAGGCAAACATAAAGCAGTAGACTATGGATGTCTTGTTGGTAACGTGCTTAGGGGTAGCATAAAGTACAGGTTTACATGGAGACCGCATCCCTCAAATAATACATTCTACTGCAGTGGCCACATCTGTTAGTTGCCTGCATTGTTGCTGCAGCCCTCCCTTCCCTGCTGCTGCATGTGCCTCCGCATGGCTATAAGAAGAGGATGCCACAGTGTTCCCCGTACCTTATTGCGCAGGTATCCAAAGTCCAGGGAGCAGGACGTGGCACTGTCACGGCGCTTTACAACATAGCAGAGGTAGGTTTCACGACGGCCTTTGGCCCAGCGCAAGTTCTTGAAGTTGTAGAGGAAGAGTTTCCTATTCATCAGGAGGCTGGAGGAGAAGGTAAGAAAGAACTGACATCAGCTCCATCCTGGAGCCAGCAGTTGGCATTGTCTCTGTTGAGAGTTCAGCACCAGAAATATCCTCCTTATGTCCAAGCTATGAGAAGAGCATCAGTAATTTGCATGCGATAAAGGATGAAAATGTGACTGTGGGGATAAAGCAGGTGACTTTGTGAGTGGGAACAGCAAGTGAATTAGTAATTATTGGTCAAACAGCAGTGTGCTGGTTTGAGGCTCACTGGAATATTTTATGGAAAGAAAATTAAATCCTTAGCTGTGAGAAGAAAGAAAAACAACAGTAACCTAAATCACTCATTCTTCTGCTGAGAAGCGCAGCTGGTCAAAATATAGCTCAGACACTCACTGCTCACACACTGCTCAGTTAGTTCTCAGTTGTTGTGGTTCTGCTCCTTCACTCTGGTGGTCTGTGGCTGCTTTCTGCCTTAACTCTAATCTGACTTAACCCTTCATTTCCTCTAACCTCCTTGTCACCTTTTTTGACATCTCACCTCAGATCTCTCCAGATTTACCATGTCAGATATACGGGGATTGATCTGGTTATTGCTGAAGGGAGGGAAAGAGGGGGGAAAGTGAAAGGGAGGTTTGGGTCGGGATCCTCCTAGCAATGTGATTGTTTTGGAGGGATTTTGTGTTTCTGTGCTACTTTTAACTTGTATATAACTGTATATTGTGTGTATACCTGCTTGTATATTGTGCTAAGCTGTAAATGTAGCTTCATTCCTTAACTTCCAGCTGGCTGAGTCTAATCTGGGTGATTTCATTGTGTGTGGGGGTGGGTAACTCCCAAACCATCACAAGCAGCTATAGCTGCTTAGAGTGTGAAAACATCTGCAAATATCCAAAAGATGGACACCAATGAGGGAGAAAGATGAAGGTATCTGAGAAGTCCTAGGAAAGTGACAGGGTCTGGAGTTCAGCCATCAACAAACATTTTTTCTGTGTGAAACCCTGAAAAGCCACTGGGGCAAGGAGTGGATCTCTCTTTAGAGAACACTGGAAGGAGATTCTTTCCAGCATTGCCCAAAAGAAAAGCACAGCTGAAAGCACGCAGGGCTAGTGGCTTGGGTAAGGTGCTGACAGAATGCGCAGTGGAGTAGGAACACTGACATCGCCGAACACAAGTGCCATTCCCACATTAGACAACTACTGAGACCTGGCGGGAAGGGCTGTCCCTGTGCCCATGGAGCAGGAGGACAGGGAAGATAAAGTAGCCCCAGCCATATCTATCAGCCTCGCTGGCACACAGGCAGCTGAGAACATCTGTGTTCACTGAGGTGAGATACTCATCACGCCCCCAGCAATGCAAACCAGAAATGCCTGCGTTAAAAATAACCATGTCCTTTGTCACCTTTTCTCTCTGATGCCCTGATCTTCAGCAGGGAGATGTGGGACAGTTAAAGTGATATCGAGCTGGGTTTTCTGGTAATTCTCCAGTGAGTGTAGGAAAAGGTAATTTGGGTTTGGTAGGAATTTAAATCTGATATAAATCTGAGTCTAAGCAATACGAAAAGGCACCACCGATTGGCCAGTGTCACCAGAAAACCTGAGCGCTGTTGAGCACTTAATCCCCAGCTATTGGTGGCATGCTCGGAACTCCTGTCCATTGTGCACCCTCGCACACAGCCACTGCATGACAAGTAGTTGTTTATGTAAGTCACACACATCCTCTTGCCTTTTGTGATTGACTACACTGGCTTTACTCTCCTGTAGCATACCACAGTGCACCCCACACCTCTCAAAAGAGGCACATTCACCCTACAGATAGGCAAGCCACCTCCTCCCTTCAATGTCACCCTCAGCCTGCAGTGCAAAAATACCTGTCCTGCTCACATAGAAAGAACAAGCACACATGCAGAGTTATGCCAGTCTTTATGAGGGCAGGCTCTTCTCTTCCCTTGTGATAGGATAAAGGTCAATGGCACAAACTAGAACACAGGAATTTGCACTTGAACATGAGGAAAAACTTCTTTCCTGTGAGGGTGCTGGAGCCCTGAGCAGGCTGCGCAGAGATGTTGTAGAATCCTCCTTCTCTGGAGGCTTTCAAAACCCACCTGCACATGTTTCTGTGCAACCTGATCCAGGTGACACCCCCTGCTGAAGGAGATCATAGCTCAAGGGACAGCAGCAAAGACACGGGAGCTGTGGTTATACCTAACCACTGAAGAAGGCTGAGCAGAGACCTTCTCCTCAAATAAAGATTAATGAAGCCAACCCTTGAAGGCCCCTGAGTATGTGAATGACATGCAGTTGTGGAGAGAGATTAGAGATAACTAGCTGGCAGAGTAATTGCAGTGCAAGTAGAGGAATCCAGTGCTGGAAAAGTCCGTGTTACAAACACAAGTGTGTGAGCAGCAGAAAGAGAATAAGGCAGAAATCTGGTGTGAGAGAATGAACAGGTGAATAAGGCAAGCGGGCAGGTGTTTTAAGCAGCAGACAGCATCTAGATGTTCATCCTTCTGTGACTTGTTAAATTTTGTTTCTAGAGAAGAAAGCAAGCAAGGGAAGAGAAAATAGTCATGAGAAAGAAATGATAGAAAGAGAGTAGAGCACAAGTGGTGACCAGTCAAAGTGAAAGGATGACAGAGGCAGAGATGCAAGATGCGAGAGCAGGATGGGGCAGAACATTAGATCACTGAGTCGGATGGGGAAAGGAGCAGTGAGCACCAAATGGAGAGATGGTTAATTCTAAGGGAAAGATCCTCATTTCTTACATAAGCAAGAAACTGAAGGGACTCATTTTACCTGTCCATGACTGCCAGAGTCTCTCTCAGGTGATGGGATTGCAAGGACGTTGTCTTGCAGGCTCTGTCTGTGCAGCCCTCTGACTTGATGTAGAATGATGTGACTGTGCCCTGTGTTACCTCCCCATTCACTCCTATCTATCCCCTGCTGGCTTTCCTCAGGGTGTGGTTGAGGGAGGAGTTAGCAAGGTCTCTGGATCTGCAGGAGGTGAAGAGCAAAGAGTTGAAATGGGAAGGAGCATCAGTTCTGAAAGATGCTTGGCACCCATTGGTCACCTCGCCTGCTACACTCCCTATTAGGTCCTCCCCATCAGGCAAAATCATTCTGAATTAATACCAGTAACACAACAAGGAAGGAAGCATTGTCTAGTGGTTAGAGGAGGGGCCTGGGAGCACATTCACCACTAATGTGAATGTGGGCAAAACCACACTATCCCTCTGGGCCTCAGGTCACACAGCTGTGCAGAGAAGACAGTGACTCTGCCCTGCCCCACTGTGCAGGGACCTCAGTGCAGCACCCTGCAGCCACTCAGCTGGAAGGAGTTCAGGAAATACCCAACGTCCCCCTTCTTCTCCTTCATGTCCTCCCTAAAAGGCCCAGCAGTTGCTTTGCAGCATGGGACAACACTGAAGGTGTGTGAAGAGTGAGAGTGATGCAGCTTTAGAGAGAATCTGGGGCTTGATGGGGAGCCTCTGGCCCTGCTTTGACACCTGAGCATGGCCATGGATACCTGAACCATGTCAATGCGCTAGGTAGTGGTGATAAACCTGAACTGCAAAGCCGCACATGGAATACTAGTGAAGAATAACTCAGAGTATGAACTTGCTGATCCAGGTGGCCCTGGTGTCACAATCTGCCAGTGGTGGGGTGACTGCTGGGACCTTTTATCTGACAGTTGTGCCCAGCAGGCGTACAGTTGTACACTGTCATGCCTGGGTTTGTACTCAGGATGCTCACTCTTTGTTCTGCCAACACCACGCTCTGCCACCCAGGCTCTGCTCCACCACGGTCCTGCACCCATCCCTGCTGCAGGGCTGAAGGACAGCCAAGGAATCTGGCAGTAGCTTCCTGAGGAGGAAGCCAGGAGATATTGTGCTGCCTTTCCTCCTCAAGCAGGACATAGTCGGTGATACAGCTGGGAAACAGGGATTTTGTTTACCTCATGCTAGGGTACTTCTTAATTTTTTCTCTGCTTGATTTACTTTCATCATTAATTTTACTGGTTTCCAGTGCGCCAGGGCTGTGTGAAACCAGTATATGCAAAAACATGAAAAGGAGATATGAGTCACCAGAGCAGAGCAGATGACTTGCTAGCCCAGCACATTGAGAGTGCTTGTCTTTGAGAGTGGCTTTTCCTCCAGGAAAAAGGGAAGTCCAGGGCTGGGCTGTCCTGCTCCTTGGTGAAATACCTGGCTAGGGCACACACTCAACAAATGCACATTTTGGCAGCTGTATTGATCTCAAGAGTTGTGGCAACTGTCCTCTGAGAATCTAGCTCCTAGCGTTTGACCAAAGCCTGCAGCAATTGCAAATCCCTGTCCTACCTATCAATGTCAAAGGGGACACTCCTGCTAATCAGACGCCTGTCCCCTTTCAGCCTTTGCCCTAGCAGCACCTTGAGACCAAACCCCTAGGCCAGACCGAGAGTCATTTTGTCACTCTTTCATACTAGTTTTTTCTTTCACTGAAGCAAGCATCCTTTTATAAACAAAGGGGAAAATAAAAGCAATGCACCCCAGGAGATCTGCTTCGTAGACATCACAACTGTTTATGATTAATCAGGTAGATTACAGTAGTTTCAGCTTTATTCTCATTCTGGCTCCTGATTTCCATAGCTAAGAGCTTGCTGAAAATTTTACATATTTTCTGCTCTGAAAGGAATCAAGAAATATTTTCATGGCCAGCCTGGTGTTCCCCATAAATTACATTTGCGTGTACCGTAATGATTTTCTCAAAGGTTTAACATGTCAGGTCTCATAAAACATTTAACTTGAATCCTTTCTCTGGTTCTGCCTGTAAATGGAATCAATTCCTCCATCTTTAAAATGTCAGCTCTTTTCTGTAAATGATGAGACCCTCTTTGCTCTCCGCAGAGAGAAAAAGGAAAGAACAAACAAACAATCAGATGAACCCTATTTATGTCACTCTTTGGTGGGGCTCTCAAGCCTAAACACTGATGGAAGCTTTCTTATGTCCTTCATTTTGACCAGTAACTTCCCTCACCCTAGAGATGTGAATGAACGAAGTTGGTGGCAGCAATTCCTTGCCTCTAGCTCCAATCACCAGACTAGAAATACACTGGTGTGGATTTGTTCTAATGCCTCATAGCAAGTCTAGGGAGACATTCAGCTTCTATGCAGTTCTGCCTAAACCAAGAGCTGCAGTCTCTTGTCATAGCAGGATCTTGCTCATTAGCAGATGTCACCTCTGCTCTGGTTAAAAAGAAAAAATAGTTTGGAAAACCATGGAAAGGTTGATGATGCCTGCCAGTCCAGCTTCCTCCCTGGCTGTAAATTGCCAAATATTTAAGGTATGGTGAAATCCTTTTGGCTATGAGGAGAGATACTGATGAGTGCCTTCCTTTCTGCTCAATGCACTTCTTTGGAGAAGGAACTGGTCATGGGAAAAAAACAAAACAATGCTGAAAATCACTCAATCTCTGCTTCTGGTTAATGTCTGGGTCAGTTACAGTTAAAGGCTAGTAGGAAAGGCTAGGAAGGGCCCTGTGCTGAGGTGTTTGGACAACACTCCAGCTTATGAGGATCACAGAAGAATGTTCTAGCATCCCTTCAGGTGTCTTATGCTTGGGGCTCTATTTCCTGTCTTGAAGTGGGAACCACAAGCAACACCAGGCTGAAGAGCAGTGTATGGGGGGCAGAGGAGTATCACCATTACTGTTGTTACTAAAGATTCAGAAAGCAAACTGCCAAGAAACCAGAGAGCAAACTTGTGGTGAATAATTCAGAGTAATTATTGGGCTCCAAAGCAGAGGAAATGTTGCTTGTTTAGTCAACAGGAAGCTGTATGTTGGTGTGTACTTATATATATAATTTTTTTTTTCCATTCACACTTTGCTCAGAAATCACATTTTGAAACAAGCAGCAGCATCACCACTTGGTTGGTTCTTACAGCCTCAACACCAGAATCCCTGACACCTGTTTCCCCTCAGCTCAAGCAAAAACCTCAAGCAGAAAAACTTTCTCTGTTAAACAAGTGCTGCTGCACCAAAGACACTGATCTGCAGAGACCTCGAGCAGGAGAAGAGTCAAGTTCCTTGTAGCTAGACACAAGCAAATAAATAAGCTGATGAGCTTATTGCAACCAGGGAATTGTCCTCCTGCATCCAGCATTGGTGAGGCCACACCTTGAATAGCGGTCTCAATTTTGGGCCCCTCATTACAAGAAAGACATTCAGGTGCTGGAGAGGGTCCACCTAAGGACAACAAAGCTGGTGAAGGGTCTTGTGAGGAGTAGTTGAGAGCACTGGAGTTGGTTAGTCTGGAGAAAAGGAGGCTAACTGGAGAGTTCCTTGGTCCCTACAATTACCTCAAAGGAGGTTGGAGTGAGGTGGGGTTTGGTCTCTTCTCTGTAGTAACAAGTGACAGGACAAAGAGTAAATGGCCTCAAATTGCATCAGTGGAGGTTTGAATTGGCTATTAGATGAAACTTCTTCCTTGAAAGGGTTCTCAAAGTCTGGAAGAGGCTTCCCAGGGAGATGGTTGAATCCCCATCCCTGGAAGTGTTTAAAAGAGATGTGGTGCTGAAGGACATGGTTTAGCACCAGTCTTGGTAGAGTTAGATAATGGTGGGACTCAAAGATCTTAAAGGTCTTTTCCAACTGAAATTATTCTGTAATTCTAAGTACAGATAAACTAACATGCTTATTTAATACGAGCATATATTGAAGTATTTATTTCTTATAAGCACATTACACTATATTCATTCCATGAAATGTCATCATCCTATTTTGAACAACAGCCTCAACACAGAGATAATGCACCTTTGCCAGGCAGACTGCTCCCACTGGTCCAGCTCATGGTATGAAAACCAATCTGCTCTAAACGGAGAGTCAAGGTTCTGTTTAGGATGTAGGATGTAGCACTGTCTTTCATGGTGTGGAATATGCAGCACCATGGAGATAAATGAAAGCTGTCAGGACAAGCGTGCACTCCTGATGCAGTCATCTCTAGGGGAGGCTGGGATAGGGGCTTGCAAATGCCAACTTAAAGCTCTATGGGATGAGTGTCATTGAAGCAAAGTTAGATTAAAGCAGGAGTCCCAGGCTGTGGAAGGGAAGTGAGAAGGAGAGAAGGTAGGAGTTTAGGGTATGTGGGAGTGGAGGTTATGAAACCTTGGACCACTGTGCCATGTACTGCTACAGGGCTGTAGATAGTGCCACTGATGGAGAACTGAAGGTACCTGGTTGTAAGATGTGCATTGAGATGTCATTATGCAGTTTACTAGTAATCTGGCTTTCCAGGCTTGCACTGCAAAGCACTTACCCAGAGATTTGACTCAACAGTTTATTTTTGTTCTGCTGTTTTTCTTGTTTTGGTTCTGGATGGTGAGACAAATTGGGGTGAAACTATTGAATTGAGAACATATTTTTCAAGCACAATCCTGTGAGCGCCTCTCATTCCTGCCCTGCAGCTCTCTGCTTGCCCAGCCTGGGACTTCTTTAAGGAACTAATGACCCTCAATTCTGCCTCTGTGACCCTACAATTCTTCTCTCTCTGCCTGTATTAATTCCCCCACACCTTGTCTCTAGGCAAGCAGCAGTTCCATCCCAGTGTGCTAGTGACTGACAGCTGTTGGGATCATCAGCAGGAAGCGAGAAGGGGGGCTGAGTTGGTTGAGGAGTTTGAGCCCTAGCAAATGAGTTCCTCATCATGAATGTACATAAAAAATGTCACCAGCTTGCACTAAATGTCCACAAGTGTCTTCTCCAGCTTGAGGCTGTAGCATGGGTGGCAGCTTATCTCACTGACACCAATAAAAACAAAGTCTATGATGAAAGCAGAAGACACCTTCCTCATGCTGAGACCTGAGGGTGGGGAAGAATCTATCCAGACCTGCTTGCACCTTGCTGCCTCCCATGGCAGTACAGGCAGCTCCACACTCCAGCATGCCCAGCCCCTCTGACTTGGCTTCTGACTCCACATTGCACAAAACTGGAGAACAACCTCTTTTTACACAGGGAGCTGCAGGCTGTTGCAGTGTTGCTCTGTCCTCCTACACCTCAGCCCCTTGGTCTGCACACCTGCTCAAAATCAGATCTTCCCCCCTTCTTATAATGGAAGTCAATGGCTCCATATCTTTACAATCATCACGGGGAGAAACTCAATGTTACACCACAGTTTTTCACAATGAGACTCACCTTCCAGCTGTGGTTATGGTTTCACAAACCAAAGTTGCCTGTTATTAGCTCTTATTTGTGCAGTTGCTGCAGCTTATGCTACTCACTGCAAAAAGCTTGCACCTGGGGCCTTGGTGGGAAATTCTGATTTTAATTTCCCTGTCTTTGGCAAAGTCCTTTGCTGCAGAAGCTGGCAGAAGAATTAAGGTCTGCCTCCAACACCCTGATTCTCTTTCAGGGGGCCCAGTGCTCTTGGCAATGTGGGTATAGTGGGAGATCCATCCTGAGGCAAATGAAGCGAGAGAGAGTGAAAAGTGCTTCTAACTGCATGATGAGAATCTCCTTCTTTGCTATGATATTTCTGCCGCCTGCCTTCCTTGCTTGGTTTTGCTGATTGTTAGTGTTAGCTATTTCTTTAACCATGATCACCACATGGGAGGCTCCCAAGTTTCTGCTGTAAGCAGTGAGGTCCAAGTGGTGACATGCTTGAGACAGCTGTGAACTTCCCATTTAATTGAATTTAAAAATACCTTTTCATGTTCCAGCAAAAAGCATATTCTGCTTGGATCAAAAGGCTGGTAGAAGCTGCTAGAAAGCAGAGGAGAGAAAGAAGAGGAAGAAAAGGAAGGAGGAAAAAAAAAGAACCAGTGAAACTATTGATTATTAATTATTATTCTGAGAAATTTTAATTTACTGGTGCACACTGGTTTTAGACAATGCTTACAGCATTACTTCTGCTTCGCACTCAGATGTGGTTCCAAAACAACTCTGTTTCAATTCTTGCAGCTACACATACAACCAGTTAATTTCCCTTTGTCAAATCTATACTCAACAAGGGAACACCGTGGTCATTCATCTCTTCTGTAATTTCTGTGCAGGTACAGGTAGGCTAGAGCTATACAGGCACATTTACTCTCAGGTAGCTAGCTTGGTACCATCCTGAACTGGACAACTGGTGACAAGCCCAAAAATAAAAAATCACAAGTTGGATTAGCAAAAATTTGCCCTGAAGCAGTGCGCCTGGGGACTCTAAGGGATCAGAAAAGGTAAAAGAACTTGCAAGGACTATGAAGAGTTCAGATGCTTTCCCAAAAGTAGATCAAAGAGAAACTACAAAACACCAGCTGATGGACAGGGGAGCCAAGAGACATGATATAATGATGGTGCTGAGCTCAAGAAGAGGTGATGAGAAAATAACTTCTGACCACACCACACCAGGCAGGAACTCTTCCTCTGCAGAAAAGGCCAAGACAAAGGCTAAGTCTAGGCTGTGGAAGAAAGCAGGTTTTATTTGTTAACCCATAATAGTGGCCGACTCAGCTTTCTCCAGCTGGTCTGTGCTATTTGGGTACCAGACAAGAGGCATTTTCCACTGGGTGTGTCTTCTAACACTGTCTAAATTTGGTGCTACAACAGAACAGTCAGAGCAGTAAGCCCTACATGCCTTCAGCAAGGCAACCAGTGCAAAAGGCAGTATGATCATGTGCATCTGTGTGAACCCAAAACTCTGGTCAAGACATCATGTTGGTAGGCTGCTATCGTTTTGGAAGCAAGTGGGTTGGAGTAGATGATCTTCAGAGGTCCCTTCCAACTCCTACCACTCTGATTCTGTGAAACTGCTGCTGCACATGCCAGTGCTGCTCTAGCCCCTAAAGCATTGGCTAAGAATCCAGAGAAGGTAGCAAGAAGATCCAAATCCTCCAAGTCTCCAGCCTCCAGGGTGTCTGATTATGAGAAAAAATACTATCTCCAAGAAGCACAGAAAAACTTTTCTGTCACAGCTATGAGAGGAAACTGAAGACCATGCAGTACAGAAAGACAACAGCTGCATCAGAGTGGGGCCCGGGAGCCCAGACAAAGGCAGCAGAAGAGGACTTGGTACTTCCAGCTCCTTTAAATTCAGTAACAAGCCAAGAAGACAGCAAGGGCCAAGAACCACTTGAGCCTTGACTGGCACTGATGAGAAGCCCAGATCAGCTGTGGCTGTGAAGGAAATTCCACAGAAAGCCAATACACTGGCAGCTGCCACGGCCAATAAAGCAATGAAGAGCTTAGAGAATATGAAAGCCGGCAGACCAAAAAGCAAAGATACAGCTAAGAGCAAACCAGCGAAACCCAAAGCTACCAAACCTTAAGGCAGAGATACTGAAAGTGGTCTCAGGTTGAGAAAGTAGTGCACAAAAAGTACATGCTGTATGTGCTCAAAATATCCTGCTTCAGGGACACAGAGTGTAGATCCTTTAATTGGAACACTGTTTTCCATCATGTTTTGCATTTTTTTTTTAAATGCAGCTTCCCAAAGGAACCTAATTAATTATAATAGTTAAAATTCCTTGCTTTGCAATAGAACTCAGACTCTGTATGAATTAAATGTTTCTCCTTGCTATTTTCTTCAATAGTCTGCAGCAGTATTATAGGGGAGATGAAGACAGCCTGCTCAGAGGTGCATAGCAAAAAGAACAGAGGCAAGAGGTGGAAGCTGCAACAAAGGAATTTTCAACTTGACATTGGGAGACTATTTTCCATCTAAAGTGTGGTGCAGCACTGGAATAGGCTGTGGATTCTCCATCCTTGTTTATTTTGTTCAAAATTCATCTGGATAAGGCTCTGAACAATCTGATTAGCTTTGAAGTTAGTTAAGCACTGCTTAACAGGCTGCCCAGAGAGCTTGTGGAGTCTCTTTCTCTGGAGACTTTCAAAGTCTGCCTGATGCGTTCCTGTGTGGCCTGCCCTAGGTGATCCTGCTTTGGCAGGGGGTTGGACTCAATGATGTCTAGAGGTCCCTTCCAACTCCTAACATGCTGTGATTCTGTGAAGTTAGCTTGCTAACTTTCAGTGGAATTTTATCTATGATTTTGACTAGGAAAGCATAATTATATTATCATTTCAGTTAAAAAATACCTTTAAGACAATCAAATCCAACTATTATTTAACTCTACCAAGTGTAGTGCTAAATCATGTCCCTCCCACATAACTGCACCTTTTAAACACCTCCAGGGATGGGGATTAAATCATCTCCCTGGGCAGCTCGCTCCAGTCTCCGAGAACCCTTTCAGGAAAGATGTTTTTCCTAAACTTCCACTGGTGCAACTTGAGGCCATTTACTAGGGAAAAGAGGCCAACTTCCACCTCACTCCAACCTCCTGTCAGGCAGATATAGAAAGTGAGGTAGTGTCCCCGCAGCCTCCTTTTCACCAGACTAAGCAACCCCAGTTCCCTCAGCTGCTCCTCACAGACCTGATCCACAGACTCTTCACCAGCTTCTGCTGTCTCGTTCCACCACCTGAATGTCTTTCTTGTAGTGAGGGCCCCAAAACTGAACCCAGGACTCTAGGCATGACCTCAGCAGTGCTGAGTACAGGGGGACAATCACTTCAGTGGTACCGCTGGTCATACTATTCTCGATACAGGTGAGGATGCTGTTGGCCTTCTTGGCCACCAGGGCACACTGCTGGCTCATATTCAGCCGACTCTTGATCAACATCCCTCTAGGTCTTTCTCTTGCCAGGCAGCTTTCCAGTCAACTCTTCCCCAAGCCTGGAGTATCCATGGGGTTGTTGTGACCCATTTTTGACACCTGGCCTTGTTGAATCTCATGCAGCTGTCTTTGGCCCATCAACTGCCAGGAAAATATAGCATATGTAAAGAAAAAAAGTGCTGAAGATAATTTACTGTGTCTCTAGAAAAAAAAACAATGACTTGCCAGGAAGTCCTGTGAATTATGAGTGAAGAGAGGGTGGCAACATGGGACTAGCAGGGAGCAAAGAGGTCCAAATGACAGAGAGATTTGGGCTGGCATCAAATGTGGAGGAAATACAGCTAGAGACAAACTCAAACACATAATAGTTGCCAAGAATAGCAGGAAACAATTTTTCTTTTAATATTTTTGTGTATGTTACATGGATTCTAGCATTAAAACAGTGTTCTCTTGGAGGGGAGCATTTCTTCCTGTCCCTGCTGAAAGCAAGCAGCAGAAAGGCTTCTAACCATTCCCCAAACTGTATGAATGTCAAATTCCTATATACCATACAGTAGCTATGTTATACAGTTATATATCTATATTGACTTACATTCAGTTCTAAATACAGAGTGGAGATTGGTCCGGTCCAGTTTCCAAGAGCTCTCTCTAACATCTCACCCTCACTTCCCCCACAAAGGCAAATTCTGCAGATGTCCCAGCACAGAGGTCAGTGGCTGCCAGTGGCCTGAGTGTCCTTTTGAGCTGAAGCTCTGACCGCCCTTCTCTCTACAGAAACACGCATGCTCTCAGCACACAGAACTTCCTCCTCCACTTGTAGTCTCATGGGCCTCAAGTGCTCAAAAGGAGCATCACCTATTGTGCAAGGATGCTACGCCCTGATGTACAGGATGAAATTCCAGCCACTGAACAACATGGAATTCTTTATCCTGTGTACTGCATCAACACACAGAGATTTAGATTGGCCATCGACAGCCCTCACATGGAACAAATCTGTGTCTGCACAGGCTCTAATCCCTTACAGAGAGGATGCAACCAGCCTCTTGCTGCACACAGCAGAAATCCAAGTTTCAGGAAGCGGCTTTTTTTTTTTTTTTTTTTTTTTTTTTTTTTTGAGATGTCTGCCTTTGTGCAGCAAACTGCCCTCTGTGTTGTGTGACTCTGGGTCTCTACCGCAGCCCAGTGCTCCTCAAGGCTGAATGATATCCAGTTCAGCATCAGAGTATAACGTGTGACAGGGGTGAAGGTCCACTCCAGAAAATAGGCTTTCTGTTAGCTGGGAACAATGCTTAGGGACAGCCTTGCTGATCTGCTGCAGTGAGACAAACTGCTCACCTCTCCAGCACCCCACAGAATCATGCCACTATGAGTCACACAGAGTGATTAATACACTCCAGATAGCTCTTCCCCACTTACTCTACCCTACTGCATAGTGAAAAATGTCCATATACCTGGAAAGGTTCACTGTATATCTGAAAGATAAAGTTCCAGATACTTTTGTTGGGGCAGACTACAGACATGCAGTGCTAGCAGAATGAATTCTTCTCCCTGGGTTGGCCTGCCTCTTTAAGCACATATCCCTGCAGACACATTTACATGCCCACCAGACCTGGCTCTGCACAGATCAGCGCAGCTAGAGAATGGGCAGAGAAAGACAGGGATCCCAGACAGCAATTCTTCTCCCACATCCCATCCCAGTTTGTGAGCAGGATCTCCCAAGTCAGGAGGTAGGAACTCAAATGGAGATACTGAAAGTAGGCTTAGAAACTGGAGAGTGTGGAGGTAGCCAGACCAAGACAAGTTACCAGGGCAAGCTAATTCATTGCAAGTTCCCATTACTGTAAGAACACACACATTCTTTGTGAGCTCTATTGGGCTTAAGAGCAGAGGCAGCCATACTTGGAACTTGCCTGAAACGGGCATGAAGATTGCTTCAGTGGAGGAGAGGAGTGGAGGCAGAGGAAGCGGCAGCACTCCGTTCCAACATAATCTTCTTGAGAAAAATATAGTGCCCTACTAAATCCAGAATTATCCATTTTGGCAGCAGTTGTGGGTGAGGGAGGCAATGGGTTTGAGACAAAAAACTTCCCAGAGGTTGTTAGAAATGATCTGTTGCCATGCAGAGACAAGGTTTGCCTTGGGTTGAGAAGTCATCTTACTGTTCTGTCACTTCTCTGAGGCCAGCAGACACAGGAGGAGGCTGTGCTATTGCACAGCAAACTCAGTGGCTCAGGAGGACCTAAGAGGCTCAGGCTAACTAGCCATATCTGAACTCATACTGATGCCATGCAAGAAACCTAGGGTTAGGACTCCTAGGGCATAAAAGTTTGCACTCCTCTGCATGAGATGTGGCTTAGGGCATCTGTACCATTGAGGAGGACTTCATACATACTGTCCCCATGTCCGTCTCTCTGCAGGGGCAAAGCAAGAGAAGATGCAGAACATTTATAAAGACCTCTGGGAAATGAGCAGCTTGTGGCCTTGTCGTATAGAGTTTGAGAGAAAACAGGGAAGCATCCCACATCCTCAGCAACAGATGTACAAGATGACAACAGCCATCATGACAGACTAGCAGAGAGGGAACTCTGTGCTGCAGCACCTGAAGAAGAGGATGTGGGGGAAGGCAGAGAAGCAAGGAAATGGTGGGGGAATCACAAATGAGTAGCACTTGTCTTGGATTGCAGGTAGTGGATGATGATTTCTCTTCTCTCCCTTCCTTTTTCTCTCCTACTGTTGGTAGCTCACAGAGCATCAGGCTGTCCAGGCTGCTGCTTCAGGAACTGTCTGCATGGGAAATGAACGGGCTGCCCAGATCGGCGGAGACGTCGAGAAGGCAAGCCAGCCAGCTGACGGCAGATCTCATCTGAAGACAGAGCAGACAGAGGTTGACATGTAATCGAAGCTGCCTTCAAATTCTTCACCACCAGAAAAGTTAAAGGTATATCCTACACTGCATCTACAGAAGCTGTTGGAATTACTGAATCCTCACGCACACAAGGCAAGTGAGTAAGTCCTTAGTTTGTTATTAATTTCCTTCTGGCTTTATTCATGTACAATACGTATCAAAATCACTCGCGTTTTGCTGCAACAAAGACTGTGTGAGAAATCTAAACTGAATTCTGTTTCTGCTCATGAATACTGAGAGTTACTCTTTAACCTCAGAGGAATGCAACTTTCAGTAAGGGTGTGTCTGGGGCTAGCGGAGCGTGAGCAAGATCGAGGAAGACAGAGCTCTCAATACTTCTTGGCGATACAGTCCTTACCTCTCAGTGGTTTTCATAGCATGCATACTGAATGCAAGGCTGCACTTCATTCGAGGTCCCCCAAACCAAGCTGAAGGAAATTACTACGTATGGATTTGGGTTGGGTAATTTGGTAGCTTGGAAACTATCAGACGGCTGCAGCTGTTCTTCTTGACTATGCTGTGCTACCACTCACCTTGCATGACCTCGTTCTCCTTGCAGACAATGCGAGAGCACACCTCCTTGTTTATTATGTACATGCGACGCACACTGAGGGGTCACCGGGAACAGGCAAAGGACAACAGCAGAAGGAACAGGGACCCAAAGAAACAAAAAAAGGGATATGGGCAATAAACATGTATAACCATTGATGAGGAGGCAAATCCTACATTTTCAGTATTAGTTAGTCTAGGGAGGTGGTGGAGGCACTGTCCCTGGAGGTATTAAAAAAACACATAGACATGGCATTTTGAGACGTGGTTTAACGGCCATGGTGGTGATAAGTGGACAGCTAGGCTCAATTATTTTAGAGATCTTTTCCCATCAAAACACTTCTACAATTCTGTGGCATACGCAAATACCTTAAATACAGATTACAATATAGGGCAGCTTCATAGTGCTGCACAGGTCATAGTTACTATACTGTTTTAATTCATCACTCTAAACCGATACTCTGAGGATAAGATGCATCTTGCCAACTGTTTCCCTGAGGGAACCTCTAGCCTTCAAAGGAAACAACTGCTGGACAGGCTAAGAGTTTTTAGGGCTTTTCTCAGGGACTGCTGGTTTCTTACCTTGTAACACAGAGGTAGCTGATACACTGCTTCACTGGCTTGTGAACAGAGTATAGGCGTGTGCAAGGGAACTTTTCTTCTCGACAGTCTGGGAACACACAGAGAGAGCTGCAATACAGCATCATTCTGGCACACATACAGCTTCATTACTAGGGACCACCCTCCAGGCTCCTAGGGAAGGCCCCTAACCTCTATTTTCCATTCTCTCATGAGAGATAGGAATGGTTTAGAGAAGAGAAAAATAAGGCAGACAGTTCTGATCCCCTTGCCTCACAAGACTAAAGTAAGGAAAGCTGAGTGAAATGCAAGGCAAATCCACTGGGGATCCTCAGTATGGAAGGCAGATGCTGGAAAGAGGACAGACATGAATGAGCAAAATGTAATTTATAGTCACATTTTTAAGATGTGTTTCTAATTGATCTGCAATCTCACATTTCAGGACACAAATGTAGTTCCTTTGTTTTCTGGATAGTGAACCCAGTAGCTAACTATGATGTGTTTTTCTTGTATTTCCTTCTGAAAAGCCTGATCTTGGCCACTGACAATGAAAAAATATTGACTCAGCATATCTGGTCTGGATGAGGGGAGAGCAGTGGATGGTCTACCTTGACTTCAATAAGGCTTTCAATGCTGCATCCCACAGCATTCTCACAGCCTAGATTAGGGAGTGTGGATTGGATGACTGGACAGCAAGGTGGACTGAAAACTGGGTGAAGGACAGAGCTCAGAGGGGTATGGTAACTGGGCAGCATCTAGTCGGAGGCACATGGTAGTGGTGTTCCTCAGGGTTCAGGACTGAATACAGTCCTGTTCAACATCCTCATCAACAATCTAGATGAATGGACAGAGTGTACTCTCAGCCACTTTGCTGTTGATACAAAACTGGCAGGAATGTGTGACACCTCATCAGGCTGTGCTGCCATTCTGCAAGTCCTGAACAGGCTGCAGATTTGGGTTCGGAGAAACCTAACGAAATTAATTAAGGGCAAGTGTAGAGACCTGCCCCTGGACAGGAATAACCCCCTGTATCATCTTGGGGGCTGACCTGCTGGAAAGCAGCTCTGGGGAAAAAGACCTGAGAGACTTGGTGGACAACAGGCTCACCATGAGCCAATAATACACCCTCACAGCCAAGAAGACCAGTGGCATCCTGGGATGCACTCAGAAGTGTAACCAGCAAGTTGAGGGAGGTTGTCCTGCTCTGGTGAGGTCTTGTCTTGAATACCACATCTAGTTCTGGGCTCCCAGTTCAAGAAGGACAAAAATCTACTGGAGAGAGTTAGCAAAGAACCATTAAGATGCTAATGGGACTGAAGCAAGGGGACTCTGACAAGGAGAGGCTTACAGAGCTGGGGGTGTTTAGCCTTGAGAAGAGCAGACTGAGGGGGTACCTCATGAATGCTTATCTGTATCTAAAGGGTGAGTGTAAGGAAGATGGAACCAGACTCTTCTCAGTAGTGTACAGTGACAGGACACTGCACACAAACTGTAACACAGGAAGTTACATGTAAACAGAAGGAAAAAAATCAGTTTGCAGGTGGCAGAGCACTGGAACAGGCTGCTCAGAGAGCTTGTGGAGTCTCTGTCTCTGGAGGCACTCAAACACTGCCTGGATGTGCTACTGTGTGATAAAGTCTAGGTGATTCTGCTCTAGCAGGGAGGTTGGACTAGATGATCTTCAGAGGCCTTCCAACCCCTACCATTCTGTGATTCTGTGATCTGCCAGCACCTGCCTGAGTAACACTGGGCTAATTTGGATCTGGGAGGAGGCACAGGCAGCAAACTTAAAACATACCTGATGAAGGTGTCGCAGTTTCACTCTCAGACTGAACTGGAAGACAGAGAGTAGCAAAGTTGGTGTGATTTACCATGATTTCTTCCCACATATCACCTTACTCAAAACTAGTAACTGGAAAACTCTTTAAATAGCCCTCCATTGTAACTTCTAACATGGAGAAAATGCCATTTTTACTGTCATAAAACCATAAGAGAAGGCACAAATCCAATACTAATCTAGTGCCAGCTACCCAGCCAACAACATTAAAAATCTGCCAAGCATTACCATTGCTGTTCAAACTTCAACTGTAAGGGCATCTTGACTTAGATTCAAAAAGCTGGGTGAATGTATTTAGCTGCTGCAATTGTTGTCCATCTAGGCAAGAAGCAAACGAACCTGTGACTGCTTCTTACTAAGGAACAGTGACTCCTGTAAGAAACAACATCCCCAGAGCTTTGGGGTTTTTTTTACTGTTCATGACAAGGGGTCAAAAGGAGGTTGTTTTGTGGTTCCCTCTGACAAGCAACCCACCTGTACCACAGTAAACCAGGACATTTTCTTGTTTACTCAGTGACAATCTGGAAAGGAGCTGGGAGGACTGAATGCCAGGCACAAGTTATCAACAGTTATAGAGGACTTCTACTTCTTTTGTTCATGTGCCATCGTGTCAGCCAGAAGCACAAACAAAATACATGTGCATAGAGAGGATTCTTTTTGGGGTTGGGGTTACAGACAGTCAAGGAAGGCAGGATTCCAAGTGTGCAACTGGGCGTGGACAGAGTTGGGGATGGTCTGCAACATCTGACTGTGAACTGAGAATAAACTCACCAGGGCTAAGAAGTGCTGGCGGTGTGACAGCTGCATCTCGAACAAGAGAAGATTCTCTGAAAGATCTTAATTTGACCTTTCAGCCTCTTTCCCCCTCCCACAGTTCTGCCAGTGGCTCACCACTCCTGACCAGTAGCCATCCCACATCTGGTTCATAGACAATACTGAACACGATGTTATTATCTGACCCATCAGTGTAACTGCAGGCTTTCCCTGCAAATAAGCTGGGTATCCTAGAGCTGATGGAAAGCTGCAGAGGAGAAATGGGTTCCATGGCATGTCCTTTGTGAAAAGTTTCTTCTTGAGCCTTCAGCAATAAGCATTTTGAAGCAAAAAGTGTGATGTAAAGCCTTCACATGTAGTCTTTCCAGGTTTAGATGTAGGTTAGTGTGATGGTTTGGGAGTTACCGCACACACACACAATGAAATCACCCAGACTAGACTCAGAGAGCTGGAAGTTAAGGAATGAAGCTATATTTACAGCTTAGCACAGTTTACAAGCAGATACATACACAATAGACAGGAATATTTACAGAAATATACAAGTTAAAGGTAATACAGAAACACATACCCCCTTCCAGAAATCAGAGTCCCCAGGAGGGGCTCCCAACCACCCTTCCACCTTCTTTCCAGCCCTCTACCTTACCCAAGGGTCTGAATTTGGAGGATGGGCAAGGGGGAGTTAGAAGCAGAGTGATTAGTTGGGCTATGCAGCAGAAGGCCAGAAGACATATCAGCTCCCAGAGAGAGAGAGACTCTCTGTGTTATCTGCGTTTGTGTCCTTGTTTTTATACATCTCAGCAAGCCTATAAGTGAAGTAGACATCACCATTGTTTGTTTTTCACAGCCTACAATCTATTCTTTTTTTCATTAAAATATTCCAATTAGCCTCAAACCAGCACAGGTAGCCACTGTCAGTTTGGTCTGAACACCAAAGTCATATCTACCCTCCTACACACCATCATGTCTCACACACTGAACAAGAGATTGACACAGGGTGCATTCACCTCCCCTTCCCACCAGGAATTTCATGGATCTTTTGCATGTACAATATTGTGCCTTCACATTTTTTCCTCCAATAATGAGCAATGACAGTGGTCAGCTTCATCCACAATACTCTAGACATCTGAGAAGCAGAGCCACAGGGCAGAGGAGAGACCATGGAACTGGTGTCCTGGGGAACAGGACTCCTTTCACAGATGAGCTCTCCTACACACAGCTCACTTCCAGCAAGAGCAAAGTGTTGCTGCCTCTGCTTTGTCTATTGGGCTTTCTGGATCAAGAACAGAGAAATGCCTGAAAGGATACAGCAAAGAGCTATGAAGATGATTAGGGGACTAGAACACCTCTCAGGAAAAAAGGATGAGGGACCTGGCACTTTTTAGCCTAGAGAAGGCTGAGGAGGGAATAATACCAGTGCTTATAAATACTTAAAGGGTGGGTGTCAGGAGGATGGACCCAGTCTGTTTTTCAGTGGTGTCCAGCAAAGAGGTAATGGGCACAAACTTGAACATCTAAGTTCCATCTAAATATGAGGAGTAACTTCTTTACTTTGAGGGTAGTGGAGCACTGGAATGGGCTGCCCAGAGAGGTGGTAGAGTCTCTGTCTTTGGAGTCATTCAAAACCCACTTGGGCACCATCCTGTGCAACCTGCTTTAGGTGAAGCTGCTCTGTCAGGGGAATTGGACTAGATGATCTCTCAGATTCCTTCCAATACCTACCAGCCCATGATTGTGTGAACTGTATCATCATCCTCCCTCTCCTTGCTCTGCCTTATCCTTTTCACCTCAGAGGAATGTGTTTGAGAGACTGTTTCAGCAGAGAGAGAAACCATTGCCAAGGCCAGTAGTGCTAAATTTGTAACAAGACTCACAAAGTGAGTAGGCTTCTTCCTGAGCCTCTGGCCCTCTCCTCCATTGTGAGGCCAGCAGAAGACAGGATTAGCCTGTCTTGTAAATGGCCTACAGCCATCAGCTCCTATCCTTCCCCTGAGACTATCTCCACAGCAAGACTTGGCTTTCTAAGGAGGGACACGAAATACAACAAATGCTCATCCTTCAAGTGTTTTCCAGCTACCCTCCCTGTCTATTGCATACATTTTGCTGCCCCCCAGTGACAAAGCTGCAAGTACAACAGGAATGATAGTATTTCCACCTCTTGATTCCACCACTCTTCAGAGCTTGCTTTATTACTGTCTTTTTGGGGGGAGTTTTGCCATCTCTGTCAGAGGGCCCCGGTATACCAGGTGAAACTGGTATTTTCTTCGAGAACAGGCCATTAAGTTAAGCCACCCTAAGTTAATCTCCATGCATGGACCACAGAACTAACATGTCCCAGACAGCTAGAACGGCTGGAAAACTGAAAAGCTAGATGTTGAAAGTGAAGAAGGAGAGTTTCTGAGGTCATAGGTATTTTCTGGGTCTATGTGGGCAGAAGTAAAGGGTCAAGGCAATCCCAAGCACAAGTACAGGCTGGGCAGTGAGTGGCTGGAGACCAGACCTAAGGAGAAGGACTTGGGGGTGCTGGTGGACGAGAAGCTCAACATGAGCCAGCAGTGTGCACCTGCAGCCCAGAAAGCCAAGCAGAGCCTGGGCTGCATCAGGAGAAGTGNCCTGAAATTGTCAAGAGATAGCAGCTTACCAGAGGCGTCGGTAAGAGAGTCAGAGCTAGCTTCACCTGGAAAAGAGAGAATGTCCTTGAGAAGCATAGTTTTTACTTTGCAATCCCTTACATAACTAGCCATAGCTAGCTGGAATTACCTTGGCTGCTGTGGTAAGCTCATGAAACAGTGGGATCCAATCCAGTAAATACATAAATAAATGCAGTACCCCCATCCCACTTGTATACATCCCATTTTGAGTCACTGGTCTGGGAATGGATTTCTTAGTGCACATATTGCATCAATCCTTACTGAATTCTGGGCTTATATTCTGACTTCTCAAATATGGCCACTGTAGGCATCTCAACGGGAAAGAAAGATGTCAGAAATGAATGTGCTCATGGCTCCTGTAGCAGAACAGAGCTGAGGCACCCACTACAGAAAAGGAGGAAGGCAACTCCAGAACCTAGCCTTGACTGCAGAAGTTCATTAGCAGATGAGCTTCCTTGGAAGGTAACTGATGGCAAAACTGGGGTAAGTGTGATGGAGGTATCAAGCGTAAAGGAAAGGGAAACTTGGTGCCAATGTTTTGGATTGGTTTCTAAAGTTTTCTGGCAAGTCCCAGAAGGTATTTACACATGACAGGACCATAGCTGGGAAATGTCTGATGCCTTAGCCAGAGGCTTCAGTTTGGAGAAAAGGGAGGGCCTTTGGGGTTCTTCTGAAAAAGGTCCAGAGGGCTAAAGCAACTCAATCCTCACCACAGAGCCAGTATGAAGACCAGTCAATATCCTTTCTCAGTGGCCTCACTTGATAAAGCATCATGCCACTTGTGCGCCCTTTTTCCTGAGACTTTCTGGAGCAGCAACAGTTTCCCAAACATCTTGTGGCTGGAGAATTATCAGTTCTTGTGGATCCTCCACAGCCCTTCACTGTGAACATAACTACATGTGCTTCAGTTTCGTTGTTCAAGACCCCCACACTTGTGAATTATTTGTAAAGAGCACACAACACTTAGCAGGTTGTCTCAGAGGGGTCGTTGCTTCCTCATTGAAAGGCAAGCTTACAAGGTCAGAGGCAAGGAAACAAAGAAAAGTATTTGTAATGAAACAGGCTGCAACTACACAGGATAACTGGGAAACATGAGCAATCCCTAGCACATAGTATGCCTCTAATACTTACCAGTTGCACTTTCCACTTCTTGCCCATGGACCACCCATGGAAACCAGTCTGCAAGAGAAGAGTGGAGACTGAACAAAGAACAAGAACAGGGACTTCTGTAGTCTGCAGGCTTTGTGAAATTGTTGTGAGGTGCTTATCTGTCCAGAAAACACCACTGTCCTCTGCTGAACGAGGAAATAATTCTTATGCTTCAGGCTCCACTGTTGGCAGGGTTTCTCTTTAAAGACCTGTGGATACAGCGGGTCCTAATCCTATCCCTGATGCTTCCACCAGCATTAAAGGCTAAGCACAGGGACAAGATAGTGAATACCTCCAGAGCTGCTACCAGATTTTGTATTCCTGAGACCTCATTTGATGCATTTTTGTAAACAAATGCTGCCTCCATGCTCTGGAAGTTGCTCAAAATCCCTACTGCCATTTTATTATAAAACAGGGCACTGAGTCATGGAAATTATTTGCTTGAGATCACAAACTGAGTCATCGGCGAAGTAAGATACAGATTGCAGGCCTTGTAGCTCTTTAGGCAAATAATTATCTGGTCCATCATTCTGCTTGGGCATTTAAGCCATTTCCTCTCACCCTATCACCTGTTACTAGGGAGACCAGACCAATACCACAACACCCACCTCATTACAATCTCCTTCCAGGTAGTTGTAGAGAGCAAGAAAGTTTCCCCTCAGTCTCCTCTTCTCCTGATTAAACAACTCCAGTTCCTTCAGCAGCTCCCCACAAGACCTGTTCTCCACACCCCTCACCGTCTTTGTTGCCCTTTTCTGGACCTGCTCCAGGACTTCAACATCTTTCTTCTATTGAGGGTCCCAAAGCTGAAACCAGTTCTCAAGGTGTGGCTTTACAAGTGCTGAGTACAGGTTTGGCTGTGTACAGTGCATGGAAGAGGAGAAATTGAAACTGAGATAGTCTGTTAATGTGTCCAAATATAAAGAGTGAGAGAGCTGTTTCCTAAAGCAGTCATGAAATGGAAAATATTTCCTGCTAGCCACAGAGGAGGGAAATGTCTGCGTAACTGGGGTGGGATGAAGGAAAGAGTTGGCAGGAAAAATCCAGTGATCTGGGGAACTGCAGGGATGTGCACAAGAACAGCCCAAAAATCAATACACCCTGCTACATCTCATGAATTCAGCCTTTAGTGTTCTGTTCTTAATGGGAGGACTGCAATAGTAAAACTATCAGCCCTGGAGTTTTTGACTTCATTCTTCCTCATTCCAAGAGCAGTTACTTGCAGACTGCAGAGGGACTCTTGGGACCCCCTCTATAATACTGCTCTGCAGTGTTACAGGACTCACTGGACCCTGCTACTCCCTTCCCTACCCAGCTACCAGCAGGGGCTCAGCTGCAGGCAACTGACCCCACCAGAACCGGACACCTATAATAACTTAATGTAGTACAGCCTCAACTTTCTCTGCTCTGGCTAATCTCTTAATGGTACATTACCAAGGAGAGGAGAAGAGTGCTATCAAACAATTTCTCACATTTCTGATATGAAACAAAAATTTGGAAACTATTGCAGATGCCAGTGGTGCCAGGTTTGAAACAGGAGTCATATAGGAAAAGCAGGGAGGCTCTCCTCATTTTTTCTAACACTGAAAAGCCAAGCCTTACTACATAATTTTCTTTCTCCCTAGGTCATAACTAGAAAAGTGGTCCAATTCTAAAACAACAGGACACAAGTGAAATGAAACCTCCGCACATGAGTAGACAAAAGAGCTGACTTCTTAACCTCATTTTCAATCCCATCAGTTTATGCTTCGTATGATACTCGATTCATATGCTTAATAAACAGTTGGACTTTATTGGCCAAGATGCAATAAATTAATCCTTAAAACTGAAATAGTAATTCATCAAATCTGTAGCTTACACAAACCCAAAAGAGGCAATGACAGACTAGCTGGTGGTTCCTGTAATTATCCAAGTTAAAAAAAACAAAGCAAAACCCCAGAAATGCTAAAATAAAATACATAAAAGTAAGAATTATCCCTCACAGGCCTCCTTCATGCAGCACAAAAACTTCAGTCTTTTGTTTTTCTGTCTCTAACTTTGTAGCTTATCTCTTGGATGCCTCACCTCCATGCTTCATTTACTGTGCACTTTTCCAGGAAAAAAGTGCCACTGGAAACAGAATCAAGCTTCTGCTGGAAGGAAGGACCAAGAAGACTTAGACTGGAATAACCCGATTTGAATGTGATAGGTGCAGTTATCTATTTCCTTCATATAGTCTTTCCTGGGAGAAGTCTTTTGCATTCAGTGGATTTAATCTTATTTTGCTGTCTGTTCTGAGTCTTCTGATTATAATGTCTGATGTTGCCCTCTTGGGCTTTTCTTGGGTTTTTTGGTTGTGTTTTGGTTTGTTTTTAAACTTTTATCCCACTTGAATTTTTGGCCAAATGACTCCCAGCAAGCAAAGACTTGGAGAAACAAAACAGAAGAACAACAAAAGCAAAGTGGTTTGAACCATGAAGATTAAGTTTCTCAAAACAGCTACAGAAAAACCTGCAAAACCTCTTGGCATTTGAGTAGCCCAGAGTGAGGCCATTACAGCAGGAATCTCTAGTGACAGCAAATGTTTCACAATTATGACAGAACAAGTTTTGTGGAGTACCGGGAAATGCTCAGCAGATCATGCAAACAAAGGTGGTACAGCAGTCTATAGTAAGCACAAGGCAAATCTAATCTTCTTTCTTAGTTGTGCACCTGGCCACCTGGCTGTTTTGCTTACCCAAACATTCCTACACTGGAGGCTTTGAACCCCTCTATCTGTGGACCCAAGGACTTACAGGAGAATGGACATAGGGGAACAAGTCTCCTGTTCCTATTTTCTTCCTTACAACTCCATATCCACCTTGCCTCTCCTATTTGGTCCTTCCCCACTCACTGCCAGGTCTCTGTCCTTTTGTCATTGCACAATAGCCTGAGTAGGAAACTCCACTGGGCCAGAGTGGAGAAATCTTCCCCGTGGGGTAAGGACTCACCAGCTGGGGACAAGGAGATTGCTAAGAGACACAACAGTCCACAGGCTCCAGAGATCTTCATCCCTGTGGGGTGGAGGAGAGAGCAGTCAGAGGAAAGCTAAGGCAGGAACAAGGATATTCTCCTCTGTAGCACAAAAACTCCTTGCTTGCTGTCTCCGTTTCCCTCTCATGACTATTTAGCTCTCCCAGCCTCCCTCCCACCTGTCTCCCTCTTAATCTATCCAGTTTTTCAGGTGTTTCTGAAACATTTTGGACAGAACCTATAACTCCATCTGCTTTTCCTCCTTCAACCTCCTTTCTCGGGTATCCACTTCTCTTCTCATCCAGATGGTTAAGCCCCCCCCACCCCCAGCATGCAAAGAAGTTTCTGCTTGTTACCTCCCTCCTCTTCTACTTTTAAATTGAGGAGCACTGAGCAAATAGATACAGTCCTCATCACTTACTGCAGCCCTTGGTCTCCACTCCCTTCAGCAACAGACGCTCTGTCCTTCCCTTCAGTGCTCCCCCCCTGCTTTGGCTATTGTGTAAATCACAAGCAGCCACACCCAGAACACGTTCTACTTTTGGTTGTCCTCAAAATATGATTTTGGGGAGAGAGGAAAAAACCCAAAACAAAACAAAAAAAAAAAACCCAAACAACAAAACCCAAAACCAGAAAGAAAAACGAGAAGCCAGAGAGATGGTGGGATGTGGTGTCATCATTCATCTGGAATGAGCGGCGGAGCAAAGAGCAGCAGTCCACACCCTCATTCCACAGTTTATTATCCTCCAAAGGGAGCCTGCTCCTCCCATTCCCCTAGGACAGCCCAGCACCAGGGACGGATTCTTGCGTCTGTATTACATATCCACGTCCCGTTTTCTTTTGCCTTCCTACACAGACTCTCTTCTTCTAATGCTGCTACATCCAGCTGTGTTTCTTCAAAGAGCTGCTACCTCTTTCCACCCCAATCCTCTTCTCTTGCTGTTATCTTGCCTGTCTCTTGCACATAGACACTCTACAGAGCCTCCATCTCTTTTTGACTATGTAATGTTGTTGGCTTGCCTGGGTGCTGGGAAGGATTCTTGTCTTCTCCCCTGGTTCTCCCCCAGTTCTCCCCCAGACTGTCATGTTCCAGACACATGGCCCACCCTGTGCACCCTATGAGCCATGTTCCTCCAGCTGCCTGGCTGGTGAGGGTGAAGGTCCCAAGCCTCCCAATCTGCTCCAGTAGCTGGGTGTGGGCAGTGGGAACAGGCAGTTATGGAAGACTGGGGTAGGGGAAACACTGGTGCTGCACTGGCCATGGGCAAGCAGTCAAGTGGCTGGCAGTGACAGTGATGACATCAACCCACTGTCCTGTCCCAGGGTGGGGGGCCGGCGACTGTCCCAGAGGGACAAAGATGGCAATTGGGGTTCACCCTGAGGACCAGGCATGGGGTCTGTTCTGCAACACCGCTGGCATTCTGCGCAGTCTGAGAAAGGTAGGGAATAGGGAAAATGTGCAGGGGTGGGGAAGTTAAAAAGTAGGAAAATGGGCAAGACACAAACTGAGACAAGAAGAGGAAGAATGAGAGCTGAGTCTCACTGCCATCCTTCAGATTCCCTTGTGCCTCTGAACCCACTGTGGGTGAGGAAGGGGCAAGCCTATAGGCCCCACTGGAACAGCATCTCTCCCCTAACCCCTCCTCCAATAGTCCCAGGATCCTCCTAGGGAGGCACTGGTTCCTGGATGGTGCCTCTTTGCCATGGGTTGAGTTGAATCTGCTGATGATATTCAGTATCATGCTGCCATCATGCCAGCTTCAAAGTGAAAGTGCTGGCTGGGTCTTGAAGTTCAGATTGTAGTATGAAAGGCTTCCTGTTCCAGTTGGTGCTTCTGGTTTCCATTTTTGGGATGTTGGTCTTGTCCACTGGGCAGGGTGGGCAGGGTGGGGTGAGATTAGCTGCCTTCTGCTGCTGTTTCTTAATTTTGCTGTGCTTTTCTGCAAATAGGTTGAGGTAATTGTGCATTGGATAATATTCAGTAAAACTCTTAATCTCAACCCGGGGTGGGGGAGGTGGTGGTGGTCGTGGGGGGTGTGTGTGTGTGTGTGCTATTTTCCTGTCTCTGTGGGGGTAGAGGGGCTCGTGAGGGCAAGCTATGTTTATCCAGCACACTCTTGTATGAGCTTCAAGGCACAATCAGTTCTGAAGCCAAAGAGAAAGCCATGAGAAGACCCAAGCTCCCTTCCTAATGCAGCAATGAAAGACTCCTTGCTGGAGAAAGCTGTGTCTTCTAAGGCTTATCCTGGTAGCTAGGTAACCCTTGTTTGTTCTCACAAATTGTAGGCTAGGAATAAAATCCTCTAATGCCTTGTACACAGTTACTAAGGAAATCCTCATCATGTCCTTGCTGCCAGAGATCCAGAAGACTGCTGCCCACATGTAACATAACCAAAGCCACCACTTTTTACTTAATACTGACTGGGCATTGGTTGTGGCAGTGCTCAAGAGAAAGGATGGAACAACTGCTTCTTCTTATTTGTGGCCCTCCCAAGACTCATGGGGACTGGAAAGCGCTAGTGGTGGGCAGTACCAGAAGTGGAGTAGAAAGAATAGGGAAAGCTAGGCATTTCCCTGTTCACCAGGGCAGCCCTCTGGACCCAAGTACCATCACTCTGTTTCACTGGACTGAGACACCACCATTCCCATTTTCAGGCACTGGTTAAAACACAGTGAACTGGAGATGCTCAGAACATGATAGAACAACAAAAATAAAGTGATGGAAATTATAACTGCACTCTAGTTTGAGGAACCATCTCAGATCCTCAGCTTTTTCTGGAAGTCCACACAGCAGTATGTTTGGGCTGCAGCTTTCCACGCAGCTTGTTTTGTTTTGTTTTGTTTTTTGTTTCACTCTGTGCCTCTGTGTTGTCATTCAAACCTCTATTAGTGCTTAGCTGCGTAACTACAATATCCTGAAAGCCTTTTGTGTTCTGAACACAGTGACTTGGAAACTTTCATTGATGCCAAATATTTTTGATCTAGCAACTTGTAGATGTACCATCATCTTCTATGGAGCACAGGATTCACCTCTAGTCACAGAATTACAGAATGGTAGGGGCTGGAAGGGACTTCTGGGGATGATCTAGTCCAACCCTCCTGCTAAAGCAGGTTTGTCTGCAGCAGGTTGCACAGGAATGCATCCAGGTTGGTTCCGAAAGTTTCTGAAGAAGGAGACTCCGCAACACCTCTGGGCATCCTGGTACAGTGCTCCAGCACCCTTAAAGGAAAGAAGTTTTTCTTTATGTTTAAATGAAACCTCCCATGCTCTAGTTTGTGCCCAATGCGCCTTGTCCTTTCACTGGGCACCACTGAAAAGAGCCCAGCTGCATCCTCCTGACCTCCACCCTTTAGACAGTGATAAGCATTGATAAGATCCCCTTTGAGTCTCACTTTTCTAGGCTAAACAGCCCCAGGTCTCTCAGTCTCTCCTCAAAAGAGAGATGCTTCAGCATCTAACCATTTTTGTGGCTCTTTGTTGGACTCTCTCCAGTGGGCAGTGGTGTGCAGCAGGTGATGGAACCGCAAGTTTGGAAGTGGTTCAGTATTTTATGTACCAGACAAACTGCAGTGAGGTAGTTGTGCTAAGGGACTTGGTTTAGCACNCTGTGCCTCTGTGTTGTCATTCAAACCTCTATTAGTGCTTAGCTGCGTAACTACAATATCCTGAAAGCCTTTTGTGTTCTGAACACAGTGACTTGGAAACTTTCATTGATGCCAAATATTTTTGATCTAGCAACTTGTAGATGTACCATCATCTTCTATGGAGCACAGGATTCACCTCTAGTCACAGAATTACAGAATGGTAGGGGCTGGAAGGGACTTCTGGGGATGATCTAGTCCAACCCTCCTGCTAAAGCAGGTTTGTCTGCAGCAGGTTGCACAGGAATGCATCCAGGTTGGTTCCGAAAGTTTCTGAAGAAGGAGACTCCGCAACACCTCTGGGCATCCTGGTACAGTGCTCCAGCACCCTTAAAGGAAAGAAGTTTTTCTTTATGTTTAAATGAAACCTCCCATGCTCTAGTTTGTGCCCAATGCGCCTTGTCCTTTCACTGGGCACCACTGAAAAGAGCCCAGCTGCATCCTCCTGACCTCCACCCTTTAGACAGTGATAAGCATTGATAAGATCCCCTTTGAGTCTCACTTTTCTAGGCTAAACAGCCCCAGGTCTCTCAGTCTCTCCTCAAAAGAGAGATGCTTCAGCATCTAACCATTTTTGTGGCTCTTTGTTGGACTCTCTCCAGCTGGGCAGTGGTGTGCAGCAGGTGATGGAACCGCAAGTTTGGAAGTGGTTCAGTATTTTATGTACCAGACAAACTGCAGTGAGGTAGTTGTGCTAAGGGACTTGGTTTAGCACCAAACCTGGTAGAATTAGATAATGGTTGCACTCGATGATCTTAAAGGTCTTTTCCAAACTTAAATGGCTCTATGATTCTGTAGGGAACTGGAGGCATCTCGCTGCTCTCTGTGGACACTGGAGGGAGCTGCAACATACTGGCACATGAAGTCTCATTTTTCCTACTGCAGTCCAAACACATTCTTCCAGATACATGGCTCTGGGTCTGCAGGCCCTAATCTGGTATGAAGGACCTCCTCAGCTTTTCTGTGAGTCTACTGCATCCACAATTGTTTATATTTTTGGCATATAAAAGACTTTTATTTTTGTCCCTATCCTTGCCTTGTGACATTGACAAAAGATGGTTAGACATCCCTCATGGCTGGGAGAGATGAATAATTAACTTCCTTCTGCACCTGCCTTTCTCATACACATTGCTGCCTTCTGCTTTGCATATAGCTGTCCTTCTGCAGCAAAGGATATCTTGGGGACATCTACAGCAGATGAGTCAAGGTGAAGTATTCTTCCCTCTAAAATCAGGTAGTGGTGCCACAGTACGGTCTGAAGGAGAACTGTGCTGCAGTATAGATGACTCATAAACACTTCTGTACATATATTCCCTTAAGCTTTACTGACCTCAGTGCTTGTAGGTGTTTACCTACGATCAGAAGCAGTGACAGTGATTCAGCAAAAAGTTCTCTCCCTTCCAAGTTGGCACTGATACCATTATGTTACCAGGGTAGCAAGGTATTGTGGATAAGACAATTCCCAGTCTTCCTGGGAATTATGATCTCCTGGTGCATTTCATCCCAGAGATGACTGCATCTCAGAAGAGAGGCAAGCGATCCTGGAGCATCCTACGTGTAAAGGTCTTCGAGAGGCATTTAAATGTGTGCTGATTTCTTTCTCTCTCTTTCTTCCTGCTCTTTACATATCCTTAAGTTAACTGGGTATTAAGACATACCTGAGTAATGAGATGAATGAACTGCTCCAAGATGTATCCTGTCAGTAATGCAGCTCTACTGGTCATGTGAATTTGGGCTGAAATTAATTTTCTTGGGACCCACACTGCTGAATGAGATCACTTAATACCTGATGGCTAACAGTTGTTTCACAGGTGTTGCTGACATTGTCTCTAGGAAAGGACATGAGATGAAGTCCAGATCCATCTTCAATTTTGGGAGGTTCACACCTGACTTTGTGTCCAACTCATTTTAGAAGTGTGAATGCTGGAACATGATCTACCTCCTTCTGACTGATGGTCATGCTCTCTGTTGTCCTACCTACAAGAATAAGGAATTGTTCGCCCCTTTATTTCCAAATCAACAAAGGGCAGTCAGACTTGCAGTCAAAAAATTCCCTGAGAGGGAAGAACTGAACATGAGAAAAGGCAGTCAGGGAACTCTGTGCCGTCTGGCTGATTTGGTTGTGTGATTCAGGTTTCTCACGGCCAAGAAGGCTATGGCGAGAATCTGCCACGACCTTCCTTCTTCTTTCCATGTGCTTTGGGCTTTCCTTCTCTACTCTTTCAGTAGTTCTTACTATCACAAACATTATTCCTTTCTGGTACTTCATATTGTCTCAGGGTCAGTTCTTCCAGGCTGTTTCACATGTCCCTCAACACTCTCTCCACACAGCTGAGCTCAAATACAGCTTCTGTCAGGGCACTTTTCCTAAGACCACTCTCTTAGGAAGATAGGTAACATTTTAAGCTTAACAAATAGATAAATCTCTCTTATAAGCCAAGTTATGTGTATCTATATAGACTCTGAATTACATAGAAACACTACCTTTAATTCAACACATCCAAGGTAAAACAGGGGAGACCTTTTCAGGTTGTACAACGACTTGAAAGGAGGTTGGAGCCAGCTGGGTGTTGGGTCTCCTCTCCCTAGTAACAACTGACAGGACAAGAGGAAATGGCCTCAAGTTGCACCAGGGGAGGTTTTAGAAGAAACTTCTTGACTGAAAGGGTTATCAAAGACTGGAACAGGCTGCCCAGGGAGGTGGTTGAATCCCCATCCCTGAAGATGTTTCGAAGAAGCAAATAAGTGGTGCTGAGGAACATGGTTTAGCGCCAGACTTGGTAAAGCTCAATAGTGGTTGGACTTGATGATCTTAAAGGTCTTTTCCAAATGAAACAATTCTATGACTATTAAGTTTTCCATACAGATAAGGCTGAAGCCACAAGTTAAATGCCAGTAAAGACACAATGGATTTCTCCTCCCCTTTTCCCATCTCTTCTGGATCTCACAAACCCTGGAACAAAGCCAGCAGTATTAATCCTCCTGTAGCAGTATGGTGATTCACACAAGAGCAGTAACTAAGAAGGCTGAAGAAGCAGAGGCTTGGAAGCAGAGGAGTGTCTTATACCTCTGCAGAGTGGTTCACCAGAGCTGGTCTGCTGGAGATTGTCACAGCTGTGCTCTCTGAACAATACAGTATCTCACTGAAGGTCCAGCCTTTTGTACCATTTTACTGTTTTTTAGTAGTCCTACAAGGTAAACCAGGTTTTAGTAGTTTTGGTTACCCTAACAGTCCAAAACCAGGAGTGTCCCCACCAGCACTCCCTCAAAGCAGGTCAACTTCAAAAATCACACCCCAGAGGGGCTACTCCAACATTCAGCACTGAAATACGGAGATGTAAGTCTCTGGGAGATCCTCACACATCCTCAAGAGTCCAGTGGCAGGGCAATGGAGAGTACTGGATACTACAAGATGTGGTGAAAACAGGACCACTTGCAGTGCTTGAATAGGACATGGCATTTCAGTTAAAAGTAGCATCAGAAGGAGGTTAAGTGTACAGGTGCATGCACAGAGACAGTGTTTGATGTGCACAGACTGAGAGTGGGAGCAGAAATAACAATAAAAAAATAGAAAAAAAAATTAAATTAAAATATATTAATTCTATTCAATTTTATTCTATTTTATTTAAAAAACCAGGATAGATGAGGTAAATCTCATGAAGTTCAACAAGTGTAGAGTCCTTCACCTGAGGAGGAATGCACCAGTACAGGTAGGGGTTGATCTGTGATACTGTGATACTGTGATCTGCTGGAAAGCAGCTCTGTGGAGAATGACCATGGAGCCCAGGTGAACCATAAATCTACCATGAGCCAACAAAGTGCCCTCACTGGCCAAGAAGGCCAATGGTATTCTGGGATCCATTAAGAAAAGTGTGGTCAGCAGGTCAAATGAGGTTCTCCTCTTGCTCTAGACTGCCCTGATGAGGCCACACATGGATGGTATCAAAGGCTCTACACAAGGCCAGGTAGATGACACCAGTTGCTCTTCCCTTGTCGACTGATACTGTAACTCCATCATAGAAAGCCACCAAGTTCATCCGGCTTCACTGGTGAAGCCATGTTGGTACCACCAATCACCTCTTTCTCATTTTCCATACGCCTCAGAAAGGCCTTCAAGAGGATCTATTCCATGATGTTGCCAGGCACAGAGGTAAGACTGACCAGTCTATAGCTTCTGTAGTCTTCCTTTTTTTCCATTTTTGAAGACAGGGGTTAAGTTTCCCCTTTTCCAGTCAGCAGGGACCTCACCAGATTGCTAGATGACTTTTTGAATATGATGGACAGTGTCAGTTCACAGGATCACAGGATGTCAGGGATTGAAAGGGACCCAAAAAGATTGAGCCCAACTCCTCTGCCAGAGAANAAGATTGAGCCCAACTCCTCTGCCAGAGAAGGA
>WBNM01026990.1:8698-22290 GCA_013399055.1 Ramphastos sulfuratus
CAACCTGTGCCAGTGTCTCACCACCCTCAACCTGTGCCAGTGTCTCACCACCCTCAACCTGTGCCAGTGTCTCACCACCCTCACTGCAAAGAGCTCTAAGAGCTTATAAAAACCATCCTGAAAGTGCAACTTGATCTCCAGGTTGAGTCTCCAGTACCTGGACTACTGCGTGCAGCTCTGGAGCCCTCAACACAAGGAGGACATGGAACTATTAAGAGCACTCTGGTCCAGAGGGGGCCATGAAGATGATCAGCAGCACCTCTGCTATGAAGACAGGCTGGGAGTGTTGGGGTTGTTCAGTCTAGAGAAGAGAAGGGTCCTGGGAGATCCTTAAAGCAGCCTTCCAGTACCTGAGGGGGGCTACAGGAGAGCTGGGGAGAGACTTGTTATGAAGGTCTGGAGTGCCAGGCTGAGGGGTGATGGCTTCACACTGGAAGAAGCTTGATTTAGATTGGATATTAGGAAGAAATTCTTCCCCAGGAGGGTGGTGAGACACTGGAACAGCCTGCCCAGAGAAGCTGTGGAGGCTCCAAACCTGGCAGTGTTCAAAGAGAGGTTAAATGGGGCCTTGATCAACCTGCTCTAGTGGAAAGTGTCCTTGCCCATGGCAGGGGCTGGAACTAGATGATCTTTAAGTCTCCTTCCAACCCAACCCATTCTATGACTCCATAAACCACAATTACTGCAATTACTGCTCTGAAAATGAAGCATTTCAATCATCAATTTAGAGACTAGAATGTGTGGCCAGAACTAAATATCACACTACTGGGTTCTTTTACCTGCAGCACGACTTCAAAATGGGCCTGAGAATTATTTTAACCTGCTAAATGTAAAGATGATGATTGCCAAATAAAAGCACTCCTAGAATCAGCAAGGAAAGCCAAGCTTTTGGAAAAGCACAAATCAACCACATCCTGCATTCCAAGAGAAAGCTCACTCCAGGATTCAGTTAACAGATAATAAACAGCAATTAGAAGCACTTGAAAGGTCCCTTTGCAGCCTGTCCTACCAGGTAATGCTTCTCTCACACTTCTGCTTTTAGAGGCAGAAAAGTCCTTCATTTTCCAAGTGAGAATCACAGAATCACAGAGTGCTTTAGGTTGGAAGGGGCCTCCAAAGCTCATGCAGTCAGCAGGGTCAGCCCCAACTACAGCAGGTTGTTGAGAGCCCCAAACAACCTGACCTGCAATGGTTCCAGGGATGGGCATCTCCCACCTCTCTGGGCAGTCTGGGTCAGGCTCTCACCACCCACAGTGTTGAATATTTCTCCCTTCTCTCCAGTCTGAATCTCCCTCTTTTAGCTTAAAGCCATCACTCCTTGTCCTGGCACAACAGGCCCTGCCCAGAAGTCTGTGCCCAGCTTACTGATCAGCCCTTCAGAACACAACAGCCACCAGAAGGTCTCCCTGGAGCCTTCTCTCCAAGCTGAACAACCCTCAACTCTCTCAGCCTGCCCTCACAGGAGAGGAGCTCCAGCCCTCAGGTCAGTTTTGTAGCCCTGTTACTTTCTTTAGTCTTTTCTCTGACCTTCTCAAATATCAACACGAGAAGGACTAAGGAGAGGAAGGAGAAGGGAATCAAATTCCAACCAACTTCCACTTCTAACCCATCAATACCTCCCTGAAAGCTCAGCAGCTGTGTTTTCTCTACAAACATCACACCAACTTCCAGAAGGCATTGAGGGGTTTGCTAGCACCATTTTAATAATCTCCCTCACATTAACATTAAAAAAAAAAAAAAGAAATCATCAAAATCAAATCAAAATCAATCAGAGCTTCCCATAAATCACAGCCCCAGCGTAACCCAATTATGGTGCTCGCCTACACCCTCATTTGAATATCCTGACCATCAAACCCCAAGATTATTGATTTAATAAGACAAAGAGCAAAGAAAAAATGCAGGGAGTTAAAAATATTCTCTATTTAATATGGTTTTAGTCAATAGGAAAAAAAAAAAAAGACACCACCAAACAACCAACAACAGGGCCAGAGGCATCATTAACTGTCTGCTGAGATGGGGCAGAGTGGGAAGCAGGGGAGCAAGGTGCACTCTGCTCACTGTTTTTGATGTTGTAATTTGTGTTATAAATGATCAAATAAAAAATATGTATAGATAGATATATCTCAAAGGAAGTAGCTTGGACACAGGGAATTGATTTGTTGACTTTTACTTACACATTCTCAGCTGTTGTTGGCATAAGGAGTTTATTGCATCTTGAAAAATAAAAAAAATCAAGAGTGGAAATGTGAAAGGACATCAAAACCTCCCAGAAAATCCCTACATTTATTTTCCTTTTTACACCACCAAACCTCTCCATAACCTGTGCCCAGCCTCACAACAGAAAATCAGCTCTTGGTGCTTTTGCTTTCTTTCCCTTATCTCTATTTGTTCTTCTAGGACACAGGGTAGTGGTTTAGTTCCCTTTATCCCAGCAGGTACTTGTGCAGATTAAGCCACTGACTTCTGGACAGGTCTCTTGCCATGCCCAGATGGCTGGAAAGAGACTTCTGACAAGGGCCTGGAATGCCAGGCTGGGGGATGATGGCTTCAAGCTGGAAGAAGCTGGATTGAGATTGGACACTAGGAGGAGATTTTTCCCCAGGAGGTTGCTGAGGCACTGGAACAGGTTGCCCAGAGAAGTTGTGGAGGGCTCCAAGCCTGGAAGTGCTCAAAGCCAGGTTGGATGGGGTCTGGAGCAACCTGCTCTAGCAGGAGGTGTTCCTGCCCACGGCAGGGGGGTTGGAACCAGATGATCTTTACAGTCCCTTCCAACCCAAAACCATTCTGTGATTCTTACAAAAATGCTTTTAGAAGTTTTCCAGCTCTTTTCCCCATCAATAGGAGCACTCAATAAGCCACAGGGCAACGTTATCTGAAGAGCAACATCAGTTATCTGCCAGCCAAGGACCTGCTCTAAACCTCACAAGCTCCAAATCTTTACTACTGAGCAGCACTCCAGCTTTCAGCACAGGGCTGGCAAGGTTGGCATCACCCTAAACCAGACACACTGCAGATTTCCAGGCTCCAGCTGGCTATAACCTACTGCAATGTTTGTGCTTGTGCTGCCTGATTAAAATGGGATGATATCAAATGTAAAGGACAGACATTTGACTTGCTAGGGAGCAGAGAGGGCTGCAAGGCAAGAACAAGACAGGTGATGGCAATTTTCAGAACTTTTGAACTCCCAACTCTGGCAAATTGTTCTTCTCTCCAGGAAGAAGCACGACCAAAAATCACAGGCTAACAGGAAATGTGATGAAAATCTCCTCTGCAACAGTGAAATACTCTTCTCTGAATTTCACTTACTGCCCACCAGTGCTTCTAAGAAATTAATCACTCAGACACATGTGGTTTGTAAGCACAACTTGTTGAGGTCACACATTCAGCACCAATAAAAGGAGCAGAGGAAATGAGGTAGGGTGGTGGCATTTCATAGAATCACAGAATGGTTTAGGTTGGGAGTTCAGAGATCATTCACTCCAACCTCCCTGCCATGGACACCTCTCACCAGCACAGGTTGCTCAAGGCCTCATCTAGCCTGGCCTTGAAGACCTCCAGGGAAGGAGGCAGCCACAACCTCCCTGAGCAGCCTGTTCCAGACTCTCATCACCCTCCTACTGAAGAGCTTCTTCCTCAGCTCCAGTCTAACCCTGCTCTGCCTCAGCTTCAAACCATTCCCTCTTGGCCTGTCTCTAAAAACCCTTATGAGAAGTCCCTCTGCAGCCTTCCTGTAGGACCCCTCCAGGTATTTGGGAGGCAGTAAATCTGTAAGGTTGGGATTCTCAGCCTACAACAGCTTCCCCCTAGGCATCCAGGGCAGGTTGTGTGAGGTCTTCACTGTCAGAGGGATTTTTGGAAGGGGAAGGATACAACAACATTCCTTCCCAGTCAACACAGTTAATCTGCAGGCAGGATCCCAGCCATGTAAACTGAAAACTTTTCCATGGATGCAGTTAGTGTCTGTTCCTGCCTCTTTATGCAGCAACACTTGGGAGGCAGCCAGGCAGCCTCTCTGCATTGCTATAGAGCAGCTCCAGCAGGCTCAGGGTGTTTGTCTCCACCTGCTCTCCACTCTCACTGCTCCAAGAGTGTCTCTCAAACCAGGGCTGGCAGCTGAGCTTTTCTTTCAGACACAAAGGCAAACCCAGGGTTTTAAATCCTGGGTTTTAAAAGAGATTTCTGATTAAGAGAAGTGAGGCCTCATTACCTTTAAAATCCAAGCTGAAGAAAGCAATCTCAAGAAGCCTCCCACTAGTAAACTACTGCTGATAGAGACAAGTTGTTGTGTAGAATAACAGAATGGTTCAGGCTGGAAAAGACCTCCAAGATCATTTGAGTCCAACCACTAACACAACACTACCAAGACCACTGCTACACCCTCAGCACCACATCTACACAGCTTTTAATCCCTTCAGGTATGGGGACACCACCACTGCCTTTGGCTGCCTGTTCTAGGCCTTGGCAACTCTTCCAGGGCACAAATTTTTCCTAATATCCAACTTAAACCTCCCCTGGTGCACCATGAGGCTGCTGCTTCTCATCCTGTCACCTGTTACTGGGGAGAAGAGACCAACACCCATCTGGCTCCGACCTCCTTTCAGGAAGCTGTAGAGAGCCAAAAGGTCTCCTCTTGGCCTCTTCTCCAGTTTCCTCATTTGATCCTCACCAGACCTGCTCTCCAGACCCTTCACTGACTTCTTCTTTGGAGTTAACCTTTTGAGTTGAGAGGTACAGCTGGAACACTTCCACACCTGTAGCATCAGCCAGGCCAGTGACATCTACACAGCATCAATCTGAGAACACTGCTGTGATGTGCTGCAAATAGAAACTGGCTTCTGATCTCATACAACAGGTTAGGTTGGAAGGGTCCTCAGAGATCATCTCCTCCAATCTCCCCACCATGGGCAGGGACATCTCTCACCTGGCCCAGGCTGCTCAAGGCCTCATCCAACTCAGCCTTGAACAACTCCAGGTAGGAGGCAACCACAACCTCCCTGGGCAGCCTATTCCAGAGTCTCACCACCCCCACAATGAAGAACTCCTTCCTCAGCTCCACTCTCTCCCTGCTCTGCCTCAGCTCCAAACCATTCCCCTTGACCTGTCTCAGATCCCCTCAGCAAAAGTCTCTCTGCAGCCTTCCTGCAGGATCCCTTCAGGCACTGGCAGCAGCTCTGAGGTGTCCCTGGAGCCTTCTCCTCTGCAGGCTGCACCCCCCCAGCTCCCTCAGCCTGTGCTCACAGCAGAGCTCTCCAGCCCTTGACTCATCTTTGTGGCCTCCTCTGGCCTCACTCCACAGCTCTGTGTCCTTCTGATGCTGGAGACAGCAGCAGTGGAGGGAGGATTGGAGGTGAGGTCTGAGCAGAGCCAAGGGGCAGATTCCCCTCTCTTGACTGCCAAACAGAACTGGCATGGCTGATGTCACAGGTTCCAACTGCCCCTCTCAACTCAAAGGGTTAACTCCAAAGAAAAAGTCAAAATTCAGAGTACCTTAAACTCCATCAGTCAGCAACTTAAGGATCCCAGTATCCAACTCTTAAGTTCACACATGATGCAACATGAAATGGGTATGAATATGTAATAAGTTGGTTCTAAATGGTTGGTTCTAAACCTTCAAATGTATCTTCAGGAGCAACATTGCTGAACTTCAGAGGCTCTGAAATATTTAAACCACTTTAAGAAAGCAGCATATTTTCAAAGGAACAATCTGACTTTTTCTGTCTGCAAATGCAACTCTCCCAAAGGTGTGCACAAGGCTATCCTCTTTTGCTTCTGTTATCAGCAGATGGAGGAGCATTTAAAAGCATCAATATTACTGTACATGCTTCACAGCCCAAAGATTACATCAGCCTCAATCTGAAATGCACAACACACAGGTGGTGTTTCCAACAAAAGCCACCTGTGAAGTCCATGCTCACTCCATGTAACATAAGGAACCAGAACCAGTACCTGAAGGGGGCCACAGGAAAGCTGGGGAGGGACTTCTGACAAGGGCTTGGAGTGACAGGACAAAAGGGAATGGATTGAGGCTGGAAGGGGGGAGATTGAGACTGGAGATGAGGAAGAAATTCTTCAGAGTTAGGGTGGGGAAACACTGGAACACATTGCCCAGGGAGCTCGTGGACACCTCTCTGGAGGTGTTCAAGGCCAGGTTGGTTGAGGCCTTGAGCAATGTGGGCTAGTGGGAGGTGTCCCTGGCAATGGCAGGGGGGTTGGAACTGGATGATCTTTAAAATCCCTGCCAATCCAAACCATTCTATGAATAAGTTCTACAACACAGGCCAAGAAAAGCTGAAATGAGATCTCAACATGAAAATTCTAAGACTATTTTCTCTAGCCAGAGCATCTAAAGTCACTTCTACTCTATCAACAGCCAAAACAGCTTTTCCCACTTAGGAATAGTGCTGGAGTGTTTAATCCTTCCTATAGTCCTGACTTTGTAAGCTCTAGAGATGTCTAAAAACCCACAGAGTTACAAGGCCCAGCTGCACCTCACAGAACACAACAGTGCAAGTCCTGCCTGCAGCCAAACAATTTACTCACAGTGTAAGCTAACTCCTCAAGTCTCTTCTGGGCTTTGGTATTTGCTACAGAGTCATTGGGTCTACATCTTTTCAGTCCTAAAAACGTGGAGAATATAAAGCAAATGGAAAAAAAAAAACAAAACAAAAAAACAAACCAAAATAAAACACCAAACAAAACCCCAACCAAACCACAAATTACATTTCAGTTGTGCTATGGATTTCTTCCAGAATCACTCAACTCCTCCTTCCCAAAACACTGCTACAGAGTTCAGTCCAGGGACACTTAACAACATGAAGCCAAGAGAAGTTGTAATGTATTTACACAAGTACCAACAGCAGCTTCTTTGCTTCCTCAAGGGTACAAACACTTTGAGCTGATGGCTATGGCTAGCTGGACCATGCCCATGGGGGCTGTGGATGCCTCCTCCCTGGAGGTGTTTGAGGCCAGGCTGGATGAGGCCTTGAGCAATGTGGGCTAGTGGGAGGTGTCCCATGGCAGGAGAGGGTGGAACTGGATGATCTTGGAGGTTCCTTCCACTCCAAACCATTCTATGAACCCTGTGTTTCTAGCACTTGGGGGACATGCTTCATTTAAGAGGTCTCTCCAGTACAAAGTGCAAGGTAAACCAGGAGCAGCTTAGAATCAAGAAGCAACACACTCAATAAAGCCTTCCTTTTTTTTTGGGGTGGAGGGGGGCTTTGTTCTTCTGTTGCTGGGTTGTTGGGTTGGTTTTTTTTTTGTTTTGTTTTTTTTTTTTGTTTTGCTTCTTTCTAAACACATTTTTATAGCATTTCCTCTCTGTGCTGAGTAGGAAGTCAGAGGATGGAGGCATACAGCAAGATCTTACATAATACTCCAACCGTGCAGGGGGGGGGGGGAAAAAAAAGAATCAAGCCAAAGCTGGGAAAAGAGCAGAAAATTTTACAAAATGACAGTGGTTATTTCCAAGTGTGGAGCTAGGAATGCAATCAATAACACAGCAACAGCTCCTGATCAGATGGAAACAGAGATCTTGCCCAGCTTGATGCCCGATTTTAACATGCAGGAAGAAATGAAGCAGATGATTGCAAGTTTACAGGTCCACAGCAAGCCAGGCAGTGGCATGGGAAGCCCCACGAGTGAAAGGCTGAGCAGAAGGGTGTGCCAAGAATAAAGCTGGTAAGTCCCTCTCATTGTGAGCTGGATTGGTGTCTAGAAAAAAAAAAAATCACACAGGGCAACAAATTCTGTTCACAGAACATACCTAATGCTAGGTTTGGAGGCTGAGCTGCAGCTCAGAGATTAACACTAAACCTCCTCCCCCCACACTGGTCAAGCTGGCTCAGTGGAAACTAATTGAGAGAAGACTCTGGTGACTGGAATTGTTTTTAAATGTTCATCAGGTCTAATCAACTTACTATTATTGTACTGGGACCTCCTCCACCTTCAAAATCAGCAAACTGTAAGATCAGTTGCACAAGAAATAGTATTTTTTAAGCACTCCACTGTGATCTGTACAAGCAGTGATGGTGCTGCTCACCCAGACCATGTGTCAAACCCAAACCCCTTCCCATTTTAACTCCCTCCTTGATCTGGATCAATGTACAAACACTGAAGGTATTGGAAGGGAAAGACAATTAGCTTCTAACAGTGGTAACTGGCAACAAATAAACCAGGGTATGGAATTTGACAGCAGCTTCTGCAGTGTTATGGTAGGTCCAGCTTTGTCTTACTGTCCTCTGCTGCTACAGTGACAGGACAACAACCTGCAAGCTGCTGTCAGCTTGTCTTGATCTTGAGATTCACCCATGACAAAGTATCATTGAGAACAAGATACCTCTTTTTGGTTCAGGTGACAACAAAACAAGTGACACCACGAAACCAAATCATTCTGGGCACCCAGTTAGGAAATGTCACTGGAGAACAATCAAGTCAGCTGTATGTTTTAATTAATTTACAATTTGGGGGGTTTATTATAACCATAAAGGTTTATTTTATAAATAATAGTGTAATTCTTCAGACTTGCATTAAGGCTTCCCATCAAGCCACCCCTGACACAACAACTTAGAACTCTAAAGGCCAAGGAAAGGGAATAGAATCATGGAGTGGTAAGGCTGGAAGGGACCTCAAAGCTCAGCCAGTTCCAAGCTCCTGCCACAGGCAGGGACACCTCCCACTAGCACAGGTCACTCAAGGACTCATCCAACCTGGTCTTGAACACCTCCAGGGAGGTGTTCAAGACCCAACATGATCACCCAACATGATCAAAGATCAATGTGATTCTGTGCTCCACAACCTCCCTGGGCAACCTGTGCCAGTGTCTCCCCACCCTCACTGCAAAGAGCTTCCTCCTAACATCCAGTTTCAATCTCCCCTCTTCCAGTTCAAACCCACTGCTCCTTGTCCTGGAATTCCAAGTCCTTGTCAATAGTCCCTCCCCAGCCTTTCTGTAGCCCTCTTAAGATCCTGGAAGGCCACTCCAAGTTCTCCTGGAAGCCTAGGACACCTCCCACTAGTACAGGTCATAGAATCATAAAATGGTAAGATTGGAAGGGACCTCAAAGCTCATCCAGTTCCAACCCCCTGCCATAGGCAGGGACACCTCCCACTAGTACAGGTCACTCAAGGCTTCGTCCAACCTGGCCTTGAACACCTCCAAGGAGGGAGCAGCCACAACCTGGACTGACCAAAAAAACCAACCTGAAATGACAAAACCTGGAATGACAAAAAAACCCCTCTTCCTTTCAATTATGACACAAGGATGCTGTAGAATCACAGCTGTAAACACATTTAAAAACACCAAGTTACAGGGAAATGACAACTAATCCCATTCCACACTTTTTTTTGTTTTTTTCTCCCTTCTCCAAACTCCAGCCAGGAAAAAAAAAAAAAAAAGCAAAGCCATTTGCACTTCACAGGCAGCTTGGCAAACACTACAGGCATCATATTAGATGTTTCTAAAGCCACCTATCAGTGGTGAGGGCAGCGTCTGTGGCGAGCACCAGCACTCTGCTATCAGGTTGCATTAGTGACACATTTCACTGTGGAAGGGAGTCCTTTCGCCTGCCCCTGCTGCATGATGATGCACCATTTCCTTTAAACACCCTGCCAGGCCCCGGACCAGGCTCAAGAAATAGCAGCAGCGATCCCAGACACCCTGGGCTCTAATCCACAGGCAGACCAAGTTCCCTCCTGCTCCAGCAATGTGCTCCAGCCCCGGGAGGCGAAGCTGCTGCCTGTCAGCCCTTACTTGGTTGTGCTCTGACTCATCTCAGCCTTGCCACTCCGGCCCTTATTTCCTTTCTCCCACTCCTGTTTCCTCCTCGCTCAGCTCCTGGCACCCCACTGAACCTCTCCGCCTGCCTAAGGCTCTCCAGCGAGCCCTCGGCCAGGCCTTCGCCCAACTTTGCCCCGCCGCACCTCTCCCCCTCCCCTCAGGCCCTGCTGCCCCCTCCCTTCCCCGGTCGAGCTCCCGACCCCTCTCTCCCCTCTCAGCTGCTGCCCCCCTTCCCCTCATCTCTTACCTCCTGGCCCCACGAGTGACTCTACCTCCGGAGGAAGCCCTGCTCCGAGGCCTGCCAGGCAGCCCCTCAAACCTTATCCCAAGCAGGTGAGGTGGGTGGGGATCGCACCCTGGGACTCTGCCGGCCCCCCCCCTCACACTCCGCAACCAGCCCCCCTAGGAGAACACCAGCAGCTGGAGATCACTATTTGGCAGCATGTCTTCCTCCTCCGACTCCCCCCCAGCCGAGGCAGCGGCTCATTATTCCGCAGGTCCCCGCAGCAGCGCAGTGCGCAGGCGCCGAGCAGCCGAAGGGGCAGGATATGGCCGTTCCCAGCGCTCCCCTCCCGTCCGCGCATGCGCAGAGCGCCGCCGGCGCCTCAGCCTCGGCCTTCCCCCGGCGCGGCGCCACTGCGCATGCGCACAGCTCCTCACCCGGCCCCACCGCTCCTGTCCCGCTTCCCCCACTGCGCAGCTACCAGGTCTGCGCATGCGCTGGCACGGCCAGCCCCGCCCCCAGCCCTCGCCCGGCCGCTGCCCCCAGCAGGCGACTCAGGATCTGGCAGCTCGGCCGAGCCTGCGCTGTGTGCCTCAAGTGTCAGAGATCACTATTTGGCAAAGGGCAACTCCTGTCGCAGTGCCATTTAAACAGCTCGGCGGAGGAAGGAGGGAGGGAAGGGAGAAGCCAAGGGTAAGCCCATGCGGTTCTTTCACTTTTCACCCGTGCGGCAGGGTGGCCGCAGGCACAGCTACCCCGCACGCACCAAGCCCGGCGAGTGTGTCTGTGTGGACGGCAGGACGACGACACTCCTGCCCCCCGTCCCTGGGAAGGTTTCCAGGCCTCGCCCGAGTCTTTCTTTGCGTCTTTTTTCCCGCACGGCCCCTCCCTCCTCACCTGCGAAGGACACCGCTGCCTGCTGTCCCCTTCCGGGTTCCTCACATTGCCCTAAACTGCCACATCCGGGCTCGGCGCAACCCCCGCCCACGGCCTACGTCACATGGAGGGGGCGGGGCGAAGCGGGGAGGGGCGCTGCGCATGCGCGGCGGTGGGCGGGGGGGAAAGCGAGGGAGGGGGAAAAGGCGGGAAAGGCGTCGAGAGGGAGGTGGTGCGAGGTGGCTGTGCCTGCCCTCTGCCCGCGCCCTCTGCCCGCGCCCTCTGCCCGCGCCCTCTGCCCGCGCCCTCTGCCCGCGCCCTCTGCCCGCGCCCGGCTGCCTGAGGTCCTGGCAAGTGCTAGTGGGCAGCTGGTGTGCCCTNCCTTTCAGTAAGGGAACTGTTCCTCGTGTCCAACCTAAACCACCCCTGAGGCTGTTGCCTCTTGTGCTGTCACTTGTTGCTGGGGAGAACAGGCTGGCCCCAGTGGTCTCCTGGGGTGCATGAAGAGTGTGGCCAGGTTGTCCTACCCATCTGCTCTGCACCAGTGAAGACACATCTGGAGTCCTGTGCTCAGTTCCACGTTCCCCAGTTCAAGAACTACTGGAAAGAGTCCAGAGGAGACTCCACTGCTGATGCTGAGGGGCCTGGAGCAGCTCTGTGAGGAGCAAAGGCTGAGCCCTGGGGGTCAGAAACTGCAGAAGAGCAGCCCCAGAGGGCAGCTGAGCAATGCTCAGCAAGAGCTGAAGGGTGGGGGGCAAGAGGATGGGGCCAGACTCTTGCCAGTGGTGCCCAGGGACAGGACCAGGGGCACAGACTGGAACCCAGGCAGTTTGCTCTTGCTCTGATTTCACCTTTCCTCCCCAGTCCTTTCAGGACTTGCTGCTCTGTAACCAAAACACAAACTGCTCCCTCCTCCTGTCACTGCAGCGTGTGGGTCACCAGCAGTGCTTGTGGAGAACATCTCCCCACACCCTGCCCTCTGAGAACTTCTGGCCAGCTTTGAGAGGGACTGCTGAGCTTTTCTCAGAGCACAGCCTTTATTTCATCCTGAGAGAAGGATCAGAAAGCAAACATGCTTTGTCACAGAATCATAGAATGGCTTCCTGCAGTGCCCTGAGTTTTCCTGGCAAGCCTTTTGTCCAAGTCATGACCAACTCTTGGCCCCTGCTTTGGTCCTGCATGGCACTGAGTGCTGCCCGTGGTGAGGAGGCAGCAGGTAACACTGCCTGGTGATGAAGAGATGCCATAAAGCTGCCTCTTGGGAAGCTGAGGACTGGGATGAGCATCCCTTGGTCAGGCTACACAGAAACCTATTTTCCTACCCACTAGCCTGAGGTTTATATTCCTATATCAGCTGTGAGTTTTCACTGCTGCATTTATCCCCTTTATGGCTGAAATACAAAAGGAAATTACAGCAAAAAGGAAATTACCCAACAAAGAGACTCCTCCTGCATTAGAGCTCTTGATTCCAGGGGTTTCTAGAACAAACAAGCATCTCCACACTGCCCATGTGCCCCTCAGCAGTAGGCAGGTCAACCTCTCCTGCAGCTGATGACATTCTCCTGGTCCAAACCTCTCCTGCTCCCAGGAAGTGGAAAATTAAATTGGGTGTCTGTGAAAATGAAGATGGAATTTCACCACACAAAGAAGTCACCGAGGAGCAGCTCTGCCCTCCCCAGCAGCAACCAGAAGCAAAATGCTGTCACTTCCCCACCCTCCCAACCTCCTCTGCCTTTAGTCTGAGGCTGTCACAAAAGGAAGGGACAGCTCATAGAATGGGAAGGTTGGAAGGGACCTCAAAGATGATCTAGTTCCAACCCCCTGCCGTGGACAGGGACACCTCCCACTAGCACAGGTTGCTCAAGGTCTCATCCAACCTGGTCCTGGGCACCTCCAGGGACATTGTGGAGCACAGAATCACCCAATGTGATCAAAGATCAATGTGATTCTGTGCTCTACAACCTCCCTGGGCAACCTGTGCCAGTCTCTCACCACCCTCAACCTGTGCCAGTGTCTCACCACCCTCACTGCAAACAACTTCCTCCTCACATCCACTTTCAATCTCCCCTCTGACACTCCAAACCCATTCCCCTCCTCCTGCCATTCCCAGCCCTTGTCAANATCCCTGCCCTCTAGCAAGTGACTGTGCCACACAGCTTGGTGCCAGCTGCAGACCTGCTGAGGCTGCACTGATTCCTCTGTCCATGGCACTGCCAAAGCTGTCAAACAGCACTGGTGCCAGCACTGACCCCTGAGGGAGCCACTTGGCACTGCTCTGCAGTGGACACTGTGCCCTTGATCAGCACTCTCCACTCAGAGTTGAATGCAGCACCTCACAGTGTCTGCCTGGCACAGAGACCATCAGACATCCTCATCCTGGAGGCAGAGATTTGTTTGGGGAGGGCTGTGTTTGGTTTTGCAAGAGGGAGAGCAAACGGAGGGCCTAATGAAATAGCTGTTTGCATCCTCTCCCCCTGGTCAGGAGCCTGGATGAGATTTTAATTAGTGCTGCATTTTCAATAACTCTGCACCCTCTACGTGTTGCAGATCCTTTCCTGGATAACAGGCAGATAATGAGGAGGATCCAGGTTTTCCAGGCTCTCACTAAGAGGATGGATAATATATTTAATCAGGCTGGAGAAAGGCTGGCAGCTCTCTCTCAGTTCAGCCTCTCTCTAATTACATTTCTAGGGTTTTTTTTGGTTTTTTTTTTGG
>WBNM01026991.1:2662-39027 GCA_013399055.1 Ramphastos sulfuratus
AAGAAAAAAAGAAAAAAAAAGCCAAACCTATAGATCTTTTGATTCTTAAGGTCTTTCTTATTTATTGAGATTTTTTTCCTCTTATCTCTGCTAACTGTCAAATAAAGTGCTCATAAATTTTATTTATGTCAGGAGACTAAGGCACAAGACATGTAAAAACTCATAAATTGAGTACAAAAACCTTGAGAAACACTTCATCTTTACACATTTTGAATCCCCATCACCTTTCTCACTTTCTTTTTGTGCCCTTTCACTTCTACACCCTCCTCCTCTGCCAATTTCTTCAGTTTATCTTCTAAGCCTCATTTCCTATTTGCATTCCTTCTTTCTTATTTCTATTACAGGCTCAGAAGTTAATTTGTTTAGCATCATTTTCAGCAGCCTGTTGACTGGAAGTAGAGAGAAGGTTTGCATATTTTTGATCCAAGCAACACCTAGATGCTAACTAGTTGACACACAACCTCCACCTGATTCCTTTTATCTGTAGCAGCAAATAATATGCTTCCTCGAACTCCCCAAAACCATCACTTTTTGCTTCTTTCTCTCCACGTGCTCTCTTTACAACAATAAGTAATAAACACCTTGTCCAAACAAGTCTGACTCCAGTTTCCCTCAGACCTTCTGTTGTCTAACAGGAAGGTCCAGGTTTTTGCAGTGTCCTGTTTCTATTCCTCCATCCTCTTATTTTCCCTGTCCAGTTTTATCTAAATCATTTCAAGTAAGTAGAAGAACTAAAGCTATTGTCTCCCTGAATCCACTAGGTTTTGGAATGAAACCTTCATGTCAGTAGCACAGAAACAATACACCATCACAGTATCACACAGTATAGCAAGGTTGGAAGAGACCTCAAAGATCATCAAGTCCAACCCACTACCACAGACCTCAAGACTAGACCATGGCACCAAGTGCCACGTCCAAACCCGCCTTGAACACCTCCAGGGACGGTGACTCCACCACCTCCCTGGGCAGCCCATTCCAGTGGGGAATGACTCTCNATGCAGGCCAGGATGCCATTGGCCTTCTTGGCCACCTGGGCACACTGCTGGCTCATGTTTGGGCAGGTGTCAATCAGTACCCCCAGATCCCTTTCTGATTGGCTGCTCTCCAGCCACTCCGACCCCAGCCTGTAGCTCTGCATGGGGTTGTTGTGGCCAAAGTGCAGCACCCGGCACTTGGATTTGTTGAACACCATCCCATTGGACTCTGCCCATCACTAGTCCTATAATACTATGCTATACTATTCTACTGTAGAGTATATATGCACCATATATACTATACACACACTAAAATGCTTAAGACACTGTAACAACAGTACAGTAATGGTTCAATCTTATTTTGATGCTTCTAAGCTCCCAATTTCAGGAAGAGCATGGAAGAAATGCCATCCTCCCTCTCCCAACCTGTATGTTAAGCAGGAAGAAATAAGAAATACCTCTTTCAAAAGAGAAGCGACCCTGTTTAACATGGTATACTTTCAATTTCCTGTTAACAATGCACATGAACAAAAAATATTTCAGTCAGAAAATGTTGTGCCTGAAGTTTTTCTTGTTCGAGGCATTACCAATTCATTGGCTTGAGCTAACACTAGTTCAGTGTGGAAATCAACATAACTGGTGCTTGGTAGCTGGATGTACTGAAATACCAAAGGCTATTCCAAATGTTCTGAGGCAAGCAAAGTGTGGCCTCATTGCTTACACCTCAAAGAAATTATTGATACCCATGGCACCTGAAACAAATGCATATTTTGATGAATTTTTATTTGTATCAAACACTGAAGCCAATACTTAAATAAAATTCCATGTTCCTAACTAAAATTAGCCAGAGTTGGCTAATTGTTCATTGCAGGGACAGAGAACTCTGGACCTGGGAAGCAGATACAGCAAAAAAAAAACTCATCACTCTGATTCTTATCCTATTTTAATGTCAGTATTCAACATCTACAGGAACAACTTTTTTGATATCTTCTGTTGTAAAATACTCTGAAACGATGCATTGGTATGCTCACTGAAAGATGAGGTATTAATTTGACATTTTTCCATTTATTTCATATCAAGACTCATGTGCATGGTGAAAGACCTTCACCTATCAATGTACAAGCCTCAAACAAACAGCATTTAATGAAGAATTCATAGAATCATAGAAACGTAAGGTTGGAAGGGACCTCAAGAATCATCTAGTCCCAACCCCCTGCCATAGGCAGGGACACCTCCCGCTAGTACAGGTCACTCAAGGCCGCCACCAACCTGGCCTTGACCACCTCCAGGGAGGGAGCATCCCCAACCTCCCTGGGCAACCTGTTCCAGTGCCTCACCCCCCTCACTGGAAAGAACTTCCTCCTAACATCCAGCCTAAATCTCTCCTCTGCCCGTTTAAACCCACTCCCCCTCGTCCTGTCATTACAAGACCTTGTAAATAGTCTCTCCCCAGCCTTCCTGTAGGCCCCCTTCAGATACTGGAAGGCTACTATAAGGTCCCCTGGAAGCCTTCTCTTCTCCAGGCTGCAGAGCCCCAACTCTCATAGCCTGTCCTCATAGGAGAGCTGCTGCAGCCCTCTGATCATCTTCGTGGCCCTCCTCTGGACCCACGCCAACACTTCCATGTCCTTCCTGTGCTGGGGGCTCCAGAACTGCACACAGTATCACAAATAACATAACTTAAGATAAGCATGAACTGTACATTTTCAAATGTAACCTGCCTAGGAATGTTAAGTGATAAAGTCATAACACTAAAATAATACTGCCTTTCTGTTTTGAAATGTACTCACTAGATTTCAATGGAAATAAATGTCTGCAGACAGAAATCTGTTCATACATATTTTCCTATGTTTTATCAGAACAGTCACCACAGATGAGTTTCAAAGAAGGAGAGGTTCTATAAAGAAAAATAAATATTTTTAAATATAAAATGAAATGTAAGTGTAAGCTCTACAAGCCAGCATATGAATCTAGAGCAACAGACAGCAAGTTCTGCCAAGGTGTTCAAAAGAATAAAAATCAAAAAAGTGACTGAGTTAAACTGCAAAGAATACTGAGTACATGTGAAGGGTACCACAACCAAGTGCTACAGCATCAATTCCAGCCTTCAAAACAAAATCAAAGAGAATTTCAAATGAACAATGTCACTTTTGCAGTAGGTTGAGATTTTATTATTACGTCTTACTGTGCTAGTTAAAAACATGACTTTTTCTAGAAGATAAAGAAAACTAGGTGCAAAATTCAGGTTACAAATACCTATGAGAATAAGTACATTTTTCATGCATGGCTAGATGGGGGAAAATTGCCCTAGAAGACTGGCTGAATCTGTCACTAGATTCAAAGAGAAGGTCAAGCTATACAATCAAAAGACATATAAAAAGACCTGAAAGGGCTGAGTGATAACACAAAAAAACATAGAATCATAGAATNAGTTGCTGTCTGGGCTGCATGCACACACTGCAGGCTCATGTTGAGCTTTTCATCAACCCAGACCCCAAGGTCCTTTTCCTCAGGGCTGCTCTCCAGCCATTCACCACCCAGCCTGGATTTGTGCTTGGGATTGTGCCTACCCAGGCATCCTTAAGACAATGGGGTTTAGGCCACTTACCCAGCTTCTACCACAACACAAACAATACCCTAACATTTGGCAATGATTACAAGTCAGCTGAAGTGACATATCCCAATAGTGGGTTGAAGAACAAGTGAAAAGAAGAAAGAGGACATATTTATGCAGCAAAGTGCATATAGTGGAAGTGATTTAAAGGTGACAGGTTTCAAATCAGTGTACAATCACAGAGTCCTTGGTATAGCAAAGGTGCCAGCCATTCTTAGAAATGTTTTACGGGTCTGAAGGGTCTTTTAGTGGCTTTTGTTCTCTTCCATTTGAGGTTTCTCTGGGTCTGGGTCCTTTTTGACCATAAGATTGAAATTCATTTTAGAGTTACTCTTCAGAGCTACACTGAGAGTTCAATTATTTAATGTGAATAGATGTTTTTCATTCTTTACCATGAACAGTTAATTATTCCTGAGTAACACAGTTTAGATGCCAGAATCCTCCAATAAATTTTATGTTGACTTGTGAGGTTATTGCTATGCATTACAACTCAAATGATGCAGAAAAATAAAGAATACAACATGCAGAATTAGAAAGATAGTTTGCTAAAAAAAAAAAAAAAGCTAAAAAAAAATCACAAACCCCAAAACCATACAGAACAAAGCAAACAAACAAGGAAAAAAAAATAAACCTGAAACCCAAACAAAACAAAAACCAATAAACCAGAAGAACAACCACCTACAAAACTCATATTCATTTTGTAACATGAAACTTTTCATAGCACTTGAGCAATCACTGACATATTAAGGGCTTCTTCTGGTTCTCCTATTACTCCCACTACTAAATCTTCTGACAGAAACAAGGATGGAGCAAAACATCAGGACAGAAAATGAGATTTGCAAAAACCCATGAAATATTTAGAATTAGTCAGAGTTCCCTCAACCTCTGAAAAACTCCATAACTGACCTATCTAAATCTCTAAGTCATAAAAAATAATCTTCTTCAGTCACAAAGGAAACCCAAGACCCTTGAATTCCATTTTCATAACTCATATTATTAGCTGGCATAATAGCTGTATTTCTTTTTTCCTATAACTCTAAACACAATAGTACATTGCCACCACTGGAGTATATGCAGTCACATGGAAACAATTACAGCTCTTAATCCCCACTTCTGCAAAACCAGGAAAAATTTGAGCCTGTCAAATTCTGAGTTACAATCAATCTCTGAGATAGGTCACACCACTATAAAAGTTGTTACGAATTTTATTATTCTAAGTTTTATTGTTATAAGACAAGGTGTCAGTATTAAGCAATCCATCATTGCTGTATAAAAAGAAGTGATTTTGAATATTTTCTTGTTTTGCAAGATTTTTAGAATAGTAGAGAAGGGGCACAAAGTATATATTACCATTACAATTTTTGATGGGTCCCATGCAAAATTCATTACACACAAACTACAGAAATGTGATGAAAATGATCTACAGTGTAAGTCCTCATCTGACTCAAATTGAGAAGCTATCTGCAAATCACTTTCAAACTAAATTGATATTTCAAGTAGGGTTCCATAGCAATATGCTCTGGCCTTACTGTATTCAGTATTTGCCCATAACATGGATGTTGAACAAGCTGCTTCCTTCTAGAATACATCAAGATATCACTGAGGCAAAAGCAGTTACCACAGAATAAAGAGCAGTATATTGAGACCAGTTTTGTCACCCTACTCTTCAGTTAAAGTGAAGCCAAACTAAAGAGCATGCTAAGAATGAATAGTCTATGAAAGTTTCCTAAATCACTCCTTACAAACAAATGTTAATGAAACTGGTTTAGCTTCCTTGCTTTCAGGGAGGAGAGGATGTCTAGGTCCAACCCATCTGGTCCTTAGACAGAAATTATCCTTATGAACGAGCCTTTTCTCCTGCATCCTTCAGCAGTATAGCACAGAATTTATTAGAGTTCTTCCTTCTGCTTTGCCACCCAGGATGTGCTGAACCCAATGCTTCCCCAAGAACTCAGAAAAACGTGTTGCCCAAATGAAGCCCTGCCTAGATCTCCCAAGGTCCCTTCTACCCCCCGATTCTGTTGTTATTTTAATTTCCTACATCACAGAAGGGGGGGGTGGGGGGAAGACAAAATCAATTAGCAATATTTCATCAAACTTCTAGACAGATAGCTGTAAATAAGCCTTGATTTTCCAAAGTTCCCTGTGAACTTACTCATACTACGACACTCTTTCAGCTTTTCACTTTAAGAAAGATTTTCTCCTCCCCTCCATGAATGCCGAGCCTGTCAATCACACTAACAACAACAAAATACATATGGGACAGTTTAAGGAGGAAGAACAGACATGAGAAATTGTTCTTTTAACTTACTTGGAATCAACTCTGACACATGTGCCTGTGAGAAGAAAAATGAGTACATGGTAAGTAATGTTCCTTTCATTAGTTTTTTAATAAAATGGACACAAAAAAACCCAGTGATAATAGCTGTATTTCATGTACTGTAATATTTAACTGAGGTATTTTGCTGAAGTATATTTTCCTGAGAGTAGTATTCCAGTGTTATATCTGGTAAAATAAGTTGTAAGCAGCTGCTATGGGTTTTGGAAAGCAGAAACTGACTTTGATAGTTTTGAAATAATGTAACACATTCAGAGCTTATGTTCATGAAAATATATAGTTCTATTTAGTAAGAAATGCCAGTGGTATGCTCTGGAAATCAGTTTTTATATTGTTTATTAACAATTTCTATGAAATTGCAAATTGACAACTTACTTTATGAAAATCCAAGGAGCTGTAGCCTATAAAACATGCCTCTTACTTGGTTTGAATATTCCAGTCTGTAGGGAAAATAATCATTCCAATATATACTGTAACAATGTGTTAACTCTGGTTTATGTACAAGACATATCTGAGAACTACTTTCTGTTTAGAGGTCAAATTACCTGGTGTACAAAATGTGCATATTAATTAGGATTCCTCTGTAGTTTGGTAGCTCTCCAGTACTAGATGTCATTTTTGCTAGGGAGTCCAGAAAAATGAAATTTCTTAAATGTATAGGATCAGATTTCTGCCTTTTATTGAAATTGTAAAGAGTACAGATAAAAAGTGTTACTGTTTCCAGTTAGACACAAGCTTACAATAGCAGATTACACCCTGCCCGTGTAGCAAACACTCTTCTGAAGCCTGTCAGTGTCCATGACAGGTCAAAAGGCTCCAGGGAATATTCAGTAGCAAGTAAGTATGACCTGCCCCAAGCTAGTGCTGTTTCTCATTCAGTCCTCTGCAATTTGCTTCAAAGTTATGTGTAGGCACCTGGATGTTTAGAAAAAAAACAGTGTCTGTGGCCTATATTTATCTGGTGGTCTCTGAAAGCCTTAGTATTCTGCTTAAGCATCACTCCACTACAGACCACACAGTAAGCCTGTGTTCAAGTGTACATACTTGGATTGCCATGAAAGGTGATATGCTGTATAGAGTTACTAGAAGCGTGGGGGTACTAACTGGTATTGGTAACCAAATCTGGAGTCCTCCTAGCCAACAATTCCTGAAATAATCCCCTTGAGGCTAGTAGAAAGCAAGTGGAAGTGCATGATAATGTCCTCCACTTTCATTGTGCATATTTGAGGAAAGAAAACTGCAGCACTGATCAAGCCAACACTGATATCAGCATCAAGAGACTAGCTGCATGATCCCAGATGAGCTTCCCCATGTCCCTGTTCTTTTTGGTATTTTTGTTGTTTTCTTAACTTTTAATCTGACTAAACACAAATGCCAGAATACATTTTGCAAGCTAGAGTCCCTTTGGTTCAACAGACCTTTTGGGAACATAAAACTGCACACGACCTTCCCAAACAGATCTGTGACTCATTCAGTGTAGAGAGGTGAACTACATAAATACTGGCCACTTGAGAGTGCTCTCCCAAGAACCCAGGATACAAATTAAAGCAATATCAACACCAGCCATGAGAGAAGCATTAGTCAGAAATTAGTGCTGGGGGAAAGCAATCAGAGAGAACCTGGTGGGGGATGAGGGAAGCATGGGCACAGCAAAGTTGGTGAGCTGGCAGGGTAGAGCTTCAGTTATCACTGCAGATTTCCAGGCAGTGTAGGAACACAACAGCGGAGGGCAGCAGGCATCAAGAAGCATCTCATAATGTGCCGCTATTTCTGAAAACGGTAGTGCCCTAAAGGTCAGTCGTAGGAACGTAAAGCAGGTCCTGTTGGCCATGTCCACTGAATTGTGCAGTCCTTAAAACACTTTTTTAAATCCATGCCTTTCAGGTGTTCTGAACTACAACTGCTTACACCTACTCAGTAACCAAACTCAGCCTGTACTCCAAAAATAACAATATTGCTGTGCTTCACTTGATTCATGTTTCATCTCGTGCCACCTGTTATTTTGTTGTTTCCCTAAAGCAACCATTAAATCTGTAATTCACATCTTCTACCCAGATGCATCCCACTTCCATCATATATTAAAACCCTAGTACTGACATAATCACTCCTACACTCATAGCAGGCATGCAAAATTTACTATGGAATAGATGCACCTCTCTTTCCTGGTCCTACATACAGTTGAAGAGAGTATTATTCCTGTAATCAAGGCAGATGCTCCCCTTCTCAGAACTCACAATCACAGAATCACAGAATGTCACGGGCTGGAAGGGACCTCAAAAGACCATCCAGTCCAACCCCCTCTGCCAGAGCAGGATCACCTATACCAGATCACACAGGAACGTGTCCAGGCAGGTTTTGAGTATCTCCAGAGAGGGAAACTCTACAATCCCCTTGGACAGTCTGTTCCAGTGTTCTGTTACCCTGTGAAAAAATTCCTCCTCGCGTTTACATGAAACTTCCTATGCCTCAGCTTCCACTCATTGCCCCTTGCCCTGTCATTGGGCATCAATGAGAAGAGCCTGGCTCCATCCTCCTGGCACTCACCCTTTACGTATTTATAAACATCAATGAGGTCACTTCTCAGTCTCTTCTCTAGGCTGAAGAGCCCCAGCTCCCTCAGTCTGTCCTTGTAAGACAGATATAGCAACAATATAGAGCATTGTATGCTACTAAACACTACGAAATTCAGCATAGTTTTCCTTCTAGCATTCCAGTCAGGCACTTGAGGAAGCCAAGTTTAAGTTGCAAGGACTTATATCTGAGTTCTGCATTTCTGAATTTCCAGGAGTTGAGATTTGTCGGATTCAATGCACTGAAATGTTCCTAGACTGCAAACAGTTAAGACTGTTCACTGGACAAATGACCCATCAGTCACTCTAACAGCAAAAATACATGCAGGAAAATTTGAAGAAAGATAGCAGATGAGATATTTCAACTTAGTTAAAATCGATTTTAATCCTTGAATATGTGGCCCAAAACAACTCTGCACTGGGAAATAAAACAGGAAGAGTCATTGGAAGTTAGAATATAACATTCTTTGGTCTTTATGGAAGCTTTAATATTTGTCTTGTTCTGGTGACTCAGAACTGCTGAGCAAATTAATCTCAGTTTGTTTCAGCAGCTGCAGCTGCATCTTTGTACATTTATTGCCTTTCTATAAAGCAAACATTTCCCCCTCGCTCCATTTTAGAGTATGCCTCCTGACCCCTTCTCCAGTTTAAGAAGTGCATATGCCAATCCTCTCAATAAAAGTGTATTTTCCGTTAGAAGTGAAGAGGCAGAGAAGGGCTGTGAATGGGGCAGGGATGCAGCTCAGAGGAGATGGCTGGACAAGGACAGGGCTAGAAAGGGGCAGAAGTTCCCATCTCGAGTCTCCTCCACTCTGCCTCCTTTTGATTCCATCTGAATCCAGACACCACTAAAATGATGTATCTTCCTCCTCCTGCACACCACGAGCAATTCCTGGTAGTGCCTGCCCCATCCATTGCGCATATTCCTCCTTAAAGGATAATGATTATTGCTCTAAATTGGGGAATCATTGGTGCAACATATGTGAAACACATGCATCAGCACACACAGGAACCACACCTGGATGAGTAAATCTCTGAGTTCAGAATGGTTGAAGACTGGGAGAATATTATGGAAGTCTTACATGTCTGCCCTGTTTCTATAGTTTCTTAGATACTTCACTTCTCACCATAGTCAGAAAAGAAGATGCTGGGCTGATGAGCATATAGGCTGACTTAGTACATGCATTTTATGTTAGCCTTACCTTTTGAACAGACAATGTAGCACGGGAATGAATGTATTGACAAATTGCTCTTTAACGGCAATAATAATGATTGGGGGAGGGAGGGTACAAAGATAACTGAAAAAAAAAAAAATCCAACCTCTAAACTTTACATCACAGAATCATAGAATGAACTGGGTTGGACTTTTAAAGGTCATCTTGTCCAATCCCCCTACAGTAAGCAGGGACATAACAAACTGGACCAGGCTGCCCAGAGCCACATTAAGCCTGACCCTGTATGTCTCCAGGGATGGAGGCCCCACTACCTTCCCTGGCAACCTGCTCTAGTTTACCACCACCCTCATAGTATAGAACTTTCCAATGTTCAACCATCTTCCTAAAATCCGATGTTGCATGCAGGATGAGACTAGGAGAACAGCAGAAGCTGTGGCATTGGAGCAGCTGTATTAGAACTGCATTGTACATCACCTTAGTGTAACTGAGTGATTTAAGTCCCAAAGTATGATGCCCAGACCTGACCTAAAGAATGAGATTGTGTGACAAAATGGAAGTAAAAGATCTGCAACTGAGCTCACTTAAGTTCTGTCTAAACACCAAAGCCCCAAATGGGAAAACTCACAAGCTAGTCAAATGCAATCTGAAGGCAGATCCAAGTAGCTGGATCAGGAGTTCAGGGTGGGCAACAGATAGTGATTGCTAACTGGTTTTGTGATAGATATGAATAATAGTTTCCAAAAATGTCTAAGAAGCTAATGACTCAAACATTTTATAGACTCATTTTCAGCAGAATTTAACTGATTCCAGTGATGACAGATGATGTGTTGTTATAACAACTTCGGTTTCCTTATAATTGGAAGAGTCACTCAGAGAAGAACATTCATACTTCCTAAATCACCCTTCATAGGCGTTCACTTTAAGTGAGTAAACAGGAAAAAAGTTGCAAAGAGGACTTCCTCCTAGGTTTTCTACAGCAGCTCTGTAAAAAACAGTGGAGAAATAGTTTGGTGTCACTCATATAGATCAAGTCTTTCTCACTGGAGAGCAATATGGCCACAAAGCTACCATCTCAAGAGGAATTTGAGAACTGGACAGCTTTTCAAGTTGCAGATCTCCTAAAACAGGTACTGAATGTATAGTTATATGAAATGGTTCAGTCTATATTCAGCTAGCAGAAAATCCTACTGGATTTTTGTTTGAAAAACAGGTATCTTGCCCTAAATCTAGTATAGATATTCAGAAGTACTGAAAATAGGTTAGTCAGCAATTGCCTCCCCCAAGAACTTATTAATATTACATGAGTTTCTTGGTGCTCTCCTGGGGTTTATAGAAATTTAATTCATGGTATAAACTGCTGGCTAAGATCACCTACATAGCAAATCATGGGAAAATGTTTGCTCACAAGGATACTTTTTACAGTAGAAAAGGTATTTCATGCCCTAGTTTATTTCCTGTTGGGAAGGAATAACCATTTCACTGAAAGTGGGTCTAGATTTTCTATTTGTACATCACTTTAAAAAATACAGCTTGCCACTAAGAAGCTACTGTTCATCTTTTCTTCTCAATGCATATTTACACAAGGTAGCTGCTAGATGTTAAGATACTTGAGTTTTGGGGGTTTAATCATTCCTTTGTCTGCTTGTACATTTCCTAGTTCTGCAATGTCCTTTCTAGTATATGTCAAAGATAAACTGAATCACATAAAATATGACAAGCCTGTCTTCAGTCATCATTTCACTACTTAAATAATATTCTTCAAGATATTTTTAAAAATATGATCCATGATGCATCCCTTTTTCGATGCCAGATTTTTCCTCTTAACTTGTTAAATATTCTTAGTCAGGTTTTAGACTTCTACCTGTAACCTACATACATAACAATGCTATGATTGCAACAATACTCAGACATTCTATGTTGTATTCAGAATTTACCTATTTGGACTTCATTTGCCGTATTGTTCGGGCCCTTTCCTCAGTATTCATCTAAATGCTATGAAATTAGTGTACTCAGAATGAAAATCAAAGTTTCTGTGGTCATCACTAAACACCAGTGGTGAAACAAGCTGACCATATAAAAAGATCAGGTTTTCCCTTACACAGAAGTTACACCCTTGATTAACAGCAAAAGGCAAAACACAAAAGCAGCTCATTAGAGCAAATAACTGGAAACAGAGCAAATAAGAAAAAATAGTTGGGCGAAAGCCAAGAGCAGAAAGTGTTCATTACCTTGATTATTTGCCTCTCCACTAAGATCAGTGCAACTGATGACAAAGTAACACATCCCACAACCAGACATCAAACCAGCACCTACTGCAACCCTCACCTCTGAGCTGTGATCTATTGCAGACAAGCAGCACTCACAATCACAGTATAAAAGAATTAACTCAGGCACCTTGGCTTATAGGCCAAACAAACTCTCTGAGTATATGTCTGATTATGAAATGTTCAAAGCAAAAATGTAAATAAAACACACCTTGACTGTTTTTAAACAGAATCATTTTAAGTATTCTAGAAACAAACAAACAAAAAAATCTCCGAAAAGGCACATAAATATTTCCATGAGAATAATTTATTGTCACTAATATTTCTCTGTTAGTGTCTGAACTGGTAATTAATGCTAAAAAAAAATTTACAGGCAGTGTTACAAATACTAAAGCTCATTCAAGCATGGTACATTCTTAAATAAAATATTTCTAATTTTTTTATCACTTTGCCTACATAAATACATAATTTCTTTGAAAAGCCAAGCTAAATCATCTACCATACATTGAAACTTTCAGAACACCTCCAGTTCCACTCCATTTATTACTCCTTTTTTAATAAAACAAATTAAACATGTCCACTTTTTTTTGGCAAATTATTATTTTGCCTCTGTCATAAAGATATACTACTTCTGGACATTCTTGTTTCATTTTAATTAATAATCAACACCAATTTTCTTTAAAATGACCACCACCAAAACCATACAAAAAGAAATTCTGTTTCTGAACCTGATTTCTTTCCAGCAATGCACCTCTGTATGGAAACCACAAGACACACATAGCACAAACATCTGCTGCTGAAGCCAAGCAGCAGCCAGTGTGTAACCAGAGGGTTGCTAAATGAGCAGTAAAAGAGCTTCCTCTTAGATAGCCTTTGTTTTCCAGCAGTCAGTGATAGTACCATTTCCTGAGGTGATTGCACAGCTGCTGGTAGACTTTTCTGACAAGCTGCCTTTTAACCTGTTAGTAATGCTGCCCCCCTATTATTTCATAGCAATTGATGTTCCACATTGTATTTCTGTTGGGCTCCTTGTTCCACTTAGGTTGCATATGCTGCTTCACAATTTCATCTTGTTTACTCCACTTACAGTTTTATCAGCCCCTAGCACCTGTAATCTTTCTTCCTAAGAAAAAGGTAATACTGTGTCTTGTAACTTATGTGGAAACCAGTACCTATTCCTAAACACTACTATTATTCTGACCAATATTATTTTTCTAATTATCCAGGACAAATAATATAAATACCAACAGCCCCAAGTATTTGAGCACAGAAATATTAACTACTTTGTTTACCAATGTCGAGTTTCATACTATTGTAATAATTTTATTTTTCTTCTCACCTCAGTTTGGAATGCCTGAATCTGCTTTGTTTGTAGAAAAAGTGGGCATGAATGGATCTCATTTCTTGGTAAGCAAATATTTAATAAGCGCTGTCATTCAAGCATATTTCAGCATGAGGCTTTTATTCCTTACAGTGCTAGAAAATAATATGGCATTATCCTTCTCCATACACACTTCACTAATTGCTCTGATTTCCCATTTTAGTGGGTTGATTTACATCTCTGATTTGAGAAATTCCACTGCACAACAGAAATCTTACCCACCTCTTCTCCGTCTCCAGAGAAAATGCAGATATATAGAATCAGCCATTAGCACAAGACTGTGTCAGGAAATGCCTCATGAAATATGACTTAGAGGGGGTCTGGGGTTTTTAAAGCAATCGTTTATGTAAAAGCTCTTTCATAAAACTTACATGATTAAGAACTAGTAAAGAATTCTACATAAATGTCACAATAAAAGTTTACAGATACTAAGAATAGCACCTGAAAAAAAAATCTATTAAGTTTCTTTGTTTATCTCTGTAGATTTTTTTTAAGTGTTTTTTTTTTGTTTTGTTTTGGTTTTTGTTTTTTGTATGAGTGTGGTTAATTGATTCCAACTAATCAGAAAAAAAGGAAAACTAAAACTCCTTGAGCTGGGGTGATTTCCCTACTGCTAATTCCATTTGTGTATCTATTGAAATAATAGACCTTTAAAATCCGTTTTAAAGATAAAATAATTATAACAACATATTTATGCACTGCAGAGAAATTATGCTTGATTGGCACTTCAACATTCAACAAAACTGTATCTGGATCCATCAGGAGTTATATCTGCTGTTCATGTTACCGAGTGCTTCAGTCTCACAAAGTGATTCATTAGACTATGGCTACTCAGGTGCATGCAGGTTCACTTTGTTTAAAACTTCATGGGCACAGAGTAAAATTGGCTTTTACTAACAGCTCATGCTGGCATGAGTTTGAGCTAACAAAGCTGACAAATACTGACTGATTCCTGTCCCGTTCATGTATCATAAATTGAATCATCAAAAATGCTGTATGAGTGAAGATAAAGCTAAGGGTGAACATGCTGGCTTCTTGTGCCGGCTGCAAGCAAAGCTGTACCGCAGCACTGGAAAAGGATATGAGAAGTGCTTTCAGACATTAGTGGTAACCTAATCAAAACACAAGTGAAAAATGTAAAAGGAACAATGGATGATCTGTGGTGATGGTCTGCCATGTTCTCCAAAAGTATTCTCTTTAACACATCTTTAAGGATTAGTTTGCACTGCAGAAAACATGGCAGCAAGTATACAACACAATGATCAACATCCCTTTTTTTATGGCACTGTAAAGAAAACGAGGTAGGTCTGCACACCAGTCTTAACCTTTCTACAGCTTTCATATATTCTTTAACTGAACTGTTCAGTAGCATTGACAACATGATAAAACTGTAATAAGGTATGCTTGAAACATACTTAGCTATGAAAATACTAAAAAAAAAATTAAAGAACTTATATTTTGCTATGATTAACAGTTATATTTGAGCAACTACAAGATGCTGCATTGCTATGTACAAGTTCATACTTTATGTTAATTAACAAATCATTAAATCAATAGCCCATCTATTCATTCCAAGCTCCCAGCCTAGGAAATTGTAGATTTCCTACCAAAAAATCTATACAATTTCAGGCAAGAAAAATTCTTTCTCCATTATGAGGTATCTGATTGAGAAAGCACACCCTTAGTAGATCCTGTATGACAGAATAGCCAAACAGCTAAGACACACACTTTCACTCAGAAAATCTGAGTTTCTGTCTATATCACTTAAAGGGTGATTCCCTGGCAGATATACTGGTTTGTGTAGAACTGTCTCGAAATCTAAAACTCCAAAACCTGGATTCTGTTATTATGTTTGTTATCTTTGGCAAGAATCATAGGGACTGCACATCAGCATATAACTCAGTAAAATGGACATGAGATTTATTTCACTACACTCTGTAAAGCATTAACAGAAGTCCAGTATCACCTTTGGACATTGAACTAGAAGTCACTAGAACAAAGCTGAGCATCTCTCACAAAACTCCAAAACCTACAAGGCAAAAAAAAAACACTTGAGTAAGCCTGATGCTATCTACTAAACAGGAGTGGCAGCTTTAGCATCACATACTAAGTTTTAAAAAGCAGATACAATTTTGTCACTATGTTCACAGAGGCACACCATGCACACATGTAGATCTCAAGATACACATGCAGCATTTCTATGTGTCTACTTGAAGTAAGATGAATATTTAGCTGTAGATATGATTTTACTTCTACTGTTAGGTATCACTGGACAGAAAATTCCTTCTAGTCTGGCAGATAAAAGAGCAACTCTCTGTGTCATCTTCCCTGTGAATGTAGTAAGCTATTCCCCAATGCACTTTCAGAGAGGCACAATCTTCTGTTTTACCTTTGCACACCAAGGTAAACTTTTCTTTCCTCCCATGGATGCTGCTAAGAAAAGCACATAAGAGTGCCTGTATGGGCTGAGGACAACCTGAGCAGTCACATCAATGTCTACCAGCAGCACTTCACAATTCTCAGACAAGACTGTAAAACTCTCACTGTAAAACTCCTCTAACCTAACCCCCTCTGCTGAGACACCAACAGCTTAATCATATGCAGAACAGGTCTTTTGTATTAGTGAGATATGGTAACATTTGAAGAGGTAGAGCCCTTCTGGAGCAGGCAGCCTGGAAAGCAACATGTGCAGCCAGCGTGCTGCTCATTCATCAGAGGATATAACCACCAACATACCAGCTGTGCCCCTCACTTTCCTGTGTGGCTTCAGTGAGGACACTCATCTTTTTAATTTTTCCAAAGAAAGAATGTTTTCAAAGTTGGGAAAATGCTGTAGAAATTAATTATCTTAAAGGTCAACCACCTAACTAAAGCAGAACTTCTTAGGGAGCCTTCCTGCAAGCATCTCTGTATGTCAAACACAGATTACATTTTATTTGAAAGTGAATCAGATGGATTTATCAACACTAAGGTCTTTTCTGAAGTTTAAAATTTTCAGTCCAGTCACACAGCTACTGTAGACACAAAATTGGTGATAAATTGGCCACAACGCCCTAAATCAATTTTTACAGGTTTCAGAATAGAAATAATCAATATTTATATGTCTGTTTCTTTGAATATTTCTCATCTTTGGCCAGAAGGCAATCACATTTATAGAAATATCATATTTCATTTTATAAAGATACCGGGTATCAAACTGAATTTATATAAAAACCAAAATTCCATGCATTTTATAAACATTTACAAGTAATAACTCTTCCTTTACACTTCTTTAGAATCTAAAAATGCAAAATGGTGGTTTTTTAGATGTGAAGTGTACCATGCAGTTTGATACATTATCAATAGTACTATACTCATGATTATTTATTCAACATGCTGGTCACATCTGAATGATGCTAATCTAGTCCTAATGTGCAAATCAGCATTTAGCCACAGCTGCATTGCACAGAGTTGCGTTGTGCTTTTGCATGCCTGAACTTGCTACACTGCAGCCTGCTTTTCAGACCCCATCTAAGAGTAGGTTGTTGCTTGGTTGTTTGTTTTGTTTTTTTAATTTTGCTTCAAATTCTCAGTGATGGATTGAAAAAGATATAAAAGCCAGTTAATTTTGACTTGAGCTTCAGAACTGGGAGGGAAAAAAAAATCTACACAGATCTTTATTGGGTCTGTATATAGAAATTTACTAAAAGAAATCTCAAACATAGAAAAATCATCAGATATTGATTTTGAACAACTGTCATGCATTTCTCCTCTGTATTGCTGTTTCAAAATCTGTTTTGAATTGCATGGCTAGAATATGAGTGCTTTTTCTTTGAGGGGAGGGGGAACAAAACAAAACAAAACTAACAGAAACAAAATAAAAAACCCAAACCAAACAAACCAAAAAAACCACACTTCCATTTGTTTCACCAATATAGTAGTGGGATTCTTTGGAGTAATATTTAAGGAATTGAATTTGTGTCTTCCACTGGGAGATGTGCATCTCCCTGCCAGTGCAAATCACTGATAGAGTTTGCCATACTGAACTCACAGAGACTGCACTTTGACATCCATTTAAGCTAGCACTGCTACCGAGGAAAAGAGACTACTGTCTCAACTTGGATGCTTTATCCCCATCCCTGCAACACAGAAGCTGCAGACAGGAAAAGACAGGAACCACATCTGCTTTCTCTAGTGAGTACAACAACTGAACACACGACACCTAGAACTCCTCTGTTGCTGTGTAAATGCTGCAGAGTGTCAAAAGACCTAAATTATTTCCCAATTTTCAGCTAAGAGAGTGTTTCCCAATATGATCAGTGGCATTTTAGCAGCATGGATTAGGAGAACAGGTTGAAGAATACATTAAAAAAAAAATTAGCTACTTGGATATCTGCTAGGAGAGAGCTAACCAGCATCATATCCTGTTTAACTGGATCTGATGTCCATTCCTGTACACTTAGTTTCATAAAAAACGTGGACCATGAATGCCTTGAGTTTCCAGAAGGGGAACGAAACCCAAAGTTTTCTGTCCTATACTGACAACAAAAATAAAAACATTAAACAACGGAAATAAGAAGCTTCCTAAGTTCCTCTTTACAGCCTAATTCCCATAGGAATCAGCCATGAAACATTTCCACTGTTTTCCCTACATATTAAGCAAGCATAGAAACTTTACATATGGGTGAGGTGCAGAAAAACACGGCACAAGTTGCATGTACCTGAGTCATGCTCTCAGCTAAATGACGCAAATCTATAGCCAGTGTTCAGTAGTATAGTGCTGTAAAGAAAGCTCTTTTACAATCACACAAAACCTCAACACTTATTTTTGGTCACTGAACTGTTTTGTGTGAGAAGTGATGTGAGCGTTGTTTATCTTTGCCTATTTATATAATTTCTATTCCTTTGACATTCCTTTCTTCTATTCACATTTATCTACCACCTAACATACCCCACCCCTCCTTTCCCCACTACTCTTTGCAAGGGCTGAGCCCTTCTGTCTCCCTCTCCTTCACACATCCTTGTCTTTGGTGTTTTCTAGCACTCCACATCTGCTTGACTTTTAGCCAGGCTCTTCCTTCTCTTTTCTCCTCAATTAGGTCCTATTGTTCATGAAAGGAAATTTCTCTTGGTGCCATTTCTCAGTGATTTGCAGTCCTATGGACTTTCCGCATCTGTACTTTTCAGATGCCCCAGTCACAGGCAGCTTAGCTGACTCAGAGATGAAAATTTTTCCAGAAACATTTTAATTTCAAGGTATTTCAATAAGCTCTGGGCTCACATTCTTGATGAAGAGCCTACATAGTTGTAGGAGCCAGACACCTAAAGAGCTTGACCTCTTCTGTGCAAAAGATCGGTGATCTTGGCATCTATCCCTACAGCAAGTGCTTTACAGACTGAAAACACTGTAAAATATAGCTGTTTAAAATGAAAGTTTTCTCATGGCAGGAAACCAACAATAATTTCTCCTCAAGGGAGAGAGATGCAAAGCATTAAAATGGTGGGCAGAAAATGAAAAAAAGTGCACATTTGTGCAATCTGTGACCCTTGCAGTGTGACACAGCAGGGCTGACAGCAAAGGGACAGTTAGGAGCAGCTTCCTACATTGCCCTGAACATCATCTGCCATCAAGTAGGAAGAGTTTTTTGTTCTGTTGCTGTTTCTAACTGAATAGGAAACTGTTTCTAAAAGCTGAATCATAGGTATGTACAGCCATTTCAAAAAGAGGAAAATTATAAGAACATACCATAGAAAGGAGGCAAATGTTGTTAAACACATAAAATAGCTAAAATCAGAGACCTTAAGGAGATCAGGGCTAAAAAGCAGATTATTTTACAGCTTAGCACATCTGTTGCTTATCAATTATCTTCATGTAAGCTGTAAGGTACAAGAGCATTATATCTTAATGTAGCTTCAACAAAGCAGAAGACATTTGTAAAGTAAAAGTAAAATTTGCATATTTATCCTTATTCTTAAAAAAACAAAACAAAAAAAGCTACAGAATGTAGATACAATTTCTGAAAACTAGGGCACCAAAGTTATGCATCATTATCTGAGACATAAGAACACAATTTTAGCTATCAGTTTATTATTTTTTAAATATACTCTTATTAGTAAACACTCAAAAGAAAGTGTTAGGCTAAGATAGAAAGTCGAACATCATTATCACCAGATTATCATGAACGTTAGCTTAAAAACTGAATTTTTATCAAATCATTTTTAATTATTTTGGAGATGATTATATCTGGAAAAGAGAACCCTGAGAGGGGATCTTACTAGTGTTTATAAATATATGACAGATGGGTGTCAAGAAGGAGACAGTCTAGTTTCCGTGGTGCCCTGTGACAGGGTGAGATGCAGTGGGTACAAACTCAAACATAGGAGGTTCCACCTCAACATGAGGAAAAAATTCTTTAATGTGATGGTGACAGAGCACTGGAGCAGGCTGCCCAGAGAGGTTGTGGAGTGTCCTTCTTCAAAGACTCTTAAAATCCACCTGCACATGTTCTTGTGCAATTGGATCTAGGTCACCCTGCCTTGTCGGGGGGGGTTGGACTCAACAATTTCCAGAGGTCCCTTCCAACCTCTACCATTCTGTGATTCTATGTTTTTCCTGCTAAGTATTTTGAAATGTCAAGAGCAATTTAACAAAACTGTCTAACGCCTTGATCTAGCAATGCAAATCCGCACCAAGCGAACCCGAGCCAGTGCAAAAGTATTCATTGCAGGAGTGGCCCTTCATGTTTTTCTGTTACAGAAGAACGTTTCTATTCATATTCCAAATGCCACTGGCAGAAATCATTTGAAGAAACATAAATTTGCTTTATGCAGTAGCAGTGAATGATGGGAAGTGCTTGTCTGCTTTTTCTAGCACTGAACAATCAAATTCTAAACATCGGATTAGTCATAATTGCATTAAATATTGATTAAAGGAATATCTTTTGATGCAGAATTCTTTGTTCTTAAAGCCTACTAGTAATTTTAAATTTTATTTAAAATATCCTTTCAAATTCAAGGAACACAAAGGAGAATGTGGGAAGTTGTAAACATTTTAAAACCATTGTGTCATTTTTTCCTACATCTTAAGCTCTATGCTGAAAAATAGGAAAATTCCACACAGTCTCAGGCTTTCCAGTTTTGAACTTCTTGCTGCTTCTGCTTTAGTCAAAATGCATCCCCTTTGAGATCATTTTAGGAAATTGTCTTTAGAGGCAATTTGTGATTTGAAGTCTTCATTTTGGATGCTTTTGTACTCTTTCCTTCCTAAAACATCAGGAGCTTTTACAATGCATGCAAGCTGGAACTTCACAACACCAACGCCTAAATCATTAGTCATTTTTTAAAAATCTAGCCAGAAACTATAATCACTCTCCCATTGTCAAATTCCAGCTGCTAACCATTTCAGAAATCTTCTAGAGTCCCTGCAGTGTCATAATTTAGTCCTTCTGCTTTCATATTACCCGTTTCTCTTCATTTTAACCTTTAAAATGAATGTGGGAAAGTGATACTAAAATGCCAAGGTTTTTTTAATCGATGTTTTAATTCTGTAGAAGACCAATTCTTAAAAAGCATAAAAATCAACAGTAGGCAAAGGCACATTTTAAGTTACATAAAGGTTATTTAATGATCTAATTGTAGGATTTGGTCAGCCAAATATGTGAAGCATCTGAAGCACAGAATAAAGTGGATTTTCTTTTCTCCAAATACATACTTTGCCTGTTAAAATTACTGAGGCATATATGTTCATTTGGAAGAGCAGAATAAATTTCCTATTACATCCTGGTACCAGCAATGCAAATCTACCAAACTAGGCATTATAGACAGTCTTTCTATGTTGGTTTGAATGTTACCTAAGACAGAGCAATTGAAAAGCATTATCTGACTGTGTCTTGCAGAATCATGTGAGGAAGTTATACTTTGTACTTTTCTACTAACGAAGAATGAAACTGAAACAATCAGTGAGAATTTCCCAGAGATGGGTACTCTACCTTTCTGACAGAGTGGAAGAAAATAAAGCTAAGGAATACAATCAAATAAGACCTGAACTAACTAGTGGGAACACTAATGAACTTTCAAATAGCATTTCACAGAATCACAGAATGTAACGCGCTGGAAGGGGCCTCAAAAGATCATCCAGTCCAACTCTCCCTGCCAGAGCAGCATCATCTATACCAGATCACACAGGAATGCGTCCAGGCAGGTTTTGAATTTCTCCAGAGAGGGAGATTCCACAACCCACACTGGGCAGCCTGTTCCAGTGTTCTGTCACCCTCACCATGAAAGAATTCCTCCTCATTCTTACATGAAACTTCCTATGCCTCGACTTCCACTCATTGGCCCTTGTCCTGTCATTGGGCATCACCAAGAAGAGCCTGGCTCCATCCTCCTGGCACTCACCCTTTATAAACATTAGTAAGGTCACTTCTCAGTTTCTTCTCTAGGCTGCAGAGCCCCAGGTCCCTAAGTCTTTCCTTGTAAGAGAGATGTTCCATTCTCTTAATCATCTTTGCGGCTCTGCATTGGACTGTTTTGAGCAGTTCTATGTCCTTGAACTGGGGAAACCAGAACTGGACACAGTACTCCAGATGTGGCCTCACCAGGGCAGAGTAGAGGGGCAGGAGAACCTCTCTCACCCTACTAGCCACAGCCCTTTTAATACACGCCAGAATGGCATTGACCCTCCTGGTCACAGGAGCACACTGCTGGACCCCCAGATCATTTTGCCCTTCACTGCCTTCCAACAGATCAGTCCCCAACCTATACAGATACCTGGGGTTGTGGTTTTTCATCCAAGGTGCAAGACTCTACACTTGTACTTGTTGAATTTCATTAAATTTCACACAACTCTGAGGACTCTCTCGGAGCGGAAACATGAGTATTTAAAATTCCACTGGAAATAAGGAAATCCTGTGAGCACAAGACAACACAGGAAGAGAAAAGGGCTCCTTGGGAATAGATCAGGGAAAGTCTGGAGTTTTATTACTTTCCACTAAGTTCAGGAAGGGAAGACTTCATCAACCTTTTATGTAAATTGCATTAAATAATATAGGTAGCCTAAGTTTCTATTCCAAACAGGGAGCCTGGAAAGATCCTAATAAACATCCTACTCGGACCAGTGAGTGATGCTAGTGACAAAATGAGAAGATACACTTTCAGATGCTATGCCTGCTGAACCAAAGCAAAACTAACTGGAGTCCTGACTGTAGAAATGAAAGATGGCTAGAAATAATAATTAAAAATTAGTTTAAATTAAATAATTATTACTCAGATGAGCAGAGAGGAAAGTACCCTCCAGTAGAAACAACTTCTAAGCTGTTTGGATACTGCTACCGTAAAGTTATTAAATGTAAAGTGACATGAACTAAAGCAAAACGTGTACACTGTTATTCCCAACAAGACTTCCACAGGAGTGTCACATGAGGATGATTATGCCAGAATGGTTCTGCTCATAAATTTTTCACAAGGATGTTCCTGTAGTCTAAGAGTAAGATATAACCCACAACAACCTACGCACATTTTACTAATGCTGACTGAGCTGTTGCGGTTGGATTAAAAGGCTTAACCCAGCTAAAATGAAAATCCTTTAAATCTGCCACACAAATTTACAGAAACAAGAAACACAGAGGCAGATAAAGACCAAGTTACCAAGTGTCAGAGGGTTTCCCCTCAGTAAAATGAAGCTATCCTGTTTTCTTTTACATGATGCCACCTGCTCTGAATAAGCATGACGGTAAGAGCAGGTGGAGCAAAAAGCAAACTAAACAGGAACAGAGAACCTGTAGTTTACTACAAATGTCATGACTGCCAAATTTCACCATGATGTTGTCTTTAACTTAAAATCATCAAATGGCCTGCACAATGCATCAGTTACCAACTTACTGTTAAGAGCAATGAAAGATTTCAGTCATTCCTGGACTGACTCTTTCCATATTTAGAGTGCCATGGAATTTGCCCATGTTAAAAAAAACAAGAACAACCAACCCACACTAAACAACAAGAACCAACATGCAAATGCAACTGCAGAGATCTTTCATTAGTAAGTTTTCCCAGCAACATTTCTGTACATAAGCACAGACTTTATCATTAGGGAATTTGGCCTGAATTTTGGCTCACATTGCTGGAAAACCACATCACACAGCAGTGCTCAGAAAGAAGCATGCTGGAATGAAATTAGAGTTCCCAGATGTCCCACAAAACTGGTGCTTGAAAGAACAAAAATTTCAACCATTCTATGTATTTGAGGCTTCTGAAATATTTAAGGGTAAAAATCTATCCAAAATTCACATTAGTGTGGTAAAATAGTGTGGCCAGCAGGAGCAGGGAGGTCATTCTCCCCCTGTACTCTGCACTGGTTAGGCCACACCTTGAGTACTGTGTCCAGTTCTGGGCTCCTCAATTTAAGAAGGACATTGAGGTGCTTGAGCGTGTCCAGAGAAGGGCAACGAGGCTGGTGAGAGGCCTCGAGCACAAGCCCTATGAGGAGAGGCTGAGGGAGCTGGGATTGTTTAGCCTGGTGAAGAGGAGGCTCAGGGGAGACCTTATTGCTGTCTACAACTACCTGAAGGGTGGTTGTGGCCAGGAGGAGGTTGCTTGCTTCTCTCAGGCAACCAGCACCAGAACAAGAGGACACAGTCTCAAGCTGTGCCAGGGGAGGTTTAGGCTCGAGGTGAGGAGAAAGTTCTTCACCGAGAGAGTCATTCCCCACTGGAATGGGCTGCCCAGGGAGGTGGTGGAGTCACCGTCCCTGGAGGTGTTCAAGGCACGTTTGGACGTGGCACTTGGTGCCATGGTCTAGTCTTGAGGTCTGTGGTAATGGGTTGGATTCGATCTTTGAGGTCTCTTCCAACCTTGGTGATACTGTGATACTGTGAAATGCAGAAGCACTGCTTCTATTTGTAGGTTACTTGGTTTCCTGTATTATTACCTGCAATACTGAAGTTTGCATTAGTAAACAAATGGGCACAGAATTTCTATGAAAGGTAGTTTAAATTGTTAAAAAGTATCCTTGAGACCTGCTGTAAAATGCTTTTATTCTGTTCCTGTGGTTTTGTTTTTTTTTTAGTTCCCTCACTGTTCCTGTTTAGCTGGGCTTCTTTCCTTAACAGTTCAGCTATTTTGCCTCTTGCTACTTGAATACAAGTTATATTTTTAAAAGCTGTTGTTGTCTGCATCCATTGCAAGATAGTCATTGAGAAGCAAAAGACAGAAATACTAGAACCTTACAAATGCCATGGGATGGTTTTTCACAGTATGATTCTGATAGAATCAAACCTTTATCTTCCATTAAACTTACATAAAAGTTCCAGTATACCAAAACAACATTTGATTAGCATAACACAAGTAGGTGGGATGCTTGACCATGTGAATACAGGAAAAGAGAGAAATATAACTATACAGGTTGTATAATATTATGTAACAAAAATACATAGACACAAGATTATAAATGTATATTTGGAATTTATAGCTGACAATATATTTCACTTGCTCAGAACTACCCAAAGAAAAAGTTGACGTTTGCCCTGAATCCCTTCTTTCCTGTGAAGGGAAAAATGCAACACTTCATTTGTGTGTTACTCTTGTAGCACGTAAAAAGCAGATTAGAGGAATATTTATACATGCCACTATAGTGCTATAAATGAAGGAGACTCTTCACTAGAACAAATAGAAAAAAAAATAAAATCAAAAACTCAACCTCTTACCCCAATGCTTTTGACTCAGGTGGCTCACAGAGAATCTGAAATGAACCTGTACAACAATAGCAGCGAATTTTAAAATAGTAATAAAAGGGAAAGGAAATAAAATCTTTAAGAATGAGGGTTCTATAATTACACCCCCAAAGCCTGGGGTTGTATTTGGTCGTAGTGTATACACTTTCCCAAGAGAAAGTCCTCTACCAACAAAACCTCAGTCTTTCTCAGCACTGTACCATGGTTTACTTGTTGCATTACTGTTTCTTCTTTTCCCTGTCCAACTAATGATTCTTGAACTCTACAGCGTAGCACATTTTCTGCTGGGTCTTGAAGGATTTTTGTGACTGTGCTCATGAATAAATTCAGGAACAAGAGAAAGTGAGGACTCAACAATTAGATCATAAGATATTTCTTTATATTTTATGGTTTTTGTCATAACACAAAACACCACACTGATTCCAAACAGGAGAAACATGCATTTGGGCAGCGCAGATAAAATATGCTTTTGCAGCTGGACTTTCACAATGTAACATGAAGTATGGTTCCAAAGCCAAGAATTTCTTGAATATGGCTTTGCTTTTGTTGAGCTTCAGTTTGAAGTAACCCATATTCATGAATTCTTGGATATGAATTGGCTAAAGCCAAATACAGCCACTTTTGTCACACTGAATGGTATTCAGATCCACAGACACTCTACATAAGCATTGCCATCAGTCAGAAGGTCAACAACCGTCCCATCATCTGAGCACAGGTGGGCTCACACGAGCATCTGAATGAGCTGCAGATTCACTCTCTAACATACAGGTAATAGTGAGAGCTAATATTCTTTTCACAAACACATTAGAAAGGGAAATGCCAGAGTCTTTTACTTGCCAGGAGATCCAATACAAGAAAATTAGGAAAAATAAATACTTTTAAGTGCTTTAGAAGGCATCTGGTTATACAGGTATATTACACACCTGGGTAATTACAGGCACATTTAAAAAAATTAGAGAGTAGTAAAGGAAAAGTAAATTAATTTTATTACTTAATGCTCCATTTTTTCCAGAGTAGAAATGCAATACTTTTGTTTGGGTTTAGTAGGAGGTGCACACCATTATGGGTTATTTCATTAATTTATAAGGAGAAATTTCTAAATGGATTTTATTTTCTAATACTATATGTTTGAAGCTTAAAACCTCTTCTTACCTTTCTTCCAATCATGAGAAAAATATGAGGACAAAATACAGCTTTAGCAACAACACACACTCTGTGGCCACCTTAATTTATTTAGGAGATGGAGATTTTTACATTTTAATTGCACCAGAAATAGCTACAAGAAGCTGTATCCTATCACTGAACTGATATCATTGCTAGTAGTTTTAGTCACTAAAATGAATGTGGAAAGCCATGCTGAAAAAATACTACTTACAGTATTTATTGACATATTAAGGAAATTTATGTAGTCACAATTTACTTGTTTTATCCAGCAAAATTATTTTATTTTTGTCACTTGAAAAAAGGGCTGGATTTATATCAATATGATCATTACAATCCTTTTAATACAGTAATGGATTGACTTCTAATATACATGCAAAAATTGACAACATTTAACTGACTCTTACAAACATTCCCTTTTTTTTTTTTAAATCTTTTTGTGTTCTTTTCCTGCTTCACAAATGTATGTGTCCAGACACAGGGATATCTGTTATATAATATATGATTATCATCCATTATTGCCTCTTCATTTTTACAAACCCATCAAATCTTTCAGAGGGCAGCATATGATTTTTAAACTGGTGCTCAATGTTCATTCGATTTACAGCTTGCTTCTGCACCATGTATGACAGTCACTTTGAACTATAAATCGATTTGAAACTTTGATTAAGGTATTTTAAATGGCACAGAAGCCAAAATGGAAATATTCACTGCAAGTGAGAATGGGAGAGAAGAAGTTAAACAACAGTGATTTTTTTTTTTCTTTTTTTTTTCTTTTTTTCTAAAAAGAAACTACTCCCACACACAAGGCAACGGGAGTTGGAAGACTAATTTAAGACTAATGTATCAGTCTCTTTTGTGCTAGTATAAATATCACTGGTTTTCAGATATCATTATAATAACAGACTAATATAAAAACTGTTTGTAAATTAGTGTATCCCTGGAATGAACTTATCTTTGAAGCCATGTGAACGTCCAGAAATTACTAGGATGTGAAAGGACATTTGTATGTACAGTTTTGACCTCTTCTCTTGTTTCTTGCCCATAAATCTATTTCAGCTGTTTTGTCTTTTAACATTCCAAGAACTTTCAGTAGCATTCAAAGCTCAGCTTTTCTCAAAACAAAAACATGCTGCTTTTGCTTTCTCCTCCCATTCAAATCTCTGCAGAAGCTTGCAAATACATTTAAAGTTACATTGCTTCACACTGGCCAGATCATAAGAGATTGAAATTAGTGTTTCATGAACTGCCAGGAAAGGAAACAGTGTTTGTATCTCAGTGGAAAAATTGGAATTTCTTGTAAGTGTTTAATCTTGGTTGTCAACAACTTGTTAGGTCATTGACTTGTAAAGCCTTGAAACAAATATGTTTATTTTTTGACATTTTAAATATATCTCCTTCATTGAAAGGACCACACTTGTTAACTACTGTAATTTAATTGTTTTATTTGATAGAAACTCTTTTTTTTTCCTTTAAAAAAAATTAAAATGTATATTAATGCAACAGTAAATTCGGTGACACTTGGCATAATTTTTATAACCCACTTTTTAATTGCCTTGTTCACAAATAACTTGGGTCATTTGAAGAAAGAGCCAAAAAAAAATCTGCTTCATGTCCATGCCTGAACAGTATCTAATGCTATAAAATCACTGCAGAACATACTAAGAGAAGGATTAGATATTTTTGATGCTTAGAAGCTTTGGGACCTTCAGACTTAAATACAGACTTTGGTGGCTAACATCAAGCATCAAAGAGAAAAGACTGATATTTGCATTTTTTAAGACTAAGTGATGAGGAAGGAATGAGGTATACCCCAGACCTTGAGTAAGTACTCAGATCCAGGAGGAAATTCACTTAAATAGATGTTTGTGTATGAAGAACAAGCAAAATACAGAAGAAGAAAAGAAACAATTGCTATATTTTATTTGCGTACCAATATTCTGCAGAGAAATATGTATGTCTGTACAACCACTGGCAACTTCATTTAACCTAATATAATGACCCCAATATCCAAAACAAGATCTTTTTCTTACTGAAATGCAATACTTTTAATATGTACTAGACATATATATAATACCACTTGACAAATGGGTCACTGTTACATTTTCCTATAAGAATAAAAGAGATGAGAAACTTTCAAAGCATCTTGTCCTTTGCATCTAACTGGCATTACCTGCTCAGCTCATGATAGCTAAAGTAAAAGGAAATCAAAGTAAGTTACTGTATACCTTTGTGGCTATCCCCACAGCAATCTATCATTCAGAAGCATCATTAGCATCAGACATGTCATACTGACATAAGATATTGCTTATTGCATTTGACCAGAAATTATTTTAATTAAACCATTCAAGCACACAAATGATTTGTTATCCCAGAAAGTGTTCCAGAAAGGCAGGGGATGTTGGCATGTGGGGGAAGGGAGCGTTATATTTACAGGTTGTCTTTCAAATTTCCAAACAGGCAAAAATAAAGCATATGTTTAAATCAAATATCCTTAACCTCTTTGTAGCCAAGTACTGACCGGGAAAAATAATAGTAACAACAAAAATCTAAACTCTTTGGCTTTGCCCCTTCAAGAGGTGGCTCTCATTATTTGGAGTTGTCTTGGCCATAAACCACTAAGCAGCACTGTGCACAGCATCACAGAAAAGGAGAGAGGTCATCACAGAGAGGAGAGGGGTACATGTCTTCCACCCCATCTTAGAAGCCTTCATCCACAATCATCATGCTGTGTGCCAACACAGATGAGGGTCTTGCTTTGAATGAAGACATCTACAGACACAAACAACTACATGTGCCCTTCCCCAGCTGTTTGAGCCAGTGCCACATGACACATGCAGTATTGGCAGCTGATCTTTTCAACTCTAAACAGTCACAAAGGTTGAGTTCTTAGAACTTAGTTCTAGCATGTATGCTAGGATACTCACTGCACTGAATCCTAATAATACTGCTGTTTACCTAAATGACCATGACTCTATGTGATATTCCTTCCTTTGGCTCAGGGGAGACCTTATTGCTGTCTACAACTACCTGAAGGGTGGTTGTGGCCAGGAGGAGGTTGCTTGCTTCTCTCAGGCAATCAGCACCAGAACAAGAGGACACAGTCTCAAGCTGTGCCAGGGGAAGTTTAGGCTGGAGGTGAGGAGAAAGTTCTTCACTGAGAGAGTCATTCGCTACTGGAATGGGCTGCCCAGGGAGGTGGTGGAGTCACCGTCCCTGGAGGTGTTCAAGGCACGTTTGGACGTGGCACTTGGTGCCATGGTCTAGTCTTGAGGTCTGTGGTAATGGGTTGGACTTGATGATCTTTGAGGTCTCTTCCAACCTTGCTTATACTGTGATACTTGCCATGATCTGACAGCACTTCAAAATCTCTTTTCACAGTATTATTTCAGCCATTGAAATGCAGCAATCATGATCTCCCTGATGGACTCAGTGGTTACCTATACCAGTGACATTGCTTTCTGTGGTTGAAGTAACATGATTTGAATAAACAAACTGATCATTTTTAAGATGCCTATGTATATAGATACATAACATTTTCACAACTCCATGAATTGAACAGTACCTGCACCAGATTTCTATAACCATTGTGATAATTAAAGTGATGCCAAAGAGCATCACTAAAGCTTTACCTCAAGAATATAAACCAGTACAACAAATCCCCCACTATCCAGGGAGGTACTTTCAAAGTTAGGTAGCTCAGCAGATACCTGTGTGGGCATATAAAGCTGTCACTTCAATGCAAATGTGCCAGGAGCTTATGATGCATTTTGTTTCCAAAAAGAAGGCGGCCAACCATCAGTGTTTGAAGCTGCCAGGCATGTACTAACTCACATTCGGTTTCTGATTGAGGAAGGGTATTTATTCTTATCATTAAGATTAACTACTTCTAGTTACCTTGATGAAATTTAATGTGCATACAATTATGATTTCACTGAATCTTTTGAGAAGACTCTCACATACAGATTTTGCTTTTAATACTGCTGTTGCAATTTTAAGATTGTTGACAGCTTCTGCCTCAGTATTCACTCCAAGAGGTGAAATGATTCTCACATCCCTTCTGTACAGCCTTTTCAGGCTCAGCTATTTCCCAGCACTTCTTGTTATAATTACTGGTTTTGTCCAGATGCAGGAAAGCGGAAGGCAGCTGCTTCTCCAGACAGTGTCAACAGGGAGCATTTCTGCACAGTTCCCAGGCCCTTGGCCAGCAGGGGAGAGCTGAAGGCCCAAAGTCACTTGTCTTTTGGGATTCTACAAGATTGATTCCAGTGTTCCAAACAGACTGAGACACCTGCAGAGTCTCTCTATCCAATTATTTGTCCTATACAGCAGCATTTATGTAAGATTATAACATTCTGAAATAACAAGCATCCTTGCCAGTCTCACCTACCAGTGACCTGAGAACTGATTCCTGCTGCGCTATTTCCTGTTGCCGTTTTCAGCCTCCCTCTTGAGAGCAGGGTGGAAACTCTTCGTATCCAGAAAAGAGATAGAACTTTGGGGTTTTAATGCACCACACAGAGTGTCTTCCATCAAGACAGCCTCTGCCGTTAGCTTCCTACCAAGTTAATATTCAAGAACCACCACCACAACTGTTTTAGCTCCTGCCATCAGTTTTCCTCACTAAACAAATCAGATTAACTCAAGGGACAGATTCATAGGTAGACAAATGGGCAATGATCCTCCTTCCACCTTTGCCACATGTTCCCATTTTCCACACATACTTTTTCCAGCCCTAGGTCTCATTTGGTCACAAAGGCAGTGCAGTAGGAGTTTATCAAGATGAAAAACAAACAACAAAAAAAAAGTTTGTACTGTTATTTTTCAGTCAGACCACTCCCCTAACTCAGCTCACTGCACAACTGCTGGTGACAGAATGGAGGAGGTACAGAAAGCACAATGCCCAGAGAATACACCTTTCCAGGAGGTGTAAAGCAGCTGTGAAAAACAGCTTCAGTGAGAGATTTCACACAAATCCAGACAACTGAAAAAGGTGCTGCTAGGGACAGGAGGGAGTCTCCTCCTCACGAATTTTCTCCTTCTGCCACTGCCATCCCCTTCCCCTCCCCATGCTTCTAACCAGAGGCTTCCCTTGGTTCAAGGGCATTCTCTTGTTTCATTTACAGCTGGTTCAACTTACAAAAAGGTCAGAAAAGCACCAGAGTCAGCACAGGGATGGGAGATATTCCTCCATGACAGGAGTCAAGAGAGCAGGACTGGCCCTTTGGCAGCCACTGGGACAATCAAGTGCTTCATAAAGTTTTTCCTTAGACCTGCCCAGTGGCACCTTGCTGGCACCAGGGAACAAGAACAAGCAGGGCTCCACGCTAGCTGCACTTTATCAAATGCACCTCACCCACCCTCACCCCACCCCTAAAATGGGATATGAGAGTAACTAAAATAAACCAAAACTTGCTCAGGTTATCTAGGATGAAAGACTCAGAAGTAGAAAGCACCCTGGAAGACACCCCCATACTCCTACTGAGGCATAAGCCTGGTATACGGGCATTGGTGGAGAGTTCTGCTCTCACTTAAGGATATACCAGGTACCAAAATTAGGAAATGATGAACTGAAAAGAAATTGCACATAACCACACCAAGTCTTCACAACAGTGTTATTTTAATAAATTAGATGCAGAAAGCCACCACCTGGCTCAAATCACCTGCATACAGTTATTAGAAGGGAATTTGGGTAGCTGAAAGCAGCAACTGCTCTCAGACATAGTTCAGCACTGTTGAGAGTCAAGACCATTAGAAGCTGATAATGTAAACCCTATTAGAAGTTATTATCAATATGTTCAAAACTGGTCAACAGCCTAATGTGTTCCCACCTTGAGTCTGAGTCATGGGTAAAGGTCAATTCCTAAAACACCAGTTCTGCTTCTAGCAGAGCCTTACACTGACATTTCAGCATCATGTCCCATTTCTTGGAAATGCCAGGTCACTGGTATCTTGACCACAGACTAGAAATATTTTTGAGGCCATTAATTCATGGACATGGCCAAAAATGGAACTTCTGACACTTCAGCATTTCCCTTTGTTCTGAAACAAAATGAATGGTTGCGTGTTAAAAATAAAATGCTTGGAAACCACTAAAACCAGTAGTAGCACTGACATGCCTCATTTGGACCTTTTAACCTTATATTAAAAACATCAAAATAAACTGATTCAATTTTGCTAAAACTTTTTATATACTCTTAATCATTACATGAAAGGAGTCCTGCAAAACAATGTTTTAAGTGATGAAGCATTTTTTGAGATAAATGATTCAGCTGCCCCTTCTGAGCCAGCCCACATCAGCAGCAGGCAGTTTTTGCTGAGGCTAAACTTCTAGTGGTCACAGCAGTTATTTCTATATGTGGTGACTTGCTTCCATTTTCATACACTAAAACTCATTTTAATTTGCATAAGCATATAGCAGTGCTCTGCTATAAAGATATAGGAAGTGGTTTTATTTTCTGTGTTCCAGTAAGTGCCTTTTCTATAAGGACATGCAAACACAGAGCTTAGGCCACAGAGCATAACCTCATCAGTGAGGAAGATGGTTATGATTTTTGAAAGAATTTTGAAAACTATCTCATTTATCAGGCCAGCCTAAGACTAATAGGGACACCTGTGCTGTAGGAAAAACATTAACTTTCCCACTGCACACATTAAAATGGCAGATTTATGTTGCAGATCAAGCTCTACTGTCTTAAAACAAGGCTATTTCTGCAGTCAGCTTTCAAGAAGACTATTCGTTCAGCATGTGAGGTTAAGTAACAGGTTCAAAAAAATCTTGGATAGCTAAGTGTGAGCAGGCAGCTCTTGGAGCATAGAAAATAAGCATAGAAAATGAGCTGCATACCCTAGGTTATTAACAAATAAATCATAGGCAAATCCACTCATAGCATACACAAGAACAAAGGATCAACTAATCTTTCATTGGAATTCTTTCAGAGCCAAGTGGGTAAGCTTAAATGTGTGTGCTTTAGGTACTACTGCAAAAGGCAGCTTCCTCAAAATAGCAACTCACAGGGAATCATTGACCTACTAGTTCAGGCAAATGTCTTTCTCTTCAAGAAAAAGCAGGTTTCTGACATTTCAAAAGTTAAGTAAATGTGATATGGTATGCGCTACAGACTACTCGGCCTTGGAGTTCTGGCAAAACCATCTAGCAGCTGAATGCATATACAAATAATTCATAAAATGTTGAGTTTCAGTTGAAATGACAGAGCAGCAATACAACAAACAAATCTCCATCAATGGTGCTAAAGTAATCGTGACTGTCCTAAAAAATTTAGAATACTCTACTGTTCCTTACAGCACAATAGCCCTCTAGATCTCAAACTCCCAGGACATGTTGAACACTGCTTTTAGTAACAGCATGTTAGATAAACAGTGTAGTTTAACTAAACCAAAAATGAGGACAAAATACCATCGGCACTTCCTGATGGCTGATGAATACACAGTGGACCAAGAAATCCATCCACAGCAGTCCTATTTACACCAAGCATTTCCTGAATGCATTCTCTTGCTACTAACACTGATACCAACACACTTCCATTCTTACTATATAAGCAAATACAGAGATGGCCGCTGCGAAATCTTAGAGACATCTGATATAGCAGCAATTCTGGCCCCACTTATCCTTTGGGAAAGCATGCCCAAGTAGTAAGGAGAGGCTTCAATGAGTGCAGATAAAGCCAGAGTGATGGTACATAGCAATTGACCTCATGCCATCACAATCACTTCCATACTCAGACCTGAAAGGTCAAAAGTATATTAGAACTGTTAAACATCTGCACTGCATTACCAGCTTCAGGATAGATAAGACTGCATCAGCCAGCTCTGGCTGGCACAACCATTAACAACTAATCTTGTCCTTACAAAGCAGCTCTACAACAAACAGGATTGCTGCTCACCTCTGCTTTCACGCTGAAGCAGTAGGCTCACTTATCTGAAATGACAGCAGCTGTTTCTTATACCAGTTCTAGAACTGTGACTTTAGTTTCATTGCAGAACATCAACGTTTGTGTTCAACAGGTATTATTCACCATGTTTTGAAAGTAGCAGAGATGGAATGATAGAGGCAGCATCCCATGGGTCACCTCAGCCTTGAAACTGCATGAAGCTGTTTCACTAGAATTATACTACCAATATATTTACCTCCATGATATTTGCAACAGTTATTAGGAACTAAGCAGTCTGTAAAATAAGTATTTACAACCAAAACCTGATCAATATAGTTTGACAATTCTTGTCACAAACTGCCAACCCTGAAAAAATAAACAATTTATTTTCTTACTTTTGCCCACTTCTAGTTTTCACTGAAACATTTCCTTTCCTCCTTCTTTCAGATTTGTTTCTGTCTTTACCCGGCCTTTTCTTGTTGATCTCTTTCATTTTATCATCTGGATGACAGATTTGAATGTTGCTTTTAAACTTTTCTATGTTAATTTTGAATTGCATTCTTTCACTACAGATCCAGATCCCTTAAGCTACATTTAAAAATACTTTTTTAATAATTTATATTTCATTTTTGCATAATTTTGCTCCTCTTTTTCCTCTTTATTAATAATTTATCCCTTATGCACATAATAGCACTGAGGACAAAGCTAACCTGAAGTCTCCTTGGGGTAGGCATCACACAGAGTTTCAGCAAAGGTGTTTTCTTCAAAGATACTAAATTCTGAATAAGCTAGAAAAACATGGGGAAAAAAATAAATGTGTTTGAATAGAATCATGAATGAAAAATGAGGAGCTCAACCATGACTCAGCAAAACAGTTCAGCACATGCCCCAGCAAATGAGCCTATCCTCTTGCCTTCAGTAGGAGAGACTTAAGCACATGCCTGCTTGCTCTGTTGATTCAGACCCCACACATCTTGCCTGTATTCATGTGAGATCTCAGTTTTGGCCATAAAGTCCTGCTTCCCCTCCCAGAGAAGCTTATACTTGTGAGTAATGCCACACTTGAGACATGCATCAGAGTTCTGAAGCCTGACTTCTGCTTATTTATAACAGGTCTAAAATTGGTAGCTGCCAATCAATTTCCTTGGTGACACTGCTGAGATTCTTTACTCTTACCCTCACCGTTTTGGAATATTTTAATCCTAATGCCCTTTCCACCCTTTTCCTTTCTAAAGAAAGTGTTCATCAAGATGACAGTTCTCTAACAGGAATCTATGCATTCATGAAAATGAACAGACACCATCACTTTGCATAACATAAGTGAGACACTACTAAAAGGAGCAAGATTTCATTTGAAAGGTTCTGTAACACAAAGAAACAGCATTTGAGTAAGGCTACAATATAGGGAATTGCAATTTCAGTATATAATATAGTCGCAATGTATTAATCTGCCGCACAAACGGTCTCATTACAAAGGCACTTTTGGACACAAAGTGCTCTTGCTACCACTAGATGTCAGCTTTAGACACTTCTGAACGGATAACATCTTAAAAATAGTAATTCTCCGTTTTCTTTCACGAAATAGCTCTTTACTGTGCCATGATTTCTCGACTGATCTTTACTTTTAAAGATTATACATTTTATTTACCTTCTGCTTTTTTCTCCCCACGGGCCTAACAGTTTTCCACTATGCATTTACTCCATGCTTTACAAAATCTGAGACATTCAAGCAGGTTTTGACAGGTATCACTGACAAAAAGTCTTTAAGTTAGGTTGCACTTCTAGAGGCCAGCACTGAAATCTTATTCTTATTCTGTAAAGACATTTTTATATTCCATAAGGACATTTTTATTAAGAAATGCTCACTATGTCAATGAACAAGGCATACCATTAACATGGCCAGTTACAATTCTAAGGTTTTTAAGGTTTTCACTCACATTAACTCCCTAACTGTAGAATATTTCTAGTTACACTCCTAATTTCTGTGTCTCAGAAGTGAAAAATGTAGCTGTAGACTTCTTCTAATCCTGGCTTCTTTCAAGTCTTTTTGTCAAAACCAAACATTTCATAAACATAAAGAGGTCTTAACATAAAGTTGCCCATACTCAATACTGAGCTTTTGTAATATATTATGCATTTACTTTGCCATAACAATATAAAATTGCTTTATATCAAGTAAATATGGACACGGACACACACACACACACGAAATAAATTTGGAGGACATAAAATTCATTATACAATGAATATACTATACAATTCAATACACATTCTGTCGGGGAGGGGTAATT
>WBNM01026995.1:0-20294 GCA_013399055.1 Ramphastos sulfuratus
TTTTTTTTTCCCCCCTTAATCCAGCCTGGCTGCCTCCCTCATCTTCCAGCACATTGGCACAGCCTGTTCCTGTGCCTTCAAGAGTTCTTTCTTGAAGTAGGCCCAGCCTGCCTGGACCCCTTTGTGTTTAAGGGCTGTTTCCCAAGGAAATTTCGCTTACTAAAGCGAGTCCAGCTAAGGGCCACAAAGATGATTAAAGGACTGGAACATCTTTCGCTTGTGGAGAAGCTGAGAGCTGGAAAAGAGCTGGTACAGGGGAAGTTCTATTGAAAAGCATAAACACCTGATGGAAAGGAAACAGAAGGGGGAGCCAGTGGTTCCCAGTGACAAGATGCAATGGGCACGCAGTGAAACACTTAGTTTTGAGATAATTTAATTTTTTTTTATTAACTGTAAGGGTAGCCAAATACTGGGATAAGTTGCCCAAAGAGATTATTGAGTCTTTAGGTCTCCACCCCTGGAGATATTCAAACCTGATCAGACACACTCCTGGGCAATCTGTTGTATAAGACCCTACTTGATCCTGCTGAACTAGACCATCTTCACAGTATCACAGTATAAGCAAGGTTGGAAGTGACCTCAAAGATCATCAGGTCCAACCCATTACCACAGACCTCGAGACTAGACCAAGTGCCACGTCCAAACGTGCCTTGAACACCTCCAGGGACGGTGACTCCACCACCTCCCTGGGCAGCCCATTCCAGTAGCGAATGACTCTCTCGGTGAAGAACTTTCTCCTCACCTCGAGCCTAAACTTGAGAGGTTCCTTCCAACCTTAACAATTTTGTGATTATGTCCAATATCAGAAACAAAAAAATTCAGATAGTTTTCACAGATGCACCTATACTCAACACCTCTGTAGGAAGGCTAACGTTTGGGAATGATACTTGCTGTAAAATCAAAACACTTGCCTGGCATGACATGGCATGGGAAAGCACTGAAGATTTCTCATTCCTACCCTTCCCTTCTGCCAATTCCAAAATATCAGTGACACTAGCAGAGCACACAAGCTTAGCACATATCAGCCCCTGACTCCAACAGCAGCATATGCTGATCATTCAGGGTAGGAGGGTTTTGTTTTCCATGAGGCAAAAGCCCTGAAAGCAGAGAGAGCAGGATATTCACAGCTACTATGACAGGGCAGAACCCACACTCCTGACTGTCCACCATGATATGGACAGATCCATTCCCTTTTGAGCCCATCCTCTGTTTATGTGCAGTGAGGAATGCACACAAATCTTTGGCTCCCCTATCAGAAAAGACCTGCCCTCCTAAAAACAGTATTTGAAAAGTCACCTTGGCAACAAGAGTTCCTTTGAGCAGGCATCTGTAAGGCAATGACTCATAGGTTTGCTATTGCAACCTGAAAACAATATGGGGGGGGGGGGGGGGNGGGGGGGGGGGGGGGGGGGGGGGGGGGGGGGGGGGCATGTAGAGATGTAGTTCTAAGCTGTCTTTACCTCCTACAGCAAGTATTTTTAATGTGTGTACAAAACCATGGACACCACTAAGGTGGACGCACCAAACTAGACTTTGGGGAGTCCACAGCATGGAACAGTCTTGACAGGTGGCAAGTCTCCTTCCACAGAAGATAAGAACTTACATTTTAACAACAAAGGAGAACACATGCACAAGAGATCTTTCTGTGGATATTGGACTTCTGGTAGGAAGCAAGGGGAATAACAGAATACAGTTTCTACAAAAGCTTAAACAGTAGTAAATGAGTGAGTGCACAGGAGTGTGAGAGCAGCTGAGGACCATGTACCAGAGCCTCATGCAGGCTGCAGAATCCCCTCAGCAAGGAGTCACCTTCCTGGTGCAACACAGACCAGCATCCTGGGCAGGCTCAGCACCACTTCCCTCAGAGTTTTTTTTTTTCTTTGTGGCCTCCTGGTCAGGGAGGTAGCTGTGGGTGCTTTATGGGCTGGGCTTCTTGCTTTGCCTGTGTCACCCTCTGCCATAGGTTAGGTCTAACAACCATGGTGTCAGTAATTAAAGCACAAAACTGCAGAAGTAGCCCTTGCCATGAGTTAAGCGGACTACAAGGAGTGGCTGAGGGATCTGGGGTTGTTCAGTCTGAAAAGGAGGCTCGGGGCAGACCTTCTCACTCTCTACAACTACCTGAAGAGAGACTGTAGCAAACTGACTGTCAGTCTCTTCTCCCAAGCAACAAGAAATAGGACAAGAGCAAACGTCCTCAAGTTGCTTCAAAGCAGATTTAGGTTGGACATTAGGGAAATTTCTTCCCTGAAAGGGCTGTCAAGCATTGGAACAGGCTGCCCCAGGAGTGGTGGAGTCACCATCCCTGGAAGCATTTTAAAGATGTGCAATCTGGTGCTGAAGTACCTGCCTTAGCAGCAACCTGGCAGTGTTGGGTTAACAGTTGGACTTGATGATTTTAAAGGTCTCCTTCAATCAAAATGATTCTGTGATTCTGTAAATATCTGAATGATATTTAGTCTGAGATCAAAAGTAATTCATGCTTACCCATAGGCAATTTCTCTCCTTAGGGCTTATCAAGGGAGACAGAATACTAAAACACTGCTATGCTTTCTGACAAGTGGTTCAATACCTTCTGCGCTATTACACAGTGGAAGATCTGGATCTGAAAGTTTTACACTATGTGATTTTACATGGTGCTTGTATTTTATGCAAAATGCAAGAAAACATTAATTTACTTGAATTTTCTTCCATTTTAACTGGACATTAGCTAGTAGACAATGAAATGGGCATTTGCTAGGAAAGTTTTCCCTTTCCAGCTACTGGTTCCTATGACCTCTCTTGCATTTGTTTTGGTATCTGGTGTTTTCTTCTTACCTATTACTTCATGCATGCCCTTTCAGCTGTGCTCAGTTGTACTTGTTATTACATTCTCAGGGTATAGATTTTGTGGTGACCCTGCATATCAGACTTCAGTCTCCTCCTTATGTTTGTCAGCAGACAGATTTCTTCCCACCTGAATTTCTTCAGTCTTAATTTCTCAAGACCTTCTTTAATGGGACTGCAGACAAAAGACTTCCATTTATCCAACATACAGCTTTTACTGTTTAATGGTTTTATATAGTTGAAGCTACTCTACACTTCAGACAATTTTGTAGCTCCTGCAAGTAGTGCTCAAGAGGCATTTAGGCATAACCAATGTTTATGCATATTTATGAGCACATTCATGTGTCCACCACAGCTGCATTTTAACCACAGGTATTTTTCCTCAAAATGCCCAGCAGAGAACCTCATTTTGTGCTCCATTTTCCTCAATGCCAAAGCAGTGGCCTGATGGGATGCTGAGGGAAGGGGAAAGGGTGAACAACAACAGGAAAGAGAGAGGAAGAAAAAGCATTTGAGGATGCTCAGAGGAACCACAAGAGCACAGAGGGTGAAATTTCCAAGGCAGACAGGCAAATATGTCACTGTCAGGTGCCACTGCAGCACTGGCAGCAGACCAGCTGCATACAGAAGGATGTGTGAGACAACACCTAGATCAAGTTGTGGAATTGCTTTCTGTTCCTCAGAGATTACAGCAGACACTATGATGTGCTCCTTGTGGAGTCTCACCTTCCACCCCACTTCTCCATATAATAGCTTTCATGGATCCATTGGTTTGTTGTTAGAAGCACTAAGTTTTCTTTGATCCAGGTTTAGCATCTCAATCCCTTTTTTCCTTTCTCCATTGTGAAACACAGGACACAGCAGAGATGCAGACAGTATGATCTGAAAGGATTTCTTTCAACTAAAATAGTGAAGGATGGGCAACCAGACCTGCATTCACCATGTGACTCCATAAAACACGTACCTGCAGGAGCCTCTGCCTTAACCAACAGACAAGACAGGGATGTAGCCACCAGGAAGACCTGCAGCTGGACCTTTCCTCAGATGGAAATGGACAAAAAGAGACCAGAGGAATCTCTGGGATCAGCCACAAGGATATGCTTTACCTTTGACAAGGCCAGGTGGCAAGGTACTTCTACACTGCAATGGTGATGACCTGACCAACCACTTAATTGTTCAGTTCAGTATTTAAATCCCCAAACATCTTAAAACCTTCATAATAAAATGTTTAGCTCATCACAGACATTGCAATAACTAAGCAGCAGAAAGCTCTGCATCTCCCACCACATTCACTGACATCAGGCTACAGGAAAATTTTAAGCACTGCAGAAGCCAGCCAGGACACTTGAGGTTAAGCACACAGCTCATATTGAAGACTGCCTCTGGACAAAGATTTTCAGAGATTTTTGATGGACAGAATCCAATGTGAACTGGTAGCAAAATTCACAGAAGAAAAACATTTTTTCCCATCTGTGCTTCTTAAGCCATGTATCCACAACAGCTCTCTGCAATCTCTGGAAGTCTAAGAGGAGTTGGAGCAACAGAGATCACCATGGAACAAAGTGGACAAGTTGCATTTATTTGCACACTCTGTGATGTGGAGACCTGGCAGAGCAAGGTATCTTCCAGCAAGCAGCTACCTAGCTCCTGAATCTGGTCAGCCACCAACAGATACTCTCAGGGAGATACTAGCATTTTCCAGGAAGCCCCCCGAAGGTGAGGTATTAACTGCAAGTACTCCAGCCTGGCTTCCAACACGTAAGAGGATTTTGCAGTAACCACTGAGATGGCATAGGGCTTCTGGAAATTTATGACCAACAAAGAATAACAAACAGGAAAAGGCAAGAAGCAATGTAATAACAAGCACAACTGAACACAGCTGAAAGAGCATGTGTGAAGTGATAGGTAAGAAGAAAATGCCAGGTACCAACAAACGGCAATGCCTAGACCACCAGTGCCCAAGGGGCACACAAGTATTAAAAGGCAAAACTGAAGCCAAAACACAGCATACCACTCCAAGGTCTCTCTATGCCCTTTCTCTCAATACACACAAAACACTACTTAAGCTGGTAGGTGACAGGCATTACTGCAATTACGAACTGTTACACATAATTACTGAACTAATTTGACTGCTGAGTGCACCATGATCAATACTTAATTATACTTCCAGGCAATGCAACTATGTCAGCCAAAAACCAAACTGAGTAAACAATGCAGACACATAACTTCAGGGTAAAAACAAAACTATCACAAGAACAGCAATAGATGGGACTTGTACACAAGTAGAGAGAACAGATCACACCACAGATGTCTTCACAATGAAGGAGAAAGAACTGATCCATGAAGGTCAAGAGAATGACAAAACTGGTTGAAATCATAGGTTCAAGTGACAGGAAGATGTGGATGAAGCTCTTGCATAGAGAGAAGGGGAGGAGGAAAGCAGGAACGGCCAGGGAAAGGGCCGAAACAAAGACATTAAGGGAAGATGGACATCCACAAGACACCGTTAAATGTACAGTGAGGTTTGTCTTCCAACAGGCCTGCCAGGTAATTGATGCCACAGCAAAACCAAAGCACACAGAAAGCCCACCCTGGACAGATAGGGAGAATAGATGCTTTTGGAATGGCAAGACGACCATCTCTGTTCCCAGACTGGTGACCTGAGGAAGCTACTCACTCAGGCTTCTCCATAGGGCAGAAATCCATTCAGCAGTGGAGGAGGAATTCAGAGGCACAGCAGAAGGCAGAGGAGATCAGGGAGAGGATTCTCCTCACCATTACTTCCTCAGTTTCTAGTGTACTAGAGGGGCATTAAGGAGTACACCCCAGCATCTTCTCTTTCAGAAATACCTTCCCCTTTTTGTGACAACCAATGTTTTGCAGAAAAATCTGAACCTATTACTTTTTAAACATGACAGCCGACCCAAAAGTAACATCCAAGCCTGGTATTCGCATCCCATGATTCCCTGTAGCAGACACTATTCCAATGGCACCAAGGACTTGAACTTACCCAAACTAGGAGAAAACTGCCTAAAATTTCTTCCTGAAGCCCTCACAGCTTCACAAGTGCTGAGAAATGGAAGGATACAAAGGAAGCACATTTGTGAAAGAGGGAGGAATTGTATGAAAACTCCTGAAGATCCACACAAGCAGTCTTCCCTGATAACTGTCTCTCTGCCTTCCCATGTGAGATCTAAAATCGCATTCAACGTGTGCACTGTCCTCCAGCTGTGCAGAACCCTCCCAGCTGGTGAGCTAGGAGGAAAAGGATTTGCTGGATAGCCCAGACTGCAAGCATTTCTTTAACACCATCATGGTAAATAGCTATCTCTATCTCAGGACACCTTTTCAGCAAGACAGCATCTTCAGAGAGCATAGGGGATGCTGGATAAACAGGAATGACCATCTTGCCACCATAGTTCAGGAAGCTGTGTGGCCTCAGGCTCATTCTCTTTTTAAGTTTGAGCACAGCAGCAAAGATGCAACAGGGAAACTAAAAAACTTTATTTTGCTTCTCACTCCAAAAGACCTTCCACTAAGCAGAAATAGTGCTTCAGCATCTATAATCAAACCAGGATTCCACCAAAATGCAGAAAAACATAAGGCAACAGATGAAAAGCCTGAAGTAGAGTCAGACACATCTTAAGGTATGCAGTCCTCAGCTTCTGCTAGAGTGTGCAGGAGAGAAGGAGCATTGAAATAGACTCTCTGTTCAGTAAATCTGCTTTCTTGGCACACCGGCAGCTTGTTCCACTACATGCCTGTACAGGCAACACTTCCAGCACACCACTCCAAGGTGCCTATATACCAACAGTCCACCTACTTTTAAAGCGATTGCTCCCATCCATCAGCAAATACCCATCAGAACACCAAGAATAGTCACTTCTGCACAAGCATAAAAATCAGAGGAACCTCTGTCCAACACAAATAGAAGGGAACTAATTTAAGTCTCCATCATGGCTACCTAGCCAGGTCCAGGCCTATGATTAAGAAGGGGCAGTCGCCTGTGCACACTCAAACTCTGCTCTGATGCTGGCAGGATACTCAGGGGTGGTTTGGGGAGCAGGGAAGAGGTCTGGAAGATGCTGACCTGCTACAGGGAATAATGAATGTAATATTGAATTGCTCATCTCTAATGGAACTAGAGAAAAAATAATCAATTGTCATTGATTTCTTTTTTAATAACACAGAGACAGGTCTGTTTCCTCTGGAAAGATCAACATGCAATGTGCAGCAGTATTGATACCAGTGGCATTATCAGCGCATGATGTTTGGAAACTTGGCACAAAGACAAGCTCAGACAAACTCCAGGAATGAGAAGCTCAGGGTGCAGGCAGACGAGAACTCACCTTTTCCCACCAAAGAACTCACTGCAATATAGCCACACCTTCCTTAAGCCCTCCTACCCCAGCTATGGTGTGCACCTCCAACAGAAAAACCTAGCTCACTTCCACCCAGGTTAGCTTTCTGCTAATTTAGTGAACTAAACCAAATCAAGTCAGCATCGGGCCAGGAAGACACATGGTCAGAAGCACAGAGAGGAGGAAGCAGGCCTTACCATCTTCAGCAGTGGCAAAGTTATTTGAGACAGTTGGACTGATCTTTCATACTTCAGCCCTGGAGGTATAAAATGCCCATAATCTATTTTAGAAGTTAAAATTTATTAGTAGCAACATATCTCTAGGCCAATTGCTGTCTTTATTGTAGCATGACATGAATAAGCACACAAGCACTCCTAGACACAGAGGGAATAGGAAGGATCAAAGGACTTGGTACTAACAGTATCTACAAGCCTTCTTCAGCTCACTACCTTGTTTTTCACAAGAGTTATTAGGCACCGGAAGTTTAAAAGTACCCAGCTAAGCCTTTCAAGGCAAGTACTGCTATGTTTCCCAGCTTTTTCCTGCTGGCTGCTGTCAAAAGATGGGATTGCCCAACTTGGCTACCCTATTGTTCTGATGTGGTACACCAACTCTTATGTTAACCTACGTGGGAAAGTGAGGAAGATCTTGTCACAGTAAGAGGTTCAGCAGTGGCAACCTGAGAAACAAACGCGAAAAATCACTGCTTTATGCCTCTGACCTAAAGATCTAACTTGGTAATTACAGTAGCAGGGCAGAATGTTGGAAATAAAGTGCAATTTCCAAGCCTGATTAGTGGAGATATTTTCGGTTTAAAGTTTCCTTCACAGAGCCCAGACCAGAAAAACTCACAACGATCTACTAAACTCAAGCCAAAAAAAATAACAAAGGGATAAAGGATGGAGATATGGGAATACTACTGCCTTGTGCTTAAATTACTCTAAAAAGATTAGCTAATCTGCCACAACATGAGACAAATCAGTTCTAAGGCAGGGTGCAGTTCTCTGCTCTCTGTATGCTGCCAGGAGCACAGATCTGAAAGCTCTGTTCATGGTTTGTGACAGAAGAAGCAGTGAGACCAAGCTGCACACTGAAATTCACAACGCTGCCACTTCAAACAGCCAGGAGCCCTGTAAAGCCTCTGCATGGAAGTTACGTAGGATCCCAGTGCCCACTGCTATAGCAACAGGCTCCTTCCTTCTGGGATGTCAATGCCTCGGTGCTCTAACAAGAGGCCAAACCTCCTCGTCTCTTGCTCACCTTCTCCAAACACTAAACTTTCCCCTCTAAGTACCTCAGGAAAGTGAAAAGCAAGAAATAAAATGTTGGTGCTGCAAGTAGAAAAATATAGCAGATACACATAGCATTTGATGGCACAGACAGGCCTACCTTTGTGGCGTGACTGATATGGTCTTACAAGTTGCATGTTGTGTGCTTGTGACCAGCAAATTCATAACTGGCCCCAGGCACACACAGAGCACAGAATATAAAATCAGTGGTATTACATCATCCACCCTGCTGTCCAGTTTGGCCCAGAGCACATGTTCAGAGAGGTGTACGTGGCTACTGAATTAAAGATGAAAGTATGACAGAAATGTCCCTTTGGATGTGCATGTGGAAATTTTAGAAGAAACAGGCACAGCTTGAATTTTAGAATAAGTTAATAAACAAGAGAAAACCAAATCAGAAGAGAAACAGAGGAGAGGAATAAAAGCTCTGGTCTGCTTTAGGAACAGGTTTGAGATGAGAAAGTTTGAGCAGAAGGCCATATGATCCAAGACTGCAGTATGCAGAGACCGAGCATCGAAGATGTATTCTTGGATTCACCACTTGCTTGGGCAATCTCCTACTCCTTCCAGCCCGTCATGGGATGGGCTGAAATCGATTCCTGCATAATCCCGTGTAACACTGGGAGTTTGTAATGAGTTATGTTAGCTGAAAGCAGGAGCACAGCCACAGTGAAACAGAAGGGCATTCCCTGCCTCCAGCTGAGTGGTGGAGAGACTGAACAAGACAGTACATTAGACAGCATCACCCTGACAAACTGGCCATAGTGCTTAACCACCCTGAACTGCTGCAAAAGGCCTGTCACGGGCCATAAGGTGGAAGAGTGTCACTGAAGCAGTTTGCATGACTGGTGTGACATGGTATGACATGGTGGGGCAGGGGAAGAAAGGAGGATGTGGCAGGATGCTTCTCTTCCCTAGGTCAGGGCTTGCTATGGGGGAACTCACATGCTCAAACCCAGGAGTTTAAGCTACAGGCTCCAGGAAATGCCACGATAGAAAGCTAACCAGACATATCCTTTGCTGGGACAAAGAGGCAAGAAGAATGTTCAAGCCACTTCTAAGGAACCTCCAGTGCCTGGTCCTGGATGAAACAAAACAACAAAGAGGAAGAAAGAAGGGTTTGCTCAACTTATTTTCTTTCAGGTTGTGTGTGAATAACTGCTGATGAGTTTCTCTTTCAATGCCATGCTAGTTAATCCAATCAGTCCTGGTATCTCCCAACTGATCACGGTCTCTGCTTTCCACCCAAACTCCAAACAGCTGCTTCCCAGCCACTTGGGGTCAGGTTACTTTTTCCAGGCCAGAAGAATCAGCATTTCTATTGTTTACCGTATTCTTGCCCTGTTTGCTTGTTTAACCATAATCTCTCCTCCCCAGGGCTACAGTAGCCCATGTTTCCAATCTTGGCTATAGGCCTTATTTTCCTGACAAAACCTGGACACCCTATCTTGAAGCAAGGAACATGGAGCAGATGACTCTTATCTTACAGAAAGTCTGTGTGTAACATTTCTGTGCTTTTCCTGAGATAGAGCTGACAGCAAACTTCTGCCACATGCAGTGGACAAACTTCTTTCTGCGCCCTTTTTTTTCCCCTCACCAATTAGTTCCATGACCAATCTGAAGGTCATCAGGGAGCAAACAAGAGAAGAAAGTAAATACAGACTAACAACTGTAAAATAGACTGCAAAGATTTAGTAATTTTCAGACAGTTACGAGAACACTACAGACAGAAGGGGTGAAAAACACCAAAGCCTAAACTGTATCCCTGGAATATTTTAATCAGTTCCTCTCAATTCCAGCAGGTCTGTGGCAGAATTGTACTAAAGGCAGCTGTGCAAAGGACAGATTACTGCATGAAAGTATTTGGGACTGGGATCCTCACAGACTCTTCACAGCACACAGAGGGTGACAAGAGCATCACTGCTGTGTGTGACTACATATCTGTTACTGCTCCAAGGAAAGCCATTAATGCCACTTCTGAAGCCTAACTAGCAGAACGGCTGAATATAGGAAATATCCAATGTCCCCCTTGCACATTTCCAGGAACCCTTTTGGGAGTTTCATTTGAGTATCTTCTCTTTGCGAGGCTCCCCAGAGACTGACAGGCCATTCTGGTTTGCATTCAAATAATTCAGTGCTGGCAGTCCATAGGTGCCCAGTTACACAGCAGATTAGATTAAAGCATCTGCTCAAATTAGGAGATACATCACCTGCAACTGCAAGCCAGGGTTGCAAACGCAACAGAAACCCCAAGACGTGACATGCCCAAGAGCTGCAGCCAGCCTCACAATGTACACTGGGAACATTGCAGCCAGTCCTTGCTTAACTTTCACTCTGTCCAGAGAGCAAGCACTGATCCTGCCAAAAATCAACAGCTACACACAAAAATCTCATAGACTGCTACAGATAGCACTTTCAAGACCTGAGTTTGAGGCTTGGTGTCCAGCTTTACCATCAGTAAACAGTGCCATTGGGCTAAGAACATACTAGGCCTGCCCAAGGCTTCATGCAGGCCAATACTACATGTCCAACAGGGCCAGGCACAAAAGCCTGAGTTTAGAGTGAGTGTATTAACTATCGACAATGTATTTTTATTTTGGGATGCGACCTGTTGCTTTGAAGCCCATGTGGGTACCAGAAATTAAGAACACCAGTGTGCAGGTTGTCCTACAACTTAACTGCCATTTTCCTGAAGGATCTTTGCCCATCCTGAACCCAGCATCTTCTAGTTCAATCTGATTTCTTCCACTTTACCTTACTGGAAGAGACTGGGAACAAGTCCAATCTCTCTTCAACTCTATGGAAATTGTATTTTACTAGTCTTCAGCATCTGTTCTCTCAGTCACCTTTTCCAGGCAGAGGAGCTCTGATTCCATTCAATCACTGTTCTTGTTCTACACCTTAAGCATCAATGCTGAAAAAAACTGCTCTAGAGAAAAAGACAAATGCTCTGGAAGGACTGCATTTGACTGCAGATGCTGTTTTGAGCTCATATATCCAGGCTGGCTAATGGCTTTTTCCTCTGAGGTGAGGCACATGTGCTTTTTCTGCCTCTGTGCTAAAGAAGCCCAGCAAACCCTAACATAACCCTCTACACATTGGCACCCCACAAGTACTCAGGCAATGCTTATGCAGTAGCAGAAAGAAAAGCAGGAACAGCTTCTAGAGATGCTTCCTTACAGCTCAAATCAGAGTTTTCATTAAATAATTACTCTGAACCTTACTCAGAGCTCATTAGGACCACAGCAAATTTTCTTGTAGGTTATTTTAACAACTGATTAGTTATTCTTTCCTGAAAGATCTCCTTAGATTTCTTAACATGCCTGGCCTCAGGCTCTCCATAGAGTGGGTTCATCTCCTGACTCCCAAAACTTCATGCATCGACAGAGAAATTAAAAAAGTAATCGCATGTCAGAGCTTATCCTTGATTTTTAAGTCTTTGTGGCAGATTAATGTAGTGCACTGCCCCCTCCCCATGCTGTCCTATCTATTGCACAACTGTACGTCAAGGAATTAATCCTGCCATCTGCAGCTGTCAGAGCTACTGCACACGAGGAAACCAAGACATCTAACAGTTTGAGAGCACCGAGGGAACAGAAAGTTCAACCATATCTTCTGGCGATGAACAGCCATATATTAGATGTAACCATATTAATTTCATTTACCTGATAGCCCTCTTAGTCAACATATACAAGATAATTTTGGATTTAGATGTGGAAAAGAGCTCAACAACTCAGCCTGTACAATGTCAGTAGACTTTGATTATTTACACAATCTAAGAATTATTAGCTTGATCCTGGTCACATTTTGATCAGTCAGTGGCTTTATAAACTGCTGCACACAGAGAACTGCAACATTAACATAAATACAAAGCAGGAAGAAGAGTGAGAACTGCCAGAAACCTTCTCAAATTGTTTGTAACAGGAATGTAATTTGACTCCCAGTCCCCCACTCACCATTCAACTTTCCCTGCACGCAGTCCAGCAACAATCGACACATCGACAAGGGCAAACAATGCAGAACACTGCTGAAGCCTCATTGCCCATTGCTCCCCTTTCCGTTTTTTAGTACATCTAACAGATTTCGAAAGCAGAAAGCATTTGAAGTATGAAGCCAGACAATCACTTGGTGAAGTACAATGCATGGAATTCAGAATACTCTGCTCTGAGATAGGGTGGAAAGATAACTTGATCCCAATCGCAAGCACCTATTGCAAGCTAGCCTTTGCTGCACCCAGGTACCCCACTCCTCCTTGACAAAAGCAGAGTCCTCCCAGCTCAAAAGGCTGGCAAAGTTATGTTCAAACCAGAAACAAGCTGACTTTTTTTCTTCACAGCACTGTGAAGTCAACTACCATTGGTAAATCAACATTTCACCATGAGATCAGGATGACAGATGCCAAGCAGAATCCCCTAAAAGTACAGACAAAAATGATCCAGTGTCAGCATGACGACTGTATGATTATAATGGCCTTTTAACCTTGAAAAGTCTTACTGATCCTAACATTGGACCATGACACAGCCATGGTTGCTGATGACACAGTCCAATGAATCTAAACCTAATGAAAATACTCATCCTGAGGGGTGCCTAAGTGCCTCAAGTCTCCATTTTCATGGGTGCACAGACTGCTTCCTGAGTGGAACTGGTCCAAACACTGTTTTTATTGCCTCTTCCAGCCTCCAATGTTTCTGGTGGCTGCTGCTTTTGTGCTGTCTCAACTGCTCTTCTGCTTCAGTGAGCAACTCGGACCTCTCAAAAGCATGAATAGAATCTCTGGCTCTGCCACGTTATGCAACACACAACACTCCCATGGCATCTTCCCCCTTGGAAAGCCCTACAGCCAACACTCCCTCCACCCCACAGCTCCTATTCTGTCTGGCTCCAGGGGATACACAGGCACTGTCCCACAGCTTTACCAAGCTGCTCCACAGGCTACTGCGGTCATTACCTCACTAAACACATTCTACAGCATTCTTCATCTCCTGCCAGAGCTGGGCTTGACCACTATGCCAGGTCTTTGTGTTTCCCACAATGATTCTCACACAAGACAATTTTTTTTTTTTTCCCCCAAACAAGTCTCCAATTAGAATCAAGCCACGCTACTGCAATATGCTCATTTGGGTCACTTAAATGAAGATTATATCTTAAAAAAAAAACCAAAAAACAAACAAAAAAAAAACCACCAAAAACCCCACAAAGCCCTAGTCCCCTCTAAGAGAGATAGAAGGTTAACTTTCTTCCTCCATTTCCTTTTCACTTTTTCTTTATTTGAAACCTGAAGACCAGGATCAGTTGCCCATCCTGAAATGACCTTCTCTCGGTAGAATCTATTTTAAAGCAGACAACATTTTTTTTTAAACTACGGGGCTATGCTACTTTGTGCTTCATGCTCTCTATACCCTGCCAGGAGCACATGCAGACAACAAGCCTCATGCACTGCTGCACAGCATTATATCATGCTTGCATTAGCACCAATGGGTGCTCTCACCACAGCCCCATCTACGCCCTGCAGTGATGAGATCAGTGGCTGTCAGAAGAGAGATGTTACAAGAACATCCATGTCATTAAAAGAAAAAACAGGGTGTGGGGAAACACCAAACCAAGTATCTGTTCCTCTGACACTCCCTGCTGTCAGTTTTCAGAGGTGCCAGGTATTTGGCATTGTCCTTGATCTTCCCAGACCTGAGAACAGAGCACTAAATCAAAAGCCCTGAGAACTACCTGTCCTCTCATCTCTCTCAGCTGCAATATCCCCACACTTACAGGGCAACATGGTCTGGCACTGTTTCTGTAAATACAGTGTTCCTTGAACAAAAAACCTACACATTCCTTCTGAAAGGGTAGTCCTGCAATAGTAAGGCTCACCATGCCCAAAATACACCTACCGAGAACATTCACATTCCCAACAAATTACTGTATCAGTTTTCAGAAGAAAGAGACTTTCACCGTAAAAGAATGGCCAGAAGATCTTTCCATATTTCATGGAAGATGTTGCCAAGAAGAGTATTTCTCTGCAGTGAAGACTGCTGACATGAGCATTGTGCCTGCTCATTTCCTAATATGGACCAAAGGGGTTTAGATTCATGCGTCATGTGCCTACAGACTCAGTGCTGGTGCCTCACTTGGTTTAATTTTTTGCCCTGTCAACAGGATATTAATTTTTACCTAATGGACCGAGAGCTGCCAAGAGCTATGAGACATTTTTCACATTTTTCTGCCTTTATTCATCTTCCCTTTCTTGATGAGGGAGGACTAGTACTGCCTTTGGTAAGGTGTCACAATGCAGACATGAAGAAATGCCAGCCTCCCAGTGGATCCTAAACCCAGAGTGCAAAGCACAGTCTGGATTTCTCCAATAAAGTGGGACTGATCCAAGCCACTGTACCAGGAATGCTTGCCAGTACGAAGAAGGCTGTTCCACTTCAGCAGTTTGCCGGCTCAGATATTGGCACCCTAAAAAATAACACAGAAGAGGAACCTGCAGCCATGTACACCCACCTGTGTGAGGAACACATGGCACCCACCAAGCCCTGAGGAACCTTCAACTCCGTGCCCCTTAGGGTGGACGTGTGCCCCTTTGGGTAGGAGAGAGAGAGAGAGAGAGAGAGAGAGAGAGAGAGAGAGAGAGAGATGGAAAGCTGCAGGATGTAATGTGAAAACAACCAACATACTGCAGGAAAGAGAGAAAGATGAGGTGCCTTCCCCTGCCAGTGCTCACACATGCTCCAACACCCTAGGCCAAGAAGCTTCACAAAGAGCAAGATTCAGTACAAGTTCTCAAGACACAAAACCTATTTGTACATATCCTAAAATACTCATTTTCTTCTAGTTGGTGAATTTTTGTTTCAGCCGAGGACCATGCAAAATCAGAGCCATCTGTTGAAGCCAATGGCTGATGCTGATAAAACTGAAAAAAATCCATTTTTGCTGCTATTCCAGCTGCGCTGAACCAGCTCACATCCACCAGAGAGGTCAAAGGTGTGCAAAACATTGCTAGGAAGAGCTGCACTGGAGACATTCACTCCTAGCCAGGATTTCTGCACAGCTCTTTCTGAAACCAAAAGTCAAGCAGGACTACAGCCTTCTATGAATGTTGCATAGTAAATAAAGCACTTAAGTATTGTGATGTTTGGCTCCAAATCCCAGCCTAACTTAGCCTTTAAAGACTGTGCCATAATTATTTATGGTATTTATATTACAGAGAATAGAAGAGGCATATTATAACATTTCATTTAAAGATTACTTTTAGAAGAAGTCAGTCTGGTTCTGTAATATTTTCCATAAACAGAAAAAGGTGGCAGCAGCAGCTGGGATACAGCAAACAAATCAATAGATGCATATGGACATATAGGTCAAATAAGAATTAGGCTGAGAAAAAAACCAAGTTAGCTGTGAAACATTCTGCTTTCCACATACAGTGCTAGCCATTTGTGGTTTAATCTTAGAGAATCTAGCTCATTTGAGCCTGCAACACTCAGAAGCTTCCAAGAAGCAAGTTGTTACTATAACTGCTCTGTTTCTTTATACTGGCTAATGTTTTCATCCCAGCATCACTGTCCCATTCACTTACTGCACTAGGAAAAATCTTAAGGAGTAACTGGAAAAATTTTTCTGTGTCCTGTGAAGCAGAAAAATAACATTGGGAAATAGAGAACTGACCTAGAAAAAAAGAAGAGTTATTCTGCTGCCCTCTAATGAGCACATCTGACATCTGAAAAAGAGCACTCTCAAAGAGGTATGTTCCGTTCTGCCATAGGCATGTCCTCTCTCAGCAATGCAGTCACAGCTGGAGCAAAGCAATGCCTCCTATACAGTGAAGACATGCAGAAGAAACATCGAGATGAACTTAAGATTTATTCTGTACTTTTTTTAACTTAGAGTGTATCGCTGTGTCCTGTTCTGTTCCCTTCTTTCCCTGAATAGAGGAAAGAAGACGTTCCTAATCGTGAACTTCAGGACATGAGTAAAAGTATCAGCTCACCTCTGCAGCTTCTCGGGGGGGGGGGGGGGGCTTCTTCCTCTAGAGCTACATCCAAAGTACATCCACCTTCTGCATCCCTTCCTTGGGTCTGTCTGGATGCTATTCATACACTGGATCTCTTTATTGAAGCTAGCAAAGGAAATACTGTAACTTCATGACACGGAGTTACGACTATATGCTTCAGTGTCACACAGTGCCATGATGTTGCTACAGGTATGCAGATACAAAAGAAACATGAAGAATGACTGAAATATCTCTAAGTGTTAACAGAAACAGGCCAGCACTCTGTGTTGGTGGAAGAAATGAAACGGTTATGCTAACGCCCTATAAACACTATCTACACATTTGTATGCTATTTCCATAAACAAAACCCACTCTAGTACAAGCACTAAAGCAACAAGTGTGCTTGCAGCTGCAAAAGAGCACACATTAGTCATAAATCACTGGCATAAATCAAATGCAATAGCCAGAAACTTCACAGAGACAAAGATTAAAGTGTCATTTCAGGAAGCAACTAAAATTGCTATTTCTGTCAGCAGAATTCCTGCAGCCTGGAACTCCCTTCCCATACCTCTCTGTCAACAAGCACAACAGATTATTTCAACTCAAAACACATTGCAGAATAATTGCTGCAGGTATAGACACAGCCTGTACCCATCACAGCTGGGAATGTCCTACCTGTGCTACATAAGCCCATTTTCAATGACATAAGAACACATCATGACCTGAATTTACAAATAATCTTTATTTTGAAAGAAAGTAAAAACAAAAATTAAAAGCCATGTAGCTAGGAAATGAAACAGAAGCAGATCAGCAAATCAGAGCACGCACATGCACACCCACATCAGGCACAAACATCCACAATACCTGAAGGAGCCAAAAGCCTTTAAGCAGCTCTGTTGATTTTCTGTGTCCCCTCCACATAGTTGAGTACGCAGCACCAATGGGCCAGGAAATGAGCTTGTGCACCTCACTTTCCCTCAGATATCCTGCCAGGGACACCCTTAAACGCCATGTTTCATTGAAGTTGGTTAACAATATCACTAAACACCACGATTTCAAGAGAATCTTCAAGCTGACAGTCACTTCTTTCTACAACTTCTTCCTGGATAGTCTGTTCTCCTCCTGAAGGATCCATTTCCTGTGTTTAGCTTCATAGTGTATCTGCAACAATGCTAATTCAATCTAAACCTCTTCAAAATTACCATTTCAAATAACCCAGAAATTTTCAGTATCCATTCCATTTAATTTTTGCATAGTCTTTTTTCCTGTATTTGGCTCAGATAATGTCCATTGAGATTTACAACATTAAGAATTCGATTTAAAAAAAAAAAAAAACCCAACCAAAAAAACCTCACTTCCTTTCTACAAGCCACTTGACTACAAAGCTAAATTCAAATTATATGTCGTTACCAGTTAAGCATAAGCACCACTAACACCACTTCTGAAGCACTGAAGTGGGCAAACAGACTTTGAGATGGTGCACACCCAAGTGTAAAGAAAACCTTTGTCCATAAAATGTTCACAAAGACTTTGTGAATACCCCTGTACCTCAAGGATCCTCTAAGCAGAATGGCTTTCAGCACAGTAGCCAGCACTACATAGAATTTCTTAAGTGTGCGCTGCAATCATAGGTGTCTTGAGAGGAGAGGACCATGTTTTCCCCTAATTATAACCTAGGGGCCATCAGTACTGTAACTGAAGGATTACAGATTATCTGTCCCTCTGTGTAACTAAGAAAAATCTTGAGAAACATTACCTCTGGTAAGCTAAACCTGCTACTATTCCAATAAAGGGTAACTTAGACAGAATAATACTTTAGATCCTACTTAGTCTGAATTACAGACATCAGCTCTTGAGAGATCTGCCAGTAAATGCACAGTAAGAAATTCAGGTAAGACCACAGTAGCAGGACGGAGATTTATCTCTCATTAAAACAGAACTCTCATTTACTTAAATGACAATCTTACCATAGAGGTCCTTGGAAAAAATACCCAAGCAAAATAACCATGCTCATATGATGGAGTTTTCACAGAAGAAAGAGGAAGCTAACTTAACGTCTGCACCCCAAAAGCATGTAAAGGCAAGTCAAAAGGGGCAACCCACAAGAAGGAGACCTCTCATCTCATCCACCTTTTACTAGCCTCTACCAAATTTTCTAAATAGAGCATCTATTTAATATTAAACTCTCAAGACACCTATTTCAGAAATATGTTTGACAGCTTGACACAGCTCTGTACTTGTGCTGCTGACAAGGGAAGGGCTCTGACTTCCAGAGCTGTCAATCTGTCCTCTCCACAAGCACCTCTTCATCCCTCTTGGGATTCAGCTTCTCAATTCACGCAGTGTTTAACTGTTCCTCTCACATAACATGAGAGGTTTTTGTTACTGAGACTTGCACTGGGTGGTAATTTTGCCACCAGTGCAGAACTGTGCCTTTGTGGCATTTATAATTTTATAACTCGATTATGCCAAAGCTGTAACATTAGAACAGCAAAGGCATGGATTTCAGCTCCTAACCCTCTTTTATAACACTGCAGCTTCAGTAGTTACCTAAGCAGGGCTGATCTATTTTTGTGTAAATAAGGATGTCTGACCATTTAAAATGGATTTAGCAGGAGAATTCCAGGCTAGATTAGTATCCTTTTAAAACTTTTTGGAATCATGATCATAACGAGCAAATTGCCACACCCCATTATGCCTGAGCAGGAAGGAAAGAAGGTACACTGGCCCCAAATTCAGCAAGCCATCCATCGGCACAAGGGACTGGCACATCTGAACTAAAAAGCGTATGTTTGAGCACTCGACCTTTGCAAAAGCACAGGGTAGCACTTCAGAAGCCTTAGCAAAGGAGTCTCACTGACCCCTACCCTCTCGAGCCATCGCCATTTCAAATGCAGTCTACACAGCAGCAGCACGTAAAGGCTGCTCCAGGGCAGGAATGCACCTTCCACCATTGCTGCTGGTGAACGTTATGCAGCCAGCACAGCCAGGGAATCTACCATTAGAAAAAACTACAGAGATCTGACACATCATTCCAACTCCTAAGGCTCATTTCAGGCTCTTCCCACTACCAACAGTCTCCTCTCCCTGGAGCAGACTGCAAACACCTTGGCACTCCGGAAAACATTACTGTCTTTGTGTAGGGCTCAGTATCCATGATCGCTAGCTAATTGGAGGATTTAAAAAAAAAAAAAAAAAAGCACATTAATTATCAGAACAAGCCTCAGCCACAGCTAGAGGGAGGGGAATAAAAAAAAAAAAAAAAACAACTTCCAAAAGATTAATTCAACTGATTCCCGTGATTCGGCAGAAGACACTTACAACAACACAGACCATTTCTATTTCTGTTTCTATTTCCAGAAGGGATGTCACAGCATTTGAAGTAATGCAACTTTCAGATGCTTGTTTAGCTCTTTTCATTTAATTGCACTTACTCAAATTCAAGTGGAGTTTCATGCAGCTATTCTCACAGTCAGCACCAGGCTGCATAGACAATAAACTGTTAAACTAATTTAAGCAGTGTGATTTCTTTACTTTAAAAAAAAAAAAATATTAGTATATTTAAGACACCAGTGTCTTTGGGTTTCAGTAGTATTCCCAGTTTTCACAGAAACTAGCCACAACAGGTTATCATCTTCCATTTCACAGTATCACAGTATCACAGTATAGCAAGGTTGGAAGAGACCTCAAAGATCATCAAGTCCAACCCACTACCACAGACCTCAAGACTAGACCATGGCACCAAGTGCCACGTCCAAACATGCCTTGAACATCTCCAGGGACGGTGACTCCACCACCTCCCTGGGCAGCCCATTCCAGTAGCGAATGACTCTC
>WBNM01026997.1:4615-18648 GCA_013399055.1 Ramphastos sulfuratus
CAAAGAAGTCATTGAGCACCTCAGCCTTATCCATATCCTTTGTCACCAGCTCTCCATTTTTCTTCTGGAAGTGTCCCACATTCTCCCTAGTCCTCCTTTTCTCACCTGAAGAAATTCTTGTTCCCCTTAATGTCCCTAGCCAGATTCAATTCTAGCTGTGCTTTAACTTTCCTCTGGCTGCACGAACAACATCTTCATATTCATCCCAGGTCACCTGTCCTTGCTTCCACTCTGTAGGCTTTCTTCTTGCACCTAAGTGTGTCCAGGAGCTCTCTATTCATCCATGCAGGCCCCCTGACATTCTTACCTGCCTTCCTCTTTTTTGGGATGCAAAACTGTGTCCCCTTCTTCACATGTGCAACCATATGAGCATTGGCAACCCATCAAATGGAACATCTCCACTATTTATGTTACTCTCAACACCCAGATGTTATTTTCTATATGCTCTCCAGCTGGGATGGTGTTATGAGACTGACAGTTCTTCCTCAGACTCCTAGAAACGTCCAGAATTTTCACAACATGATGAAAATGTGGGTCTGAGAAGGTTTGCAGGTAGTTTCCAGGTCCACCCTTTGCCCACGTGGGTGGACATATCCTGACAGGTTCTGCCAAGCTGAGCCACTGGTGCAATATCTTCTCTAGGCAACTTGTTTCGGCAGAGAACCGAACCATCTTTATTAGTCTTGGCACAGTATCTGTGGATGTGCTCTGCTGCCAGTTATTTCAGGTTTTCCCATTCTGTTTCCAGAGGATGCAAAGGGCAGTCAATGCTCAGTGTTTTAGCAGGGTTTAACACAGAGCAGACAACTTACCACAGCCTCATGGCTGCCAAAATCCAGATTCAGCAGTCCCAAACCCTTCTGCTCAGGAGACAGCTTTGCTATATAAGCTGTCACTCCTGCAGACCACCTCTGAACTCCCTTGTCTAATGTGTTACTGACAGTGCAGCTCTCCAGCTGGCTGCTTTTCCCCACCTGAAGCATCACCAAGCTGTGAACAGCAGAGGATACTTTCCCATGGCAAACACACCACAGGAGCCAGTTTGCCCTTGGACAGCCCTGTAGAGCTGCTGGCTCCAGAGTAGCACCCACTGATGCCTTTGGAGCCTTTTTTTGGCTGTACATCGCTGGTGTCCCCAGGCACACCGAGCCTGTGCCCCTCTCAGGTACTCTCCCTCTGTGGGCAGGGAGTAGATGAAGTCCTTCATTGCCAGCAGGTGACTGTTTAACAGCTGCTTATGCAATAGCTTCCCAAGTATTCCCCTTCCAACCAATTGAGCTGTAACGACCCACCTCTTGACACCCTCTATTTTTCCCTCTTTATCTCAAAACTAATTTGATAAATCTTTCTCTTGCTTCCTCCTGAATGTCAGAACAGCCTATCTTGGTATTCACTGCAGAATTTAACCCCTGTTTTCTCTGCTTAGTTTTCCTAAATCAGACATGCCCTTCTCTACCCATGTTCCCAAGCTGTGATCTGTCCCCTACAGTCTCCACGGTGCCTATTAAATCCTGGTTTGCTTCTGTGCTGCGTGTCCAAATATTTCCTGTTTATTTTCTGTACTTCTGGCATGATTTCTGAAGGAATTAAAATGAAATCTGTTTATCTTTGCTAAACCCTCTGCTGATAAGGGTGTTAGTGATCATCTTAAAAACAGAAAGGCAAGGCAATGTGGGACTGGAAGTAAAAGTCTCAGAAGCAGATCTCTAATTTGAGATGCCCTTAAAGCACCCAGCAGCTGAGTTTTCTGAAAATGCAAAACGCCTTCCTCCTCTAAAATTCATACCCCTTAAGCTGCTTTAGTTTAGGGACCTCTGATCATTGGCACCCCCACTTCTTTGGAACGGCAGAAAACTGAGGTTACTGTCACACAGGCAGGGAGCTGATCCTAGATGGAAATAAAATAAATACATAGCAGGCTGTGTGATAATCAGAGTCTGCAGCCACAGACAATCTTGTTCTGTTACAGCAATCTTTAATACACCTTCTAATTTTTCAGCAGCGGAATTAGCAAGACAGAGATTTTCCCCATAGCTACAAATGATTATTTCCCACTTTTTAACAGCTCCATAAAATATTTTTTTCCTGGTCTCTCAACACCCCATTAAGGGAAGGAGAAGGTAGGGCAGGTTGTCATCACGAACAGCCACTACACCTATTTTTCATTTTGACAGTCAGTGACATATTACACTGGGGACACCAGCTGCCTGGAAAGGTGCATGATGCTGGTTTAGGGCTGACCATGGGCCACGCTTTGGCTGACAGCCACAGCCCTGCCCCAAGGCACCTGCCAGTACCAGTGACCAAGTGCTGGTCCCACTTGCTGCCACATATTCCCACTGTCTGCCAAAAGGGGGCTTGGGATGGTACATTAGGCCCAAAGAGAAAGGCTGGCAAAATTGAATACTGCACCAATGAGCTGTGGAAGGCAGCCCAGCTTTTCACCACTATCCAAGGCCACCAGAAGAAGACAGAAATTGGAGGGATTTTTTAAGTTACTTAAAGTGACAAGAACTTCTGCTAGTGCATTGTAGCTGCAGTGCCCTACCAGGCTATTCTTGTTCTTCAAAGCCTCAGACAAGAAGGTACCTTTTAACACGTGTATTGTGGTGACTGTATGTATGATGTACGTCTGCATCTTTCAGTAGATTTTCTCTGCAGCCTTTTGAAGAAGGGAGGAAAGCAGTCCCCACATTCACCAAGGGAAAAAAAAAAAAGAAAAAAAAAAAAAAAAAAGGAACAGAATGCATAGCTCCTTCCCCAAGCTGCAAAACTCCAGGCTATTGCCAGGTAGTGTCCAAACCTAGACCTCTTGCCCACAAAGAGCTACAACGTTGACTTTCTGCTTAAAAGAGTAGCAGGCACACAAGAAAAAAATCAAAGCAAGCTGACAACTCAACTAGGACCACAGGCAAGCTGCTCTGCCAGAGAAAGAAATCAAAACAGACAAAGGCAGCTGTAACATCTTCTTTATGCACTGCTTCTAGATTAGAAAACCTGCACTAATGAGATCACAAGTACACAAGCATTCACATTGCTTTTGAACACTGTTAACTGCTTAAATGCATGCTGCAAAGCAGTAAGCTGTGCAAGTAGCTTTTATTTATAGGGCAAAATTGATTTAAGGAGAATTTAACTTGATTTAGTTTTGCTTGCACTAAGGGTATGAACAAAAGTGACACAGATACTTCTGCTCAGGGACTGAGAGTTCCCAAATCATGGGTGCAATGGCAGCCCCATGAGTAGGTTTGAGTTTCTCATCTGGGTGTTTTGGGAGAAAGGGAAATCAACAAGCCACATCAACAAGCTGGGCACACGGCTAAGGCTCCTTCCAAATTCCAGCATTTGCTGTATTGCAGCCCAGGTCACAGAATCATAGAATGGTTTGGTTTGGAAAAGATCTTAAAGATCATCTAGTTCCAACCACCCTGCCATGGGCAGGCACACCTTCCACTAGACCAGGGTGCTCAAGGCCTCATCCAGCCTGGCCTTAGACACCTTGCTGGTGTGTCACCCATTTTAGCTGTCTCATCAGTCCCTGCTGGTTTTCCCTCAGTGCCTTTCCCCTTTGCAGGTCCTTCTTAGGAGCCAGCTTTCATACTTGCCAGGGAATCACAGCCTGCGTTTCAAAGAGTGGTACATCTTCTTGGCTTGCCCAAGTCAATGGCAAAACCTTTTCCCTTCTACTTGTGAAATGAGCCTCCTAAAATGACCAAATCTCTGAAATCTAAAGTTGTATGTTTAATGTATATGTTAGAAAATATCTGACTAAAAGTGATGCCAGCAGACATCAAGCTCACCTGAAACACAGCCAGCTTTCCTCACTGCCTAACTACAGGCACGGGAAGCCTTTCTTCAGATGTCTAATTTTAAAATGTGGTTGCACCAGGCAAGTGTTCAAACTCTCCTTTATCTTCTACTGCCTCAACTTACCAAAGAAGCTGGAGCTGGTTTCCAAGGAGAAAAGACACTGAGCATCTTTCAGGCACCAGCAACCACAGGAATTTAACCCATGATGCCGGGTGGTACAGCATCCCTTGTGGGCAGTACATGAGGATGCATGTCAGGATGCCAGCCACGAGGCTGTGGAGGGCTTTGAAAATGAGGAGAAAATCAAATGTCGGTAGAAAAGAGGGGGGGAAAAATGGTAAGGGGATTTCTGTTTCTCTGTTCTGCTCAGTCCACTCAAGCTCTTTGCTATTCGCGGCAGCAAAGTGCTCACAGCTCAAAGGCTATCACAGAATATTAATTTCTCCAACAATCAGAGAGTTGATGGCTGCTGCTGCCCACTGTTGCTCCAGCCCAGAAAGGCCGTGAGACACGCATGCTGTCATGTATGGAGCCCAATACTGGTGGTGATGGCACCAAGCAGGAGCACTCCTGGTCTCACACCATTGCTTTGACAACACTGTGGAGGACTAACAGTCCAACTCTGTGCTAGAATGGCTTTCCTCCCCAGAGCTGGGCTGATAGTTGTGGTGGGGTTTCAAGACTCCTGATGGCTATGTAATGCACTTGGCCATCACAGCTCAATGTGCTTCGCTACGGCAGGCATTGACCTGTGGGAGAGCATTCAGCTATGGCAAGCAAGGCTAATTGAGCAAGGCTAGTCAAGTCCTCTGCTCCTGGAGGCAGATGTTCTGGGGAAGGGCTCCCACACACTCTGCTCTTGTCACCCTGTATACGTCGGACTGTGTTATTGGGTGGATTAATTTCCTTTCTCTGCTTTGCTGCCCTCCCAAAGGGAGGTACTCTGGGACTGGAGATGACTGAGGGATGCCAATGGGCTGGATAGCAGGATGAGCAAAGCAGGGAGAACTGACTTTGGTCTTGAATGTCACCAACTTATTTGTGTCCAGGATCTATAGATGCTACTGAGAGTATTTTCTTTGATGGTCTTTTTATGGAAGATTGTTCCTGGAAGATGACAAAGTGCACTCTTCAGGACAAACCAGAGACTGGGTCTCCATCCCTCAGCCCACACCTTCGGCTACAGTCCCTTAAGAGGAGTCTCCGCCTCCCTTGCCTGAAGGATTTGGGATTTTACTCCCACAGCCATGAAAAAGCAAGCCTGGGACACTGAAAGGACAAAGTATACCTTCAGACTTGCAGAGGATCCTCCTGCTTCACCTCTCCTTAAGCCACCTCTACCCTTTTCCCCAGCCAGGGGCTTCCTTGCTCTGGGACTTCCATCTCAGCCATGGTCCTGAGGGTAGGCATCGATCAGCAGATGCCCAGATCCGGGCTTTCCAATCACAAATATCCAATAAATCACAATTCTATAGCACCTTCAGAGCCATAAGCACCACAGAGCTGCATAAAGACATCTACAACTGTCAGCAAAAAGCCAAGGTGTGGAAAGTTGAGCCACCTGCAGCTTTTCTGCATCACTGATAGATGCATACATCCCACCAACAAAATGAAGGTGCTAGACAGATAATACACTTCAGGTTTGATATCCCAGTAGGCATCTCAGTCACTTGCTCCCCGAGCTCTGTGGAGCTACTACATTTCCTCTGCACATTCTGATCTGCCTGGTCCTGGAAAAGCCTCATCCTGTTCAGGGAAGGAATGCCAATAAATGACAAATAGTGACCTTTGCTGAATTCAGAGGAAAAATAAAGCAGTGTCCTGTTGTGTCGGAGTCCTGGGCCACCTCCAGCCCCCCACTGCCCACTGGCATAGCTGCAGTCCCAGCCTCAGTTTGACCCCTGACCACAGGGACAAATGTGCGTCTTGAGACATGAAAAAGCCCTGCTGAAAGTGTAAGCCAAAGCAAAATGATGGCTCACTGAACTGTTCCTGTTGCCTTGCCCAGCAGTGCAACACCTTGTCCCCTCTAGGGCTTCTGGTACATGGTGCTCTAACCCAGATGTGGCCTCGTAAGAAATCAGTCTCTTTTGGTGGAAGCCAAAGATAAACTGCTACACAGAGAAATGACAGTGGACATTTTCTGTAGGCCTATCATAGCACAGCCAACAGTCCTCTAGACTCCTGGGGTTTATTGAGGAGGTGAAATGGGCTGTCTGGTAAAGCTGTTTTCCCTGACCTCATGTGACTGTTCATGCTTTATCACAGAGTGGAGGAAACAGGAATAAAACAAAAAATAAAAATGCAGGCTCGGTAAAAACAGCTCCAAACTCCTCCTTGCATAGAAATTCCAAGTCATGTAGGGCATAGTTAACATAAGCCCCCTTATTCTTCAATGTCAAGCGAAGGATGAAAAATAATTTTCACTATATGTCTTTCTGAATGTTTTATGCAAGGGTTTGAGGGGGCCAAGCACATTATACTCCTTTGGATAGTTAGAGTCAGGTTTGCTCATTGCAGCTTTGGAGTTAGGAAGAAATTTTGACTGTGGCTAGTGCCTTGGCCATCCATCAGGCCACACTGATGCCCTTCAACAGGGAGCGAGCTTCCCTCTAGCAGAGGGGTAAGGCCCATGCTCTTTCAAACCACTGATCTAATTGTGTGCAATTACACATTGTGCACACAAATGTTCTAATTACCAACTGGTGGGATGCTTTTCACCTGACATTTTGCCAATGAAACATTAGCCTCACTGCAGCGCCTGTTGGGGAAACAAATGCTGCTCCAGCCATGACCCACAGTGACACCACCCCCAGGTGCCTGTCCTCCAGTGGCACCCTGTCACAATCAAGCCTCTGAGTTCTATTGCTATTAACCCTCAGCTCAGAAAGTGAGACTTAAGCAGATGAGTCTGTTCCCAACAGATCTTGAAAGGAGCAAAAGCTGCTTTTGACAAGGATAGCAGCAGACACATTGCCGATCCAGAGAGGTAGGATTCTCAATGCATTTAATCAGTTGCAATGTCCCCTTGTTTTATTTTTCTTTTCATTGTTTACAGATACAGAGGCCACCCAAGAAGAAAAATGCTGGGGCTGGGATAGCCAGAGAAACAGCTCCAAAATACTTCTTGAGCTAAGTGCATTTCAGAGCACTTCCAAGGAATCTGAATATCTCTTCCTCACAGCAGATACCTCTTCTGAAAAATGAGTGCAGCTTCAGGCTGGGAATGGCATGATAGAGAGGTAAAAGGCTTTTTTCCCCCCAACTCTTTAAGGGTGAGAGGGTGTGGGTTAAGTCTCTCATGGCTATGGTCAAGCTCAGGCATTTTTTCTCCCCATTCAATAGGCAGAGATATGGCAAAGTAAAATGTGCCAAATTTTCTCATTCATTAAATACCTAGAAGCTGAGAGAAATAGGCCAAGAGAGAAATCAGAAAATCAGACCCATGTCCTGCTCATTAGGCTGCTAGCAGATACCAAGAAACCCTCATTGAGCTGAATTTGACAGAGGCAAGCATAAGAGAAAGCCCTTGGTTTGGAAGCCAAAAGATCTTGTGGTCTATCAAAATGTAGCAAGACCACAGGAGGTCACCGGGTCAGTTAGGAGGCTTGTCAGTCAAGATAGCTGAGCACAACTTAGCCGAACAGGGGAGGCTCCTGTACCGTGCCTTCTGCTCTGGAGGGAGGACAGTCCTGCTGGCTCGGCAGGACTGCTCCTGGGTTTATTGAGGCTCATGATTACAACAGGCTGTCATTAGGGCAGTAAAGTTTAAAAAAAAAAAAAAAAAAAAAAAAAAGAGAGAGAGAGAGAGAAAAAAAAAGAAAGAAAAGAATAGAGAAGTGAACCACACCTATGACAGGAAGCATCTCCAAAACACACACTTCTTGCAGGTCAGCAGATATGCATGAGTCATGTCTTTCTTGTCTTCAGAAGAAAATAATCCCAGCTCAGTGTAGAACTCCTGCTTGTGGCTTTGAGATTGGTGTGGTTTTTCACTCCTTTCTTTTTTAATTTTACCCAGCCAGCCAGGTTTGCTGCTGCTTGATTGTGCAAATGAAAAAGAAGGCTGTGCTGCTGCTGAAACCAAGAGCCCGTATGGCATGGTCCTGCTGAAACTGGCCACCTTTTTTTTCCAGGCATGTAGGGTGCACTGCTACAGAAGGGGTCACTTCACCCAGTGCCACCAAGAAAAGCACAGAGGGAGAGGCCTGGGTGAAGCCTGTCAATACTGAGCCCTGGATAGAAAGGAAAAGTGCAAGGGACTGACGTGTCTTTGCAAGTGCTGTGAGAGCCGCTCAGGGTGGAAACATCACTGTGCTCCTGCTAAGAGGTCAAGCATGCTGGTTGCAGGTAATGTCAGAGAGATGTGCCATACCAGGGAAAGAAGTAACCCTAGGCTTTAATGAATACACATACATAAAAGAATTTGGGATACTAATTAAAGTCTGATGGAAATCAAGCAAGCACTGTGAAAGCACGAAAAATCTGGTTAAAATTGAGACAGACCTTGGTTATTCTTTGCGCCATTTACTCTTACAAAAAGAGACTGAGTCTATTTGCACAGGTTTAGGCTGCATGAGACACTGCTGAAGCCAGTTCTGTGGAAATAAACACAGAGACATTTGTCTAGAAAACCTGTGCATTTCCCTACAGCATAGGGACAGCCAGGCCAGCACCTTTCCGACAGCTGAGGGGAGCAAGCTGCCTGGCACTGGCATCGGCACTGGCATGGGTACAGGAGTGACACTGCTATCAGTGCAGAGCTCTTCCAGCAAAGTTGTAAGGGCAAGCTTTTATCTCCAGGTTGCCTCTGAAATGTTTTGCAAAAATTAAAGCAAACTCAAAACCCAGAGAATAACCTGTGATGTGAACAACTAATTACTCGACAGAGACCTGAACTTCCTAGAAATCACTCTGATCCGCGCTGAGCACACCAGATTTGGCATCTTGCTAAAGCTCTTTCTCATTAGCCTGCCTGCCCCGGGCAGGGGACAGCCAGGGATGTAGAGCGCCTACAACATCACTTCTGCCACGCATCTGCTCGTGAGAGAGAAGGTCTGTCCAGGAAGCTAACCCTCTCCTAAACACCCGCCGTCCTGGCCCCGCAATGCCCCTCGGACAGGCTGGAGTAGTTTTGGCTGCGGGGCCGGCTCCATTGACGGGAGGCCACCGGGTCAGCCTGGCTCTCAGGACTCCGGGATAGTATTTCGGCGGAATGAAAACCCAGCGCCGGTTCCCGCAGAGGTCGGTTTTGCGTATTCTGAATTCTACTCCCTTCAGCCTCCCGGCTGGCACGGCTCCGGCTTTCTCGGCTGCCAGCAGCGCGGCAGCGTTCAGAGGTGACAGTGGCAACCTGTCACCCGTTGGTAGGGGCTGGCGGGCCGGGAAGGAACCGCACCCCGCTCTCGGGGCCGAGACCGGCAGCCAGAACTCCTGCTGCAGCTCTAGCTGTCGCGGGTACGGAGCAACTTCTGCGGAGAGCAATAAAAGCCAAGTTTGGGATGCTGCCTGCGGTCCCGCTCGATAGGGATGAGTGAGGAGTCCCTCGCCCACCCCGAGCGGTGTCCCACCTGAAGGGACTTTCACCTACCCAAGGGGTCTTTTTCCTACTCAAAGAGTCTCTTACCCACCCAAGGGAGCTGGGCAGACTGGTGGGAGCAGGCGCTCCCCGGCCCGGTGACAAGTTAACCCCACTCTGAGCGATCCCCTCTCACCCGCGGGCAGGCACTCCCTTTCGGGAAAACCTGGGGAAATTTTGGCCTTGATTTTTATTTTATTTTTTTGGCCTTTGTTTTACGTTGCCAGCCAGCTACCGAGAAGCGTCACCGTAACCCCAACCACAGCCTGAGGAAAGCGGCCGGAGGGCGCAGTCGCGGCCCCCTCAGCCCCCGCCCCGCAGGGACGGCAGATGGGCTCCCGCTACCGTGGGAAAGAGCCGCCAGCCACCAGGGAAGGGGAGTGAAGGGGATGCAAGAGCAGGGCAGGGAGTAGCCGGCCTGCCGGCGGGGGCTGTCGCTGGCGGGCAGTGCCCCGCGGACCCACCAACTTCCGCGCAGTGCGGGGTACACATCGAGGCGGGGGGAAGGGTGAAGTGGGGAAAAGGGGAGAGGAAGCCCCTTAAAAGTCAAAAAGCGGCAGAAGTCGGGGGAAAAAAACAAATCATGCGGGGTGGCGGCCGCGGAGCTGGTGACGGGGCCGGTGACGGGGCCGGTGACGGGGGCGCCCCCGCACACGCCGCTGGCGCTGCACGGGGGCGCCCGGCGCCGCGCGGAGGTGGGCTCGGCGCGGGGGGGGAATGCTGCGCGCGTGGGGCGGTGCGGCTCACGGGGCGGGCGCCGACGTCAGGAAGCCGCGTGCATATTGATGCGGGGGCCCGGCCGCTTTCGTCAAGGAGCAGAAGGAAGCAAGATGGCGGCCCTGTAGGAGAGGGGAGCGCGGCGCCCGGCTGTGCGTGCTGGATGTCGGCAAGGCTGAGGGACACGGCAGAGGTCAGAACGGGCTCCCCGCAACGGCCGCTTTCCCCTCGACCTCCCCCGGGGTTGTCGCGGGGCCGCGCCGCGCTGACGGGTGTCGTTGGGGGGTGGGCGCCGCCGCGGAGCCCCCAACATGGCTGACTGACAGAGGGGGCAGGGGGTTCGCCGCGGACTCCTCGCCGCCCCCTCTGAGCGCGGCCGGCTCCCAACTTTGCCTCGTCGCCCTTCGTCGCGCCTTTGTCTGCGCGGCGAACGGGGATGGCAGTGGGAGACGTCCCGCTGAGTTGCAGCCCCGCCGGCCGGCCGGCGACTCCCCGTCGAGGGGCAACCCCGCTGTCCCCTCCGCTGCGTCCCGCGGGGACCGGCCTTCCAGCCCCCGACTCCGCATTCCCGGGCTGTCCCTGCGCAGAGCCCCGCGGAGCGCGGCCGGGGTGCCGGGGCGGCGACGGACCCCGGCTTTGTGCCGCTCCCCGGCCCCGGGCGGACACAAAGGCAGGCGCAGCCCTGGGGAAATGAGGAGAGAGGAGGGCGGTTTGCGGAGTTTGGGGAGGACGGTGTGGGAGAGAAATGAAACCCGGTCCTGAGGGCTACGGAGAAGTGTGCGGGTTCAGGCGGGGGGCTTATTGCAAGGCCGCCTTTTTTTCCGTGCAATCTACACTCACGTTTTGTCCGCCTTGCTAAATCCTGCCGTCGGGGCCACTTGCACAATGTGGCCACGGGGAAAAAAAAAGAAATTACTTTCTCGTGCACGTTTCCCTAAAATAACGCTTTCGGCGAGGTCAGACTTGTTCCCCACCAGATGACAGACAAGAGCAACAACCTTACCACGTTTGTAAGCCGGACGCGGCATCGTGTGCTGGCATCGTGGCATTTATCGGCGCTCAATCGGACTCTAGCAGTTATTTTCCTTGCCTATTGCTAAAAGGAGGCTTTCCGGTTCGCGGTTAGAGCCTTGGAAATTTATCAGACTCTTTTCTGCTAAGTGATTTTCCTTTTCAGAGAGGGAGGTGAAGGTAGAAGTGATGTGGTCTAGTGTGCTTCCATTTAAATGTTGCAAGGAAAGATCACATCGCAATAATTGTTTTCTGTGAAGAGCGACGGGCAAACATGTAGGCTCTGAGCAGGGATCGACAGCTCCCAATATCAGTTCAGCGTATTTAAAAAAAAAAAAAAATTATTTGAGTGTGAAGTTTAAGAGTTTCAGAGGTGAGGAGATACTTTCTCTAGTGAAAGCAGGTCAGTGGGTGTTGTTTGCCGGCTAATGAGGCCATTCTATTTGCATGTCAATGGCAGGTCCACTTGGTGCAGCAGGGGAGTGAGTGAAGTAACACGTATATTCACTTGTGTGTCTGCATGTCTATTTCACTATGGCACTTTCTTAGGAGGTTGTAAAGTGCAAAATAGGACATGGTGGCTGAAGATATTCAACGGGGAGATGTTGGTGGTCAAGAGTCACGTATAAACTTGGTTAGAAGGGAAAATTACTGAATAGGAAGTGGCAAAGCCAACACCGGGATACATGCAGTGTGAGTTTAAGAGATGCCTTCGGCGTGGCAGGCTCACCGTTGGTTATAAATCATTCCTTCTCTTCTCTTTTGGGAGTTAGGCAAATTTCCCTAAGTGCTGTGTGATAAACGTATTTGTTCCTTTTACCAGTAGCACGTTTCTTTGAGTCCTTAGGGCTGCTTGCCCCTCAATTGCCATTACATTTCCAAAAACTTTCATCCTTGGGGGATGGAGGTGTATTTTTTTTCCTGATAACCTCTCAATTTCTTGCATCCCTCCAAGTACAGGTAAGCCTATGCAGTTTCCATATAGATTATAATTTGTATATTGTTGATTTAGCAACGTTAGGTCTGTGATTAGCAACAAAGGTCTGTGACTAACAATGGTCAGGTAAGTTTTTTAATACTGCCATACAGAAACACTGCTTCTTTAAGCTCTCATTCTCAAATATGTGGCACTTCAGTTGTTGCTGTTCTTTGATACTTCAGTTTTCAGTTGCTAAATTTTATTTTTTAAAGACTCAAATAAAACTGGATATAAACACCGATTCTATTTTACTGCATCTGTGTTAAGACATTTTGTATATTTGTTTTCTTGCTCTTAAATTATATTTTTGCCATTATATTTAAGTCTGTTGTGTCTTGAAAACATTGGTAAATCTAGCAAGTCAAGAACTTTTGGTCTACCATATCTGCTGCTGTTAACTCTTCAAAAGAATGTACACATACTGGATTTTATCCTCCAGAAAACCAGCAGTTTGGAACCAATGTAAATAAATCACTGTCAGGCAATATTTTGTCTCTCTTCCTCTATGTCATAGAAACCATAGTGAGAGCCTTGCCAGTGAAGTCAGAAAACACTTGTATCTAGTAACCAGGATGTAGGAAGGAGGGGGAGAAAAAAGGGGGGGGGAGGGCAAAGACTTGAAAAATAACAGAGCTTAGATGGTGGGACTAAACTGCTTTTACATGAAGTGACACAAAAGTCATCTCTCAGTGGAAATAGTTATTTCATTTGGGGAAGCTGCAGCAAAACACTTTGCAAATGCATCCAAGGAACCTCTGAAAATGTTTTTTTACTGCCCATTTCAGAACTAATTATCAACAGATCTTCAAAGGACATAAAGCTGAATGGGAGACACAGGCTCCCAAATTTGCCGAACTATCACTGTTCGTAGTAAGGCTTTTAATGAGGACTTTGGCATTGTGCTGATTCCTGGCTTTTAGCCAGGGAAACTGGTATTGTTTTGATATAGTGCGCATGGTCCTAGACTTTGGCATGTCAGCATTGCTGAAAGAACATGAAACGTGCCCGCTGAGGCGTTATTATGACGAACAGATTTCGAAGGTCTCTTGTTGGCACCAGTGCTGCATTGGGTAACAGAAATGGGAGGTTGTAAATGTTTTGGTTTCTGCATACAGAATCAGGAGACCCTGTCGTTGTTGCTGGAACAGCAACTTAATCTGCTAGAGTTGGAAGGGATCGCTCACTTTTGCCCCCAGCATTTCAGATGCTGCTGAGATTACATCTCTCATTTGGTTCCTTTAAATACTAGCAACAGTCAGAAAGCCCTAAAGAAACAAACGAGAAACAGCCCCAGCCTCACCATGTTCTGCAACAAACCTGCTCCTCAAGTGTTGAAAAACATGAGGTTTGGGTTGAACTAATGTTACTGACCCTGTCTGGGATTACAGGGAGTACTTCACTTCCAAATACCTTGCGTGGGCAGTAGAGTGGTTTTCTCAGTGTGCCTAAGCAGTGACTTTAAATGCCTTGCTCCTTTTCATTGTGAGTGGAAAATGCATCTCATATTTCTACAGAAGCTAAATAAGGTCCCTTTTTAAAAGCTGTCCATTTTTCAAGGTAAAATTTCAGATGAGCTGTTAAATTTGACTTGTCACAGCAAGTGACCCTTCTACTTCTCCCACCTGACTGCCATACAGTAGCTCTTAAGTGTGGTAGCAGCACCTGTAAGCCGGCTTCACAACTGGACCCTGAGAGTGGTAGAATAAAGTTGCCAAGTTTCAAGTAGAGTTGGTGGTTATCTTGGAAACTGTGCTGAAGAACACAACCACAGAAGATTTTGCCAAATATTATACAGTATTTATTTAGTCCAGCTCTCTGATTGCTATTAAGGCAGTCGGCCAGCAGCAGTAAGTGTTGTGACATCATTTTGAAAGGCAATGTGCTGGTTCTGAAATGGAGTGGGATGTACTATGATTCATTATTAAAAAAAAAAAAAAA
>WBNM01026997.1:18669-108169 GCA_013399055.1 Ramphastos sulfuratus
AAAAAAAAAAAAAAAAGAAGAAGAAGCTGTAGTCTGAGCAGAGATAAAGCATATGACTGCATCATGGCTGAAAGCCAAAAAGGGAATTACATGAATCAATCACACTTGTAGCATTATTCTGATCCCACACCCCATAAGGCAATGAATACCTTACTCACTCAATGATCTTCTGCAGGAAAAAAAAAGCCTTTTGAACACTGAACAAGTAACTAGTAACAAGTTGCCATAGTTCTGGTTGTTACACTTCAGATCCTTACTGCCTGCATGTTAAATTTGCATAGCTTGTCCTGGTATTCTGGATAATAAAACGTTACCAATGGAAAGTACCATGAGTAATCAGTGCCTCAATCACCTACTGAGAAGTAGTCACTTCTGCCTTCCCTTAGCCAAGTCTCTCAAAAAAAAAAATTTTATTTTTTTTTAATTTACCATTTCCCCAAGGAATTGCTTACTGAGTGAAGACGGAAGTGGTGGGGTTAAGGAATAAAATTCTGAACCTTCACCATCAGATGGACTAATCCCAAGGACAGCTGACAACTGACCTCGAAAAGTTGTTTGGATTAAAATCCTGGGAATGTGTCTTGCATTAAGTAGCAGGGAGTAACAGAAGGAAGGTAGAGAAAAACAAGGTTTGAGAAATGGGAAGAAGAGTTAGCCGTTCTTCCTATGTATTTCACACTGATCTTGAAATTAAGAAAAAAGAAAAAATATCTGCCCTGGCTTAGAAGAAGATAAGAAAGAGTATTCTACTAGTTGTTCCTAAGACAGGATTTTAAATCTGGGAACAATTTAAAGAAAAGTGCTTTGAAAAACACTTCAACAATTAAAATATGTAAAGATTTAAATTCCTGTCTATCTTTTCAAGCAGGCTTGTTCATCTCTGTAAAACACCTTCCAGAAAGCTGAATCACCTTAGCAACCTGAACAAAATTTAGGCTGTCTTTCAAAACCAGAATTTTCTGTGGAGCTGTGGATTCCAAGTTGGAGTGTTGTTACTTTGTAGCATACATATGGCAAGAAGCCTCAGTAGGATTATTCTTACAAATAATAAAGGCTTGCAGTATTGAGGCTTCAGACTGACCTAATTCTTGGTGTATGGGTTGTTTTTGGTTTGTTTTTGGTTTTTTTTCCTATGGGAAAAAAAATAAAGGCAGCATTTCTATTGCAGTGTGAAAAGGAATAAGCTTTTTCTATGCTCAAGTTAGGCAAAAAAGGAAAATCCAGGATTGTGATCCTAATCAAGTACAGCATCTCTTTTAAGACCATTTCAAAGAAGTGAGAAGATGAGTGGCTAAGATAACTCAAGAATAGCTAAAGAACCAAATACCCCCTGGGAGTGTCTTCCAAGGGACCAGGGCAGTAGCCTCAGCACCTTCTGAATAATTACTATGATACGATTCAGACAACATGAAATATCTTCATGTAATCTACAGCATTATCTCTAACCTCAAATATATCCTGCTTGGGTTTCCAGCATATAAATATTGGTTTCAGCAGGTGTATGCATGGGGGGAGAAGGAAGTTTCCAAGTTAAAGCTGATTTATTTTTTTTTTACAGATGTATAAGGAGGATAATGGCTTCTGCATTCTTTATGCCACATGAGCTTCACCTGTCTTGAAACTTGCATTTCAATAACTAAAATTTAAATAACTTCCCTGCTTAATCTCCTTTCTAATAATGCATAAACAGCCCAAGCTTTGTCTTTCAGAGTCCTGGCATGAGCTGCTTTGAGTCACATCATACTGGAAACGTCTCTGGCTCCCCTGCAGTAACACCCTGCTTACCAAGCGTGTAGATCAGGAGGTCAGGAGGATGACTCTCCATGTGGTTGCACGCACGTGGTTAGAGTGTTTACAAACATTGTCCCAGCATCCTCAGCAGCTGCCTTGACGCAGCCAGCTAGGACTGAGTTCTAGGAATGTCCTTGGTCTTCACGAGTGGCAGAGGGGGAAAGGTATAAAACCCATGGAGTTTTAAGACAACATATCATAGTTTGGGCTTTGGCTGAGCTTTCTGTGTCTGTACTAGGTTCCTTTGTCCGATAATGCTGTTTTTCACTCTCACTTGAATGCAGTCTGGCCTGTGTCAGTGCATTTGCCTGGAGCAGACTGACCCTAAGTATGAGATGGGAGTAAGGGAATTGTTGCAATGGCTTCAAATTATTTCCTTGCCCCACTCCCCTTAAAAAAAAAAAAAAAAAAAAAAAGGAATTCAATCCCCAAAAGCTTTCATGACAAAGCAGCTCTTTACAATACAAGAATCCCACTGTAAATGGTTATATACTTTTTTCCTTAATTAGGCATGACTCACTGCCTGTTAGAATGCTACAATTCCCTTTTTTAAAGAACAGAAATCTTGAGTCCTACTAACTTCATAAGTAAAATCAAAGAGCTGAAAGTCTTTTATTACTTAATGAGACATGTTGACACAGAGACGTTGCCATTACAAAAGCTAATACCACTGCAAGGCAAGGTTTGGATCTCTATTAGACATGAGAAGGTTGGTGGAGATTTCTCTGCTTACTCAACTAAACGAATAATGCCACCAATGTTGGCGGGGGGCGGGGCGGGAAGGAAGAAGTGCTGGTAATTACTGGGGTTGTCTTGCCAAGATGATTTCAGGAAGCACTGATAACAATACATTGTAGCTGGTCAGAAGCACCCAACTGACACTGTGTTTCATGACCTCCCCTGTGGACCTAAACCAAAGCTCTCTGACAGGTTCTGGTCTCTGGAGATACTTGAAATCTGTGCTGTGCATGCACTGTGAGCCCTTACTAAAAGAGGTTCTGCTGCTCATCCAGACGTTATATTCCAGTCACAAGGACATTTTTCAGAATGTGCTGCAGTTTTGCAGCAAATGCTTGGGACAAGTATGCAAAGCATATTGCTTGCTTTGCAAAATGAACCCTAAGAACTCATTTTCCTCATAGGGAGAAAATGGTAGAAATTATCACTTGCATATTCTGAATGTGTTATGGTATTCACCATCATACAACAAAGCATAAAAGCCAGTCCATGGATCTTGTTATACACATGACTTCTGCTATTAGTGGTATCTTCAGAATGGTTGTTTCCATGTTATGTTAATGTTGGTTACAATCACTGTATTTTTGTTATTACACACCAGTGGTCTCTTTCTCACTTGTCTTCTTATTTGCAAGACACAATTATCTGGGTCACGTGCAGAACCTGTTTGTGTTTCACTAGACTCTTCACCTCCTTTTGTTTTCTTTTCTGACTTCTTTTTGACCCTCTAGCTCCCATTACTCTTGCAGCAGCTGGATGGCAGGGGGTAGCAAGCGAGAATAAACCACATATGAGAGAATGTGACAAAGGCATTTCTGAGTTTGCTGAGTATTTGTTCCTTCTCTTGCCACTTTTAGTGCTGTTAGAGTGATCAAAGGGTAAATATTAACCCTGTGTGTGATGCTGACATTTTTGCCCCCAACTTCGGTGTCCTTTAATAACTCTCCATATTTGTCCCTTAGCATGAGAGATAACTGTTCATGCAGCACTCACCCCCATTTCATGCCCCTGACAAATTTTTCATCTTTGTCTAATCTGTTTGTTCTTCCAGCACTACTTCACTTGTGTTTGAAGTCACGTACTTTGAAGTTATACAATTTTTATACTTGCCACAGGACACAAAACTCTTTCAGCTCTTATGTAAGCAAAAAAGGAGAAAATAATATTTCCTCTTGTGTGCAAGTAGCATTACTGTCCTGTTCATGGTAAAATGAGGAAAATTAATTGTTGCAGTAAAACAGGAGTTGCTTCCCTTCCTCCACAGTTACTAAAGTTCACAGAAGTAAGATACTTCCTTGAGGCTCAAAGTGCCTATATAGCTTAATAAAGGAAATGCAGGGTTTTTTTCTGGAAAGAACACATGAAGACTGGAAAATACTCTGGGCTCACCTCTTCCTGTGATTTGGAGGAGTGGGTGTCTATATGTATTACAGACCTTAACATATTTTCTTTCCAAATAACCAACTTTTTGTTCCCACTGCACTCCTTTGCTTGCTTGCAATCCTTTACTTGGTTGTCTGATTTGAAGTTTGTCTACCCAAAAGGTCTGAAGTATCACTAAAACTGTAACAGTAAAAATCAAAACCAAGAAAGGTGAGAAACCGAAAAGGGTCCAAATTAACACTTAACTCATATAACCAGTAGACATCTGGGAGGAGAGAAAACCTATGCTAGTGAGTCCCTATTGTACACATCACATACCCTGAAGCAAGTGCAAATATTGACCAAATTGGGAAAAGCACTCACGATATTTACAAACATGAACAAGGCACAAAACAGAAAAATATAATCTTTCAGTTCCACGTGGTTTCTATGGTTATCCCCATAATGTTCACAGAAGATTTGTTCTCTTTAAATGAGTTTGGACCTGTACTTTTCTGCTTCCTCGTAGTTCTTAATGCAGAGAAGCAATAGCTTTTGTAGGTGTGAATAAAAGTAGCAGGAAAACTAAGAATTGAGCTGATTTATTTTCTTTCTCTCTATCAGTACTTGTAGCGCCTGAGAAGGGAGAGACCAGGCAGGAAAACAGATTTCCGCATATTTTTCCACTGTGCCTATGTTGTACAATTGACACAAAGTTACGTGTAGGAGGCTTTCTTTTTCCCCAGTGCTGTCAGCTGACTTGTGATTCTGCAAACCGATGGCAGCCCTTGCCATTGTCACAAAGCTCTCTTCATTTTCCTTGGGCTCACAGATCTGTAATGGTCTGCCTATGCATAGACACTTGCAGGAGTAAAGCACCTCGTCAATCACATACTTGTAGCAACTGAAAGAAAAGTCGGTTTGGGGGTGGTTTTTCTTCTTTGAAGTAGGAGGGAGAAGAAATGGAAGGAAAGATATTTTGCTATTTAATTTAATAAATGAAAGAGTAAAAAGGGGTCTGGCAGTGCACAAGGGAGCAGAGCATTAGCAAGTTGTTAATTTGTTTATAATGCAAAGCAGAGGCAGGCAACTCCCTTCCAAGACCCTAAATATTTGTGGTAAATAAAGCAAAGCTGCTATTGCTACCTGTTCTGTGTGTGTGTCAAGTGGAGTTCCTAAACAGCATTGCTGCAGTTTTTTTCCCTAGGATGCTAATAATGAGTGGGCAAAATGTGCAAAGAGTGAGAGAAAGAGTACAACTTTAATAAGCAATAACAGAGCCAAAGCACACACAGATCACGCAACGTGGTACAAACCCTGCTGGAGCCATTCATTTCACTGCCTCTCCCCCCTCCTTTCTTTTTAACCCTAAAAGACATACAGGAAAGCTGTGGTATAGCTGGGAACTGAACCCATATCTCCTAAGTCCCAGTGTTTTACCCATGATACACTCCTTCCTGCTTATTCAGAGGTTTACAGATAATTTTCTCTGCTTACTAAGATAACAGGAGTATGAATTTTAAGAAATAGAAACTAGACTCAGAAACAAGTAGCTTTTCACTTTTGTTTCTTTTTTCTTTTTTTTTTTTTTCCCCAGAAGTTGGTTTTCAGTAGTATTTTCTGTTGATCACCTTACCCATTCTTTTTTGGCTGCACATGTCTTTGAGCCTTTAAGCCAGTAGTCTTCACACAAAACAATCCAGCAAATTAAATACTGTTTTTTGTCTCCTCAGAGAAGAGGATGTCTTTTTGCACATTGCTATGGCTGCAGCACTGTTGAAATCCTATGCTCCAAGTGAGAAAGGGTTCAGGAAAGGATGTTATCTCAGTTCTACTGGCACTGCAGATGTCTCCATACACCTCCGAACAAATAAGCAAAATCTCACAAAGAGCTAATTATAATTGAAAATGGTGTGTTGTGTCAGTTAATTGCAGTGTGTGAAACGGAGTTGTGTAATGTCATTTCAATAAGTGGGTACTCCAATAATTCCCATTAACCTTTAATACCCTTGATCCTTCTATTCATTCAGGCAAGATTTCCCAGAGTCTGCAAACTGTTCCTGTACATCAGCTCCAAACTAGCATTCAACTCCTGTTTTGATCTGTTTTATCAACTAAAGGTCTGTTGGGGTTCACAGACCCTCACGCTGACACCATACTTGGTGGCAGAGCTCAAAGGAAAGAAAAAAAAAAAAAAACCCAAACCCTATTTGAATTTGTTGCCAAAAATCTCTCTGCAGGAGATGAGATGCAAAAACCTGTGCAGGTGACACAACATAAGCAGCATTCATAGCTTTCTATGCAACAGTCACTTGTTATCTCCTAGACCTGAACTGGAGACAGCTAAGACTCTGGTCTTTGGAAGTTCCTTTGCTGTAGGTACTCATAGCTCAGCCTACCTGGTTTGGTGTGTGGTATGTTTAACTGAGAGCCTTTAACTGTGAGTAACTTCAGCATATTCGCAGACTCGTGATACAATCCATGACAAAATGCGTTTGGACATAAAATCCAGTGGGCAATTTAGCTCATGCAGCATCTCTGGATGCTGATGAAGGCAGTTGGCCATGAAGGACAGATGGGTTTTTCCCTGCCATGATTAGAAAGCTGATAGCACTGCAAACTACTTTGGAACAGACAGTGGGAGCATTCAGACTCTTTCCCCAGTTGCTCCTCTCCCCAGCAGTTTAGGGGTTCAGCCAGCCCAGCCCCACGTGGCTCAACTGCACCTGGCCATGCTGTTTACAAACACCCTCCCAGGCATCCCCCAGATGCTGCATAAGAGGTGAGAGGATGCCACGGTGCAGGGCCCAGCTCCCTTCACATGGCTTGAGAGAGCCCTGGATTCTCACCTGCAGCCATGACTGAAGGCAGAGCTGTGATGGACTGGCACAGGCTGCTAGTTCATCTGGGTCTGCTTGTTTTGCATTTAAGCAATATTCACACTAGGGGTTCAGAACAAGGTGGTCCATGGTGAGTTGAAAATAGCAGCTTCATTGTTCGATAGAGTAGTGCTGGAGAGCAGTAGCTAGACACAGGCAACAGCAAGGAAGGTACTTCTCTGCTTTCCAGAGACACTGATTGGGAACTGGGTAACAGTTGGACAGGATTTCAGAAAGCCTGTGGAAGTGAATGGGCAACTTTTTATTATTTCCCACTAAAAACTGGGGGCTGCTTTCTGTCCAGGTTTAAGAGACAGGTCTCAAGGAAACACAATAGCATGTAGAAGCTGGTATTTGGAACCACAGTTGCATTATCCCTCAGAGAGGACTGCCTTGATTTTGCTTTGTTTTAGTAGGCCATTGGCATACAGCAAGAAAGAGATTTGAACAGCTGTGTGTTGTTGCATTAAACGGCCTCCCATAGCTGAGGCATAAAAAGACAAAACATGCTTCTTTCCAGCCACTCAGCTAAAATGGCATTGACTTACTTTTTGCTACCCTCCTCATGAGTTCAGAGTTCAAGGATTCATATATCTACTGTACCTTGAGTTCAGATAACAAGATATAACTACACAGAGGGTAAACAAACAGAAAAGTCCATGTTCTTCAAAGACCGAGCATTTTTCTGTACATGTTCCCCTGTTTTGTTTCGGGGTGTGCACTGTTTATTCTTCTCCTTTTGTTTCACTCCCTCCTGGCGCCCTCTCCCGCTTACCCTCTGCTGCGTGCACACCCTCTTCCAGCCGTCTTGCTGGCTTGTCTGGCCTAGAAGTGCAGACTCAGCAGGGGCTGGTAACACTTTAACTCTTTGTCCTATTCTCAGCTCTTCCAGCAAAGGTCAAAGCAAATGAGACTTACAGCTGCACTTGAAATAGAGCTGGTGTAGCAGGGAAGGACAGCAACCATAGACTGCTCCCCCCACTCCAGCATTGTTTTTTTTTCTTGAAGAGTATAAAGGGCATAGCCAGGGTAAGGTGAAACTTTCCATAGGCTTTGGGTGGCTGTGTCTGCTAATTTCTCATTAAGAGGAAAGACTTGTGACTTTTGTTTGTACTGGCCGCATCTAGCTTCATGCAACCTCTACTGATAAACAGGAATAATTTAGGAGTTACTTCCTCAGAAGCCTGAAACATGGTCTTAATTTCATCTATGCAAAGCCAGCAAAAAGCTATTACAGACACCAAGTCTCAGTTATCTGTCTTTGAAGTAGTTTTGGAAACTTTGGCAATGTGCCCTCATACAATTCTTTTTCTTAATAGCCATAGTTTTGCATTGTGTTATGGGACCACGCTGGCTCCAATTTCAGTGACTTTGAGCAGAAATGTGTGTTATTTTTCTCGAGAACAATTTAGCACTGCCATTTGCTGAGAAGAGGAACCTGTCCACAGGCCACCAACATTAGCACACATCCATGTGTGCCATGTACAGGAAAAAGGTTCCCATTTGCCCTTCAAACAACCCGCCACGGCATTCCACAGGATTGAGGAGTGCGTGCCAGCAAGAGAGTTGGCGCTAGCAGGCTTAGCGACGTCGAGGCTGGCGCCGAGGTCTACCTCTCTGCTTGGTGCTCCAGGTCATGCTGGTGTCTCGCCACGTGCCTACACGCACATGGCAGCAGTGTTTACAAACATGACCCCAGAACTCTTACGGGCAGTTATGAAAGAGACGGCGAATGCCGCGTCCCACGCGCCAGGGTGACCTAGATCACCAATAGTAGAAGCGAACAGTGAGGCGCTCGTACCAAACACAGACTCGTGAGCACATTGGATGTTCAGGCTAGATGATTTTGCTCCCAAACTGTTTTGTAATATCATTGCCACCACGAGAGAGTTTTCCACTGTAAACTAAAAATAGCTACTATTAACTAGCGGGAGCGGCGGGTGAGTGATTCAGCAACACGAGGATAGAAGTGACTTCGGCACCGCAAGTCTGTTTCTCTGTTAACTGACTCAGAAAGTGCAAAGTGGGAAGGAACTGTAAAGCTGGCTTACTTTGGCTGAAAGAAAAGAACACCATGATCGTGTGGTTCCTGACTGACACTTCCTCTTTTATTCCTTTATTAACACTTGCACTTAGGAACTAATAAATGCTTTGTAGTCAAGTTGTAACTATCCATTTAGGAAAAATATGCCTTAGTAGTTTCAAAGGACACACCTCCATCTACAAAATACAAATGCCACTACTGCGCAGCTGACATGGTGTTTTGACATGGGCCTTAAGAAAAAATGCCTAGCTGGATCATCCCTTTAGCAAAATAGGCACTGTATGCTCAACTGTCAATTGTGTTTTTCACAAATCACTTTTGGATGCAGTAGATATCTGCCGTTTTCAAAACTAAAAGGCGTCCCTTCGTTAGCCTCGAAGTTCTTCAGAGAAGTTTGTATTGTCCTCCAAACGACTCTAAGGCAGTTTCCCTCCTAGAAGTTTGTAGTTTATCGTAAAATGGAAGTATATGGTCAGACAATTCTTTTTTGACAGTTTCTAAAGCTCTTGAAGTTTTCTCAGAAATACATGTATGTAGAGGAAAGACATGCCTTTTGGAAAAAGCTACTGAACTAGCAAACATAACCTATGCTTGACAATAAATCACTTCTGCTTTTTACTTTTAGAATAAAATCATTTAATCCTAGCTTTGCAAAACCCTACTAAAAGGTGAAGTTTGTTTTTTTCCCCCTCCTAAATAGAAAGATTGACCTTTCAGAGGCAGACAAAATGGTAGAAAGATGGTAGAGCTATTTTATATTATTTACTATGATGGATCTCAGTGTTTGTTAATATGGGAATGGCAGAGCCCTTAGGAGGGATGCACTAGGAGCTTCTCTGTGCCTTTTCTCCAACTGACATTCAATCCCCTTACTGAATGAAACTTTTGTAAGTATAAAGCTAGTCTGTAGTCTTCACCTTTTCCATTCATACCCATGGCAGCTCTGCAGCAGAGTTGTCAAAGCTTCTGCAGAGTCTTTTTAACTGTGTAAACAAAATAAAACAAACAGAGGCTGACATGCCCGCTCTGGCTTAGCTGCCAACTCATTTCATGTAGTCAGATAGCTCTAACCTGAGCATGTTCAGTGCTCGGCAGGTCAGCCCATGACCCATCACTGGGTTTGTCCAGTCTCCTAGCTTATTTTTAATGTTGCATTCAGAATGTGAGCATATGTGCTTGTGTCAGTTATTGATTTTTTTTCACTGCTGAATGTTCATTACACTGTACCTAATAGACCTAGACATAAGAACAGAAGTACTGAAAATAGGTCATTGCTGTGTTCCCATTTCAAGATTTTTGTGACATTTCTCCTGCCCAAGGAAAGCAAATCCAACTTACTGTGAAACTGCACAAATATTGGCAGACCCAGAGAAAGGACAAGAGTCTTACATCTTCTCTAAATGTATATAGCTTTTTTCCTGGGTACGTCATGGTACATCTTCTGGGATCTTCCTGCAGAAGCCCTGAAGTGCTTTTTAAAATAGTCTGAGTTAGAAAGTACTGAGGTTTATGAGGACTTAGTTTTCTCCACTTATGATGTCAGTGGGCTGTCTGAGATCTACATGGACACACAAATTCTGTCTGGTGCATCTTTGCCTAAGACAACCTTCTATTTACTACTATTTATGATATCTTCTTCTTTTCTATGACGAGCTTATTTTAGTCAGCCAATGAAAAGAATATAAGGAAAGAAGCGCTGCATACAATGAAGAGTATTAAATGCTTTTAGTCGGGGACAGAATGGAAGCAAATGGTGTAGGATTACCATCGTATGCTACAGGGTGAATACCACCATTGTGTCAGCTTAGATGAGTATCTCAGAATAAATACAGACTCTGTCATGAGTTTGTCCTCTAGGTAAAAAAGTAATGGAAATCTTGTTTAACAAGTTCAGCAAAAGGCACACCTAAAGTTTAATTATGTCTTCAGATTCATGGGCGGAATCCTTACCGATGAGTTTTACCCAACCACCAGAGAAAGGGGTTGGGAGATAGTATTTTTTTTTACACTTAGAACATACACTGATCAATAATCATGTCAATGCATAAACTGGGGAAAAGAATCCCTTGGCATAACAGGCAGCTGTCCCCAGCCATAACTTTCTCTGCCTCGTGTGTGTGTGAGAGAGAGCAACAGAGTATTCACTGACTTGTAACCTTGTGCCAATGCCTTTCTCCTCCCTCCCCCCTTCAAAAGCCAATCTACAAGAAAAGCAGGGGGAGATGGAGAAGAGGTGAAATAGTGCTTTTGGTATTTACCTGAGGGATTTTTCACTGATGTCTCTTGAAGCTAGGAATCATGGATAGGATCTGAATTGTGCTACCAGAACTTACAGCACTGAAAGAGGCAGTGGGAGGACGCCCTGACCTATGAGGTAGTAGACTGACAGGGACCACATTGTTCCTCTGTCTCTCTTACTTTTTGCTTTCTCAGCAGAACACAGTTCTTTAACAGACCAACTGCTTATTCTTTTTGAGCACAGGGAAAACGTACAGAACACCTGCTGGATAACACATTTGGCTACCTTAACAACTGTCCACAGCATTCGAAGGCAAGGTGGGAGCATGCAACAGGCATGCAGAATGTCTGCTCAGTACAAGCCACAGACAAAATTCTTCCCATCACTTTACTTCAAAACAAGTTCTGTTAATTCAAGAGTCACAAGAATTACACTGTGTGCAAAGCAAGCCAAAATTAATGAAAGGAACAAGGAATAGCTTAGATTTTTACAGTAGTGGGAAATGTATAGGGGAAATGGCCAGAGATGTCCTTAGGAAAGCAAGGAAATCTCATGTTACAGAGTAAGTTTGGAAAAGCAAGTTAGCTTAGCCTGCCAGCAATGGGTCTTCTTCATGTTCACAGGATTAAACCAGCTAGGTGCTGATGTTTCTTCTCATGTCTTTCAGTACTACAAGAAACACTACTATGCTTTGCCCACCAGCCTGCCTTTGGCCATGGCCAAGCTCCAAAGCTTCAAAATATGATTAAAACCTCCTTTCTAGAAGCCAAATTATACATCAGGTCAAAAAACCCAACAACCCAGTCTTTATTATGTAACGGACAAACAGCAGAAACTGATCTCTCTTGAGATACACCAGAAGCAGCAAAATCAGGCCTTCTTTTCTGCTTGTGCTCCACTATCCTGGCAGCTTCTCCCCACCCCTCCCTGATTATTTTTCCTTGCTGTAGGTCCAGGAATGTGAAGAGAAAGGGTACCTCATGCATGGCAAATACCATGAAACTCCACATTAAAGAATGTTGTCCTCTGGTGTAGTTCTGATGAGGAAAATTGGGATTTGTTTAATTTTGGGAGGCAAAGAGTAGTCAAGCTCTTCCCTTTGTGAGCCACTTACAGCCTGTGCAAATTTGCTTGCACCCTTGTCCAGGAAAATTTGCACCAGGATGTACTAAATGGAGTTTTCCTGCACCAGTGCAGGGCAGTGAGAAGTTGTTCCTAAAAGTTTTATTACATAGCTATGGAAGAAACCATTTAATCAGTTTTCTTCTCCCACCCCAGATAAATCCTGCCTGTCACTTTTGATAAATACTTGAATAATCGGCTCCAGAAGACTTCTGTTAGTGGAGATTCTCTGTTCTTTCAAAATCATCTTGTTTTGACCAATTTTTTTTTCTTTTTGAACAGGTATAGCATTGCAGCCGAGGCCTCGCCAAGGCTGAGAAGAAAGGTAACTTAATGTTTGACAAAGGCACACAAACAGAATCATAGCATGTGAAAAATTGCCCTTTTTTTCCTCAAAACAATTGGCATCAGCTGTTCAGCTCAGTGCTCACTGTAACTCCAGGAACTGCTGTTCCACATTGGGTGTTTGTGCTCATGGCTGTTACTGCCTTTTGAGGCACTGGTCTTGGATAACCAACATGAGAAACCTCAGGAGAACTTAGGAAAAAAAAAACTACTGTGTCAAAACAGAGAAGTTGGTGTCATCAAGAAGGAGGAAATGCGTACTGGGGAAATTGTAAAATAAGGAATTACACATTTTTGTGAGGGTTTGGTGATCCACTAGACTGTGAATTTCTTGGACAAGAACCATCTCTGTATTACCTGGCCACGCTGCCACTATTCCATGCATAATGCAAAGAGTTCTCTCCTGCAGAAGAAGATCTGGACAATATCATGAACAGCTTAGTGCAGGCACATGCTCAGTGTGACAGTGAAGTGGGAAAAGCAGATGCAACACAGTACTTAGTAGTATGTAAGGTTTTGTTAAGCTGTATTTGATGGAGATGAAAGTGTGTTTCAGAAAATGCAAACCACAAGATTTTTCTTGAGTTACAGTGCCAAAGGTGTGTGGTTTTGTCATGGCAAGACCTGAATACTCCTCTAGTTGCAAGCAAATTTTCAGATGAAATTTGTGAATTACGAATGTTCCCATGTATTCTGACTCCAAATATAATAGCCTGTGCTGGGCCAGGGCCTCAGAACGCGCAGCATGGGATGAGGGAGCAGGAATTAGAGCACAGTGAAAATAAGGTTGGAGTGGTGAGGTAGATACCATTCCTTAAAGGCAGAGAAGGGCTCTCAGGAGCTTACGTTTGGTGCTCTAGCACAGTTTGAAGAGAGTATTTGAGGAAGTAGCAGCCAACATATTTCAAATTGCTAAAAGGAAACAAATACGGTTGGGTGTGCTTATTTAAAGGACCTTGGTGAACTAAGCTGTTGTGGATGCAGGTTCTTTTTTGATGAGCAGGCATTTCTTTGAATTAGGACAATGTCTAGGCTCCTGCTCCTTAGGATACAATCTGCTGAGGGCTTTGAGTCTTATGGTTTTGGCTGTTAGCTGGAGATCGACTAAATGAATTACTGAGTGTTTATACCTTCCTCTGAGGCATCTGCCCTTTAGCAGACTGTGATAAAAGTAGACAGTTGTTTGCTCAACTGTGGCACTTCTCAGCTGCTGCTGGCTATTTCCCTGCATGCTCCCACCTCTCAAGACTGCCACAGTATGCCTGAGAGAAAACAGGGTCAGGAAAATCTGTTATTAGGAGGAACATACGCAAAGTGATCACCTACCCAATTTGTTTGGTTTTGCAACATCCAGAAAGTTGTAATTTATGCCACCAGCAACTAGTGTGGTCACTTACACAGTTCTTTCTAAAACAGTGGCATGAACTGGTAAATTATCTGAAAAAAGCAAACCACTGTTGTTTTGTTTTGGTTTTTTTTTGAAAGATCAGACTGAGGAACAGGAAAAAGGTCTCTCCTGTAGTTCTCTGCTTTTGTTTCTAGTTCTATTATTTAATATATGTGATATTGTTTTAAGTTAGTCCTGATGGTCTTGGAAGTTAATATTTAAAGCAGATGGCTGCAGTGCTTTAATAAGATGGTTACTATAGAAACAGAGCACTGTGAAAGCAATAGTTTCTGTAATGCATGGTCTCCTCACTAAACATTTTAAAGACTCTTGATCTACACATAGCAGGCCCAAAGAGGACTAACCAAGAAATGGAAAAGAAAGATTGCATGTCTGTGTGGAGTATTTACTTCAACTGGGGTCCACTTCAACCTAGCTGGATAGCTAACATTTTTTGTGGTGTGCTAAAGAGCTGCTTGAAAAAACATGAAACATGAGAGGAGAGATAAGAAAAAATATTGATGGAGGAGATGACTGTGGGCAGGAGACAGATCATTTCAGTTATCTTTTTTTGGAAGGTGATTTGGACTCAAACATTAATACAAACAAATATAAAAGCACAAAACACCCACAAACAGTTAGCTAATACACCCAAATATTTACTCTGCAATCCTCTGCAAGGCTTTTTGTTGACTTCATCCTTGCATATCTAACATTGCAGCCTAATGCATGGGGGAAGGACACATAATTTGGTTTCAGGGATTTGGGCTTTTTATTACTGCTTCTAGTTTTCTTGATTCTGCCAAAAGTGTTTTAACCTGAAAATACCTAAATTCCTCTGCATGTTCCACAGGATTTTACAGGCTATGACACAGACCTCAGAAATCCTCTTAAAATGTTAATTATATAAATTAATATGAGTTTGCACTAAATCAGGATATTCAGGGGCAGTGTTTTTGGAAGGGTGAGTGGTTCTCCTGTGCAGAACTGGGCAGGAAAGTGCTGCCTCATCTGCCTGTGTCTCTCTCCAAGGAATTAAGAAGTATTTTCAGCAGCCACAAATACATGGAGATACTGGTTGTGGAAGTGAGGAAGCTATGAAGCAAACAAAGTTTCAAAGCAACAGTAACCTGATGTAAAGATAGCACTTGTGAGAAATAGCCATCCTTTCATAAAACCAGGCCATCCTGCTGGAACTCGTGTCTTGCGGTATAGCGAGCAACAGTGCTGACCTGGACTGGGTTCAGAGGCAACTGGAGACAGTCTGGGCATTTAGTTTGCTTCACCTTTTGTCTTGTTCCTGTTTTCTTAAACTCAGCAGGTGTTTGTGCTTGCATGTTTTTGCTTCCCTTTGCAGTTTAAACTACCTAAGCTGGGCAGGCCAGGTTGCAGGGTTTGCCTCTTTGATGAAGCTGAACACATCTTAATTTAAATAAAAAGGAAGAAGGGGAAAAAAAAACCTGTGAGAAACACTCAACTAATAGGATTTTCCTCTATCCTGAGACTTAACTTATTTCATTGGTTCCTGATTCTGTATGGTCATACCTGATTCCTCCATGGGCTTTTTCTATGACTTAAAATTTTCAGAGGTGGAAAACCACATGTGATCTAAAATGCCTCCCACCCTTCTGCTTTGTCACTATGGTCCTCACCACTGTCATCCTCTACACAACAGTCAAAGTACATTTTGCCTATTTTGCATTTAGTTTCTTTCCCTGGAAATATTCAAATATGATACCTCGTATGACTCGTAGGCTCAGCCTGCCTCATTTCTGGTTGTCTTGTTTTTTCTTTTACCCCTCTCAAGTATTATTGTGAGCAGCACTGCCCAGAGTTTTGAAAACTTAGCAAGTCTGGAAGCCAGAGGTATTCCCTACCCTGCTTTACATATTGTCTGCTTTGCTTGAGGTGTATTCATAGCACAGATGTAGGGCTACAGACAAATGATCCGAAACAAACACCAAGCCCTTTTTCACAAAGCTTACTGTTTTCAGTAATTCTTTGGTGCAGCATTTACAGCCCATAGGTGAGGAGGCTCACCCTCAGACTGATCCACGGACTCTTACATATACAGTAAACACACAGGCACAGCATACAAAACCAGCCAGAGTATCTCTGTCTCTGTTTTCATAACAGGAATATTTTTAGGCATGACATATTATGGAGGAACTCTGCCCAGCTGCATCCAGGATGGATAGGGCAGACTATTTTAGGTTATTACATAGCAGTACTCAAAAAAGAAAGCTTTGTAGCACACAGGTGAAAGCTTACCAGGGAAATCTGTCCCTGGGACATCAGCAAAAGGAGCCCTAGGGAAAGAAGTAGCCCTGCAGTCTACCTGATTTAGCCCTGGACCTTCTCAGTGGTCTCAGGAAGGCTTGCTTGATGCATGAACTCCTATTTCCAGTCTAGCCTCTGACTGCTATTCCATGCAGCATTTTAGTCCCTGCACTGAAAAGCTTTTATCCCCTTTTCCCTTCATTCACTATAGACCTGAGCATGAGCACTTTTCCATGGTGATGATTAGTTAATCTCACAAATAATGTCTTTGACTGCAGTGAGATTACTTGTGGTTTTAACTGCATCCATGTAAGAAACTCACAATATAGCCCTTTGGGAAGAAACAGGTAACAATGAGTGGAATCAAAAGCATATTATATGTCATAGAATCATAGAATGGTAAGGTTGGAAGGGACCTCAAGGATCATCTAGTTCCAACCCCCTGCCATAGGCAGGGACACCTCCCACTGGCACAGGTTACTCAACGCCTCGTCCAACCTGGCCTTGAACACCTCCAGGGAGGGAGCAGCCACAACCTCCATGGGCAACCTGTTCCAGTGCCTCACCACCCTCACTGGAAAGAACTTCCTCCTAACATCTAGTCTTAATCTTCCCTCTGCCAGTTTAAACCNGGATCCCTGCCCTCTAGCAAGTCGACTGTGCCACACAGCTTGGTGGCATCTGCAAACTTGCTGAGGGTGCACTCAATTCCTCTGTCCATGTCACTGACAAAGATGTTAAACAGCACTGGTCCCAGCACTGACCCCTGAGGGATGCCACTTGTCACTGGTCTCCAGTCCTTACAGCATCTAACAGAAGGAGGCCTCTAGCTTTGCTGAGGCCTGAAGACATTGCTGTGGTACACAGATAGCACATAAATGTTCTTTCCTGTGTAATCTGTTAATTATTTCTAACTGCAAATACTTGGAAGACATGCAGAACTCTGGGCCCCACCAAGTGACACAATGTAAAGTCATGAAAATCCTTGCACCTTAGAGCTTAAAACACTCCTTTTATGGTAGGACACAAGAGTCAGAAGAGTCAGAGAGCTCTTTATAGGAAGAGGACAACAGAAAAAAACAAACCCACACTTAGCATGGCTGGCAGTAGTAACATTTTGCCTCGTGTCTGTGGTGCAGTGGCTTATTGTTCACAGAACCAGAAAGAGCAAAAATGTGTGGTGATCACAACCTCTGGGGGTACTGCTACTGTGATTATCTCATAACACTATCTGTGTTACCCCTAAAGGGCTGGAAATCTTTTACATTGAGGAAGTCATAATTAAATGTGATCCCACTGCAGTCAGTGGAGCTATTTGTGGAATTAACTAATCACCGGTATGAGTAAGGGGGCTCTTAAGTCAGCCAGTAGTTACTGTGGGAAACCTCTGTGGGTTAAACTGAAAGCTGTTGAGAAATGTTGGTATTTAAATGGCAAACACAGTAGCTCAAGAACAAGGGGAATAAGAAACTCTGCTTCTAACATTTCCTGGCATATGACAGTTTTGATAAGGGGATTACTCTAAACAAAATTCTCAGTCTCGAGTATGTTCATAGCTTTAATTAGAGCAAACGTAGATGGAAATTCACAGTCTGCTTAACCTTCTATTTAAATATCTCTGATATGTTCCCTTTGCACACCTGTTTGAAAGAAAGTGTGAGTGGAAAGAATAACCTTGTGGTGCTCTTTCAGGCTTTCCCTGTATAAAATAGGTGGCTGGGTCTGAGCCTGGTAAGTTGTCTTAGTTATTTAGACTAATTTTTCTCTAGACAACTGAAGTATGTGTGTGGAGAATCCTTGCTAGTGGTTGCAGTAGGCAACTTCAATTAAGGGGCTACCAGAGAATGCTGAACCCAAGCATTACGAAGACTCCACTAGCTAAGTCTCATGAATTCCCATGACAATATGTAACTAATATATAATCCTGACACTATTCTGTGTGTAAACTGTATTTTCTTGAGTAAAAATACACTGTTCACTCTTCAGTCATCTGAAATCACAAATTTGAATGTTACAAGCTAAGGGTGTTACCCTCATAGGTGAAAGTGTCACTACCCAGTTTTTAAAGGCAATTTCACATTGACTTGCAATACATTCTGTGTTTGCCGAAGGGGCTCCTAAGTTTATTTTTGAAAAAAAAAAAAAATATATATATATATGCAAGGGGGCTGAAGATCCTTACTTAAAAATGAAAATTCACCATTGTGTGGTGAAACTAAAGGCCCGAAGTGGCAGCTGACAGATTGCGAGGCTTATGCAGCTGTACCCACCACACTACTAACCTGACCAAGGAGACCACAACCCATGAGCTATGTTCTAAACTGCAGGCACTGCGCATGTGCTGACATTCTTTTTTTATAGCTGAAGTCTGAAAAGATCTTCTCGCAGAAGATGTAACCACATGAGAAGAATCTTGATTTGTTAACAATTAAAAGAAAGTACACTCCTTAAACGCCCCCACTGCATCCCCATAAAAATGGTGCCCTTTGTATTTAATTCTAAAGCCACTGAAGTGACTGAAACAAATCTCATTTCAGTGATCTCAAGATCATTAAGTTTGATTAAACAAATGCTGCCCAAGTGTAAAGGATATGAAGAACTGCATGGACATTTCATTAGAAAGCTCCCATTAAAAATCTCACTTGATTTGTGCTTCTAATGAGCCCACCAACCTTCAGAATCAAAGCTTCTGATGATTTATACTTTAGCAGCAAGCTTGTGTGGACGCTGAGTATTCTTTTTTCTCTGCCTGCTGCCTTTATTTTCCCCCCTTCTCCCTCCCCCTTATTTACTCTGTTCTTTTCCTATCAGTACGTGCCGCTGTACTGTACATTCTGCAGTTACATTACCATTTATCTGATGGAGCTGAAAGCGTAGATCTTTCTCTCTAACTTTTGTGAGCCAAGTTTTAAAAGCTTGTCCTTCTCCCCCTCCCATATCCCTTCAGGGAAGAAGCAATATGAACAAGAATATGCACAGATCTCTCAAGAATACAAATTATGTTCTGAACAGAAAGTTGGCTCTTGCATGTCAATTACTTGTTACAAAGAATAAAACATTCACCTATAGTTAACCTTTAGAGAGAATGAAAAAAATAATGGTATTGCTTGCTCTATGCTATTTACTAAAGTGGTAACAGGCAGCATGAACTGTAGAGGGGAAAAAAGACGCTGTAGAGGATTCTGGGAGAGTAATTTTGAGCCGGTGGAGAGAGAAAAACTCTCAGAGCAAAAGACAAAATTGATTTGTTGCCAGGGTGTTCAACAAGGGAAGAAGAGACATGCTCAGCAGTGGTGTTTAATTGTCCTTTTTTATACTGACTGCAGTCTCTGTAGCCAGGCAGAAAAACCACCCAGTCCTGAGCCAACTGATGCAAAAGCAGAGGAGTTTTGGCCTGCCTAATCCAATGGTCCTGCTTAAGCTAATTGCTTATGTGTGTTAATTAACATGTGATTTTCATCACTCGGAGATGATTTACTTCAGAAGAAGCCTGTTTCTGGAGCATCTACTAGTATGTGCCTTTTCAAAATGCTTTTTCTATTCCATTAAAGAGGATCCCTCTCTTTGTATTGATGCAAGTAACATTTTAGGCTTGCTTTTAAAATTAATTTATTGTGGATTTTTGCCCTCCATTGTGGGTTCTCAAAGCAGTAATATCTCCAGGAGAAGATTGCACTGGCTTGTAGTAGCACAATTATAAATCTACCACTTTAAGCAGACAGGATTAGCATACACCATGACTTAACTCATGTAAACATCTGGAAAAATAATAATTAGGAGGGCAGGGGGAATAGAAATTGCCTAGCCATTAGAAAAAGCATCTGATCTGACCTGTTGGACAAGATCAGGTAAACATTTTTTGTGAAGATGCATAAATGCAACTAGAGTACTTAAGTTTGAAGGTTCTTTTTGCCCAATATCCAAAGAAACTGGACCTAACTCAGTTCTCTTGTTTTGAACCCACGCTGCTCCACAGTGCCAGGGAGAATAGACTCACAGCCTTCAGACTGAAATGTGCTGTAGACCTCTTCATCCATGGTGAAGCTCAAAACATCCACTACAGTTTGGTGGATTAAATAAATCTCTTCAGACACACTATCAGATACAAATGAATAGTGATTTTTAACTTTTCTCTCTCTCTCTTTTTTTTTTAAAGAATAGAATTCTTATTTGCTTGGGATCTGCCTGGTGTCTGTGTACAGGTATAAAGTCTGGCTTAATAACAGAAGCCAAAGTCTTCTCTTTTCACAGGTCAGACCCAAGGGACAAGTTGACATGTGAGGTTATTTAGTAGTCTAGATTGTGATCTGATGATGTGTGCCTCAAAAGGCATGAGGAGAAGTTCAGTCCCACACTTGCTCCAGACACTCACATTCCTGAGAGAGAGTGACTGGTGCATAACTGTAATATTACCCATGGTGATGGTCAGGTGATGGGGATGTGGCTGGGATTGCTCACGTCTTTATATTACTGTTGACTTCTGGTCACCTTCTGGAGGTGAAATCAGAGCAAGTTGTGCAACTGGGATATCAAGGGGTGCAGTAACTGCAATAAGTCATTCCTGGTTTGTTTGGAATGGAAGGTGTTAAATAAGGGCATTTCCTTCTTCAGGAAATGGGTACTTTCAATAGAAAGTTATTTTTAGTCACTCTGTCCTCCAGGAGTTGATACATAGAGCCTTGACCTGCCTGCTGATAACACATTACCTCATTTGCAGCTCCACTGTTGATGTGCGCTCCACTATGTCCTTGCTTGAACCTGGCAGGCACTATGTAGTACAGTTGTCATGGCATTGTCTGAAGGATTAAACTGCAGCAATGAGGTTGCTGTTCAGACTGACACAGAAACCCCAAACAAACTCTAGGCAGCAACGTCTCTTAGCAGTGAAGCACGAGGGCACAGGCTCGCATCTCAGTTACACCAGAAATACCTGAAATGGTGCCGTTTTACAGCAGCAGAGCTAGCACAGTCTCATTGTGCTGGTGCCACTACTCAGACCTTAAGCCAAAACTCAACTGGTAGAGCTCTGCTGAAATCTGTGGAGCTAAGCCAATCTACAACAGCTTGACATCTGCCCTTCTCCATTTCTTGCAAAATTCCCGGATCACTTCTGGTCAAAGCAAACAGAGGGTCTTTGGCAAGCACTCGGTCTCCTTAAGAAAGCTGGTCACGAATCGGCAATGGCTACCCAACAGGCTCCTTTCCTCCTCTCTGCCAGGCTTTCACTGCTGCCAGCACAGTGCCACATCTGTCTGGGCGGCCAGACGAGTCACTGCCTTTGGAGGCAGCCCGGTTGCCTTTCCATGAATTGGCGCTGGGGTGGCGTGGCAGCGTGCCGGTCGGCTGGAAGCCTTCCGCTGGGAGTACGCACGTCACCTCTGTGGCACGCTCGACATCCCTTGGCCCGAGGCCCATGGCCTGCAATCCCGAGTCAATGCTCACACTAGGTTTGTCACCCAGCTGACAGTGTAGTGACCTTACTCCATGACACAGATTTGTTTCCGTGGTCGCAGGAAAGATATCACATAAGCTATTTAATCATTTTGAATGGGACTTTCATAGCATCTATTACAAACCAGCTAGATGGGTAAATTCACCCTCATGTTTTTGCCTGTGTAGTCACTCATGACCTTTCTGTTGTCATGTCCATCACTGTTACCATTTGGTCACATCATGCTGGCTGTAGAAGTGACTAAGAGCAACAATCATCATTCCCAGAAAGCCAAACCTTATGATTTCATTAGTGGTATGGCTTTAAAAGTAAGAAAACAGAAAGTCTTATTTCTTTATCGTCTCCTTTCTTGGCTATATACACTTTGTTTCACTTCTTGCTTGCTCTGTTCACTTTCTATAAGCTGGAAAGCATCACTGCTTTATTTCAAAACTTGCTTTCATAAGCTTTTTCTTCCACTGTGACCAGAACCCATTTTTTTCATATTGAGCCTTATCCGTTGCATGTTTTCACTCAACTCTTCTCGTCCTCCAGTAAGAATCTTCCTTTTATCTCACGCTTTTTTTGTCCCAAAGAAGGGCAGATATCTAATTTCGCTAATCTAACCAAGGTCTGCATCTGTATCTGGATACATAACAGCACTCTTCTTATTTAATTATTTGTAGCTTGTTTTCTCCCCAAGCACCTACACATTTTCTGCTTACCTTCACATCCTTCAAACCTCTCTCTCCACTTCTTGCCACCAAACTCTGCAACTGTCTTCAACTGTTTCCAAAACAGTTCCCCTTCTGAATTAAAAATTAGGAAGGGGCTACTCCTAATATGCTCCCAGCTTTCAGTCCCTTTTGGTTCTGAGGCTCTCCAGCCTTTCTTGTGCGTGTCAATTTAACATGTGTGAAATTGTTCTCTGGGAAGACTTGTAGACTGGCACCAAATTCCTACCCTGCAGATGCATGACTTAACATGCATTAAAACAACCCAGAATTTTTCTAAACTGCACCACGTCTCTGCCTTTCTGAAGCACTGCTCTGGGTGCACTGTCAAACACTTCTGATTTGCTTTTCCCAAAACATTAGCTACCAAGTTTCTTTTCCATAGAAGAATGCTAAGTACTGTCCTCCAGCAAGTCCCAAATTACAGTAAGTCTATTGCTTGAAAAGGGCTTGCTTGGTTTTACTTCTTACCTTTTCACCTCTCTTTCTGAACCCAAACAGTGAGTGTCTTCTATGAACCCATTCCAGCTGCCTCCAGAGCAGCTCCTCGTCTAATCCCCAATGACCTTGCAGGGTCCAGGAGTGAACTGCTGTCCAGGCATGTTTAAAAATTGCCCTTCTTTTTGTTGTCTCCTCTCCAAGTCCATTTCTTACAGGTAGTGTTTCCTGGTGTCCTCTGACTTGTAGCTAAGGCAGTATGTCTGACATCTTTCTTCTGTTTGAACCTATTTCCCTTACCCATTAATTCCAGTGACTGTTCTGCTTACTACTACAAGCTACTGCCATCATACATCCCTCTTGTGACTAGAGAGATAGATAATAAATTAATTTCCCAGAGAAATGAATAATATGGGATGATACCATGCATATATGTGCCTGTCCACCTCCTCCAAAGAGAGTTTGAGTCAACTGGCTAGTTTCAGCCACATGTAATAGGTCTAGTTCTCCAACTGCTGTGAAGATTAGAAGGTTGGTAATGGAGAAAAAACCCTGTAAACATCCCAAGTAAGGGAACAAGGAATGTGTGACTTCATTAAATGCCAGAGAGCCCTCACAAGAGAAAGCCCTTATACATGCTCCTGCCACAGGAAAAGCTCCTGAAATTCCCAGTTGCCCAAGAAAAGCAAACCCATGGAACTCCTAGCTTTCCTGAGGCTTGCTGCTCCCAGAACTACCTGCTTGGAAAGCATACATAGGTCCCAAATCAGGAATAGTTCCCACTCCAGTCAGAATCATTTAGCATTTGCATTTCAGCTCAGGAGTATTGTGTTCTTACACCTCAAAATACAAGTAAGAGTACTGAAACTCCAAGTGTGATTGGGTGGCCTGGAAAGATGTTATTTCTGAGATTACCGTTCAGGTCTGAACAGCTCTGTAAGTAATTCAGGATAATGACAGATAGGTACCAGTTCTAGAGGAACCATCAGCCAGTTGGAGTTATTGATCTACTGACTCTCATGGCATAGCACTTCTGCTTCTCTAGCAACTAATTTTTAGCATAATTGCTCACTGCAGAATAATAGGGAGAGCATTACAAGGTCCTAATAAAGGTAATTATTCAGTGGAAACCACAAGACAAACTGGGAGATTTTGAGGAAGTCTCAGACTACAAAGTATTCATACAGAAATAACTACCATAGAAGGCAAGAAAAAAAATATTGTAGGCAATGCTAAAGTGACTTAGAAGAACCCGTGCAAGGCTAGAGGGGGGAAGGGAAGCACATGGCTGAAAACACGCGGGAATATCCTGGCTTGCACACAGCATCATGCTCTCTAATACAGTTACTCACAGGTCTATATATAGCTCTGTGTATCCCAGAGACTGTCAAGCTATCCTGTACAGTTTATAGAAATGAAAATCCCACGTGGAAAGATCACTCCTTTCATTCCCTGCCCTCTCCTCAGTCAGAACGAAAATGCAGTTAGCTATTTCAAAGGAAGACGGACATTTGTGCCTGTAAATCAAGCTACTTTGTCTTTTTATGTGGAGGGTTTGGTGCTAACACAAGGGGAAGGTGGTTTAACATTAGGAAACATGAGCCCTGCTTCCTGCAGCATTTGTCTCTTCCTTGTAACCAAGTTAATTTACCTCCTTAGGAAGCGAGTTCCAGTAACATAGCTCAAGGTGGAAGTGCTACTGCCCTTTTCTTTCTTTGTGTAACACCTTTACACCAGCTTCAGAAGGCTGTTTCTGGCACCTGGCAACCAGGATCTCACACAGGTCAGTGGCAGTACAGAACTGCTAGCAGAATGCCGGGGCAGGCATTTTGGTGGGCCGGCTACTAAAGCAGTAGCAGTACGTGGCAGAGCTCAGGTACATTGTGGGGAAGTTGCGTTTGCAGGCATCTGATCTGTGTGTACTGCAGTCACCAAACCTGTGTACTTGACTTCTGGTAAGAGGCCCTAAGGACTCCAGAGGTGTTTAAATATCTAGAGTCTGGTAGGTACTCCGGTAATTCCCATGAAGTTTCTGATCACGTTAACTAACAAAATGATTTTGTAAATTCCTGCGAGGTGCCCATCTGCGTGTCTGTATGCTCAAACACCAATGCACATTTTGGCCCATCTTTTGCTCCTTTCTTCACTCTCAAACTCATTCTCCAGCAGTTGTTGGGAAGCACAAGACACACCAGCCACCTGCCCTGTGCCCCACTGTTGTCCCTTCCCAGCCTGAGCAGGATAAATATGTCTTTCCTTCTGTGTCCCTGTGTGCCATGGGTGCTGGACCAGCAGCCTGGCTGCGCGTGGAGCTGAGACCTGCTTCCTCAGCATGTTCCTATCAGGCAGCTGGCCCACACCCAGCGAAAGAGGCTGCCTCCAAAGCACGTGGATGTGCATGCAGCTTTTTCTAGCGTATCAGAGCTGTTCCTCTCCGAGTCTAGAGATCAAGGCCCTCACAAGGAGCCAACTCCCTTCTCCCTTTAGAATGTGCCCACTCTGCCTACAGTAAAACTTGTGTGCTTCAAAGTTTCACAGCCATTATTTCCAAGTGTAGACAACAATGACCACATAGATGCAGTGGAGTAACAGCAAAAGCAGTTCGTTAGTGCTTGATGTACACACAGACCTCATGTTAGTCACATACGACAGCTAGATGAAAAAACAGCCTGTCACTTCACGAACTCTGGTCAATGTGGAGATCATTCTGTTGCCCACTTTGTGGCAGTCACCTCACCATTGTGTTCTGCATTTGCTGGATTTCCCCATTACACAACCCAGTTAGCTATTTTTCCTGAATTAAACTACTCCCATTCCTTGCATGTTTCTGTGATTGCACTGTGATTACCTATGATGTAATTAAGAGCTCTGCCCATTTGGCATCACGTGTGCATTCTGGAGTAATGCAGCACTTTGCACTCCTACTTGTGCCTTCTGGTTTCCAAGCAAGGCCGTGGGAGGACAGACACTCAGCTGAGCAGCAGAGCCTGCAGGCTTGCCTTACGGAGACCCTAACATTCCTGCCTTCAGAGAAAATCTGTTTTTTCTCATACTGAATGTGCTTTTGGGACAACAGAAACAGAACTCTTATAGTTAAGCATATTTCACTTTTAATTAAAAGTTGCCTGGAACACCCCACATTTTTCCCCATTTGACCACCTCTTGCATGACTGCCTTCTGGTTTGTACCTTCCCTGCAATGCAGGCATCCATCAGGCTGTGGAGGGAAAAAGAGACAACCACCCTTGGTATTTTCTTCAGAAAAACCTGTTCCTGAAGTGCTCGTCCTTAGTGTGTTGGTTATTGTTGTCTATAAAATAATGAAAGGAAAAACGTGCCTATGTTAACTTGTAGAGGAAAGGAAGCAGGGCAAGAGGCTTGTTTTTAATTAGTCATTTTGTGAACATTTGTGCAAGGACAAAGTCTGCTGCCAAACAGCATCTCAATTAGCATGTCCCTGTGGGCAGACATTGCTTGGACTGATCTGTGGCTTACAAAGGTGGCAGAGGGAGAAGACGCAGAAAGGATTTGTTCACTTCTTTTTTATACCCCCTGCTCCTCTTTGTGTTGCTAGGAGAGCAGACTGGTACAGTGGGTGGTGTCTAATGGGTAGTAGCAACCCAGTTTAATTATCCTGGCTGGGCCTCTGTGGGATTGGAGCAGGGCAGCATAGAAGAGCAGGCTGGGACCCCACCAGCCATAGAGCAAGTAGCTGTTTAGAGAACAGAAGTGAAACAAGAAGCAGTAATACAAGGAAGGATCTGAGAAAGCACAAGGACACTGAGCAAAGACATGCAAATCCAGACAGCAGTTTTTGTCTCTGGTATTTCTTTGCAAAGACCACTGCATTTGTCCAGTTCTCCAAACCTGGAGGGGAACTAGAGGAGAAGAACTGAAGGAAAGGAATATTTCATCAGAAGAAGCAGCTGATGAGATTTCTGCTCAGGAGATGGGGGTGGCAGTAAAGATATTAAAATGATGGTTCAATCAGGAGACTCTCAGAAATCTGCCTGGTGATAACTCTTTTTTTTTTTTTTTTAACAGAAAGACTCAGGCTCTGTGGCATAGTTACAAAGGAGGAGTCTTAATTAAAATTAGCAGGCAGATGAAGCATTTGTATGGGCATCCTTCCATTCTTTTCCCTTTCAGCTCACAGTAAACCCTTTTCTCACAACAGCTTAAGTTTGCTTCAACAGCTTTTCTTGTCCTTTTTCTCTCCGTCACAAACAAAAAAAAAAAAAAAAAAGAAGAAGAAGAAAGAAATTCCCTTGAAATGATACTCTCTCTAGAAAGTGATGCAAATAACTTGTATGATTCTTTTCAGCCAGGAGCAATTTAAGAGGCAGTTCTGCTTCTTGTCAGCTTGCAAGTTACTCTCTATATCACTGACTGTCCCCCATTACAGCTTCTGAAACAGGCACAGAAATGAGCTTAGGGTCTGCACCACAATTAGCTTTTGCTGAGCGTCCATAACAGAAGTTACATGTGGTTTATTTGCAAGTTTATCAGATCAGAACAGAAATGTTGTTCAGCTCTGGCTCCAGCTGCTTCTGTTTCTGACACCTGTTGACAGTTAGGGATAAGATTTCCTGCACTAGGAAAAGGCAAGCAAAAATTCAAATTCTTAAAGCTAAATCAGGCCCCTGAGCATTCAAAGATGTATACATTAAAAAATATGCAAGATTCTAATGTTAGTGGCAAAACTAATTTCATATTACATGAATTCAGATCGAGGTGTTATAAATGAGGGTAATCAACAATTTAATTTACTCTCTGTTTCACTACTACCTGCAGGACAGCAGGCAAAGCTCCATTCCCTGCTTTCACTGGAGAAAAAAAAAAGAAATAGGTTTGGGTTTTCTTATTTACAGTGTCACTTCCTTAAACCAAAATGGTCCTAACAGAGCAGATCGCAAAGACAGCACATGCTGCTGAGTAACTGACAGCATCTAAAGGACAGGCTGAGGAAAGCCATCTGATTATCACCATCATACGGATAAACAGCACACAAAGCCAGGTAACCTGTTTTAAAGTTTGTTACATTCCTGGATTTTGGAACAGCTTGCTATGTGTGTACTTTGCTAGGCAGAGCAAGCCAGCTTGCCACATTTCTTGCTAGGGTTTGAAATTAAAATGCAGATTCAAAGCAGATGGGGATGTTTCTGCAGCAGCTGAATAGAAATACACAGAAACTGAGAAAACTCCTTTCTTCCTCCCCTCCCCCTCCCAAACAAAGTCAGCTATCATCTCATTCTGACAAAGGCCTATTCTTCTGCAGACCACATAAAATTATCTGTCTGGTGAAGATCTGAATTTATGCACTGTCAGGAGTTTTTGTGAAGCGTTGCCGAGCTCCTCAGCGAGCAGCAGCCCTGTTAGAGGAGCAGGGCGACCTCTGTTCAGGAACTCCTCGAGTACTTGTTTTACATACAAAGAGAGGGGAAGACAAAACAACAAGAACGAAAAATCAGTGAAACAGAAAATTATTTCTGAGGCCAGTATCTCACTGGCATTCAATCTAACCTGTTTTGTTTTGGAGAAGCACAACAAAGCTGTCCTGCTGGATTAGAGGTTAGTAAGTACAGACAGCTGGTCTTCTGGATCCCTCTCCCACACTGACCTTGCACAGGGAATCCCTCCCCTCCTTTATCCTTAGATAAACTCCCATCGTCCCTGAAACTGGAATAACTGCCATCTCACAGTCACATCGCTTCTGCATCTGTCCAACTTCACTGTGAGCCACCTTTGTTTTCAGCAGGGAGTTTCAAGTCATTACCTGCCTAAGCTGGGATTTATTCAATGCCTTAGTGACTCTGAGGGTTTTCTTAACCCAGGCACAGGAAGATTTCCTGTATTTGCATTTTTCTTTTCTTCTCTCTTAAATAAACATTTCATCAGATGATGATAAAAAACCCCACTTCATCCCATGGTTCCTTTCTCTCAAAACCCATTAGTTTTAAATTTGAATGCTGATCTCTGCCATTCCACCCCTAATGGGTGCATTTTCCTTCTACAAACTCTGTATCTCTCCCTGCTGCTCTCTCCACGTCTTTTCCTTACAGTCTTTTCAGTGCAATTGATCTCAGCGGTGATACCGTGTATTGTCTCCTTCCCCTGGGCAAAACGTTTACCCAAGCAGTTTCTGTCTGTTTTTTCCCTCCCTCCTTAAATAGTAACTTACCTTTTAGGAAAACACAACTGCCTTCCCCTGTGTAACTGTCCTTATCTCCTCCATGCATAGCAAGAACAAGAATTTCTACTTCTTGAGAAAACACCCATAAGCTCAAGGAGAGAAAAGGTCAATTGTGACAAAGTATGCATTTCTGTAACTCCTTTTTCTCCTAATCTAGAAGGATTCCTATTTTATGCCTGGACTGTAGACCTAGAGTTTACACTTGCAAAACCAATAATCTTGCTACACCACTTGTATTGCCTGCTACAAAGTGAAGATATTGCCCTTCATTATGACCAAGGTTTGTTTTTCTGCTAAAATGCCATTTAATGCTAAGAAATAATCTCTTTCCCTTGCCCCTAAAGATAGCTAAGAAAAAACTTAGCTCACTGTTTTAAAATTGAGAAGAATAAAAGAAAAATACAGAACTACTTCTGTAGGACAAAATGTATAAGCATGATGTTCACCTAAGTTTTCTTCCTTCCTCAGAAGCTCTCAGCTATAACTAATGTTGAAATGAAAACAGTAAAAACAACCAACTGTAAGGACTATGGAACTGAAGAAAGAAAGATTTAGATCTGTCCATTACTGGCTTAGTTTCCCACTGTAAAGCATTCTGCAATTTTAAAATCAGCAAAAATTTTACGGGAAGAGTCACATTTTCTAGGTGGTCATCTATGCTGACTTGACTTTAAGTTTTGTGTCATGACTAAAAGATAACCAGTGAGAGGACTGTGTAAACCTTCCCAGCAGATGACCTGCATAACTTTTTCAAAAGCAATTTCTATCTGTAACACTGAAAGAGACAGCTGACGATTGCTGCACTTTGCAGGTGTCAGATACTTAGTAGCATCCCTCTTATTTTCATCGTTCACATATTACAAATATTTTTTCCCTTTGAGAGGCTAAGAAATACAGAAACTAGACTTAAAAAAAAAAAAAAGCTCACAGAAGAGTTTCCCTGCAAGCAAAAATTATACAGAATGCAAACAAACATTGTCAAGCAACGAAAGACTCAGTATTACTAAAGAGCAGCAGTGGAGTTCCTGTGGCATGACTAATATAAAAATACCACTGCTGCCTGCCTTTGTTGTAATTGAAAGAGGCACCTCTAAGTTAGCAGAGTCTCTAATGTTTCCATGTAAAATCTTGTCTAGTCAATGCCAGTTTTTCTGTCTTTTGCAATGGATGCAACAGTTTATGGTCCTCTTTTCCACCTATAGGACATATAAATGAAAGTGCAAATACAGTAACAAATCACTTTGTACTTAAGTAGTTGTATCTAAAACTAAATGATGGTGAGGCCACAGATGAGTACAAAGGTTAACAAAAGATGCTATGGCTGCTCCTATTTTCAGTTTGCTTAATGGAAACCTGCTAAACTTAAAGTTACCAAAGTTCATTGAAAACTTAGAAGTATAGCTGTTTCATTTGCAGTGTCTATGAATAGTTCATCCTTGAACAGGCAGATGCACAGCCTTCCACTTCTCATGTTAGGTCCTAAGTCTCCTAAGTATTCAAGAGCCAGAAACAGCACCTGCCAGATGCCCAAAAGGGAGCCAAGGGTGGGAATGGAATAGCATTTTGCAGCCTGCTTTCCTCAGGGATGGAAAATGCGCTGGGGTTTCCCAGCTGAGTCAGTCAGAGATGTGGTGGCAGTCTGGCCACCCTGAATCCTTCAGGAAGAGTTACATGTATTGTAACATGTGGACGAGTTACCGTCCTCATGTCATCATCTGTGAAATGCAAATTTTCTCTTAAAAGATAATGTTGGCAGTACTTGCCTTAATTAATCTGGCTCTGTATACTATACCAGAAAGAAGTAACAGTGTTTACAAAATGTGTTTCCTAGATGTTGTACATTGTTACCTATGAACCTGTGGTTGTGACCTGTATGAGTAAAATAACTGATGAATGCTGATGCCCTGTTCCAGCTGGAAAGGGAAGGGTAAGTGATGTCATGTGCAGGCCCTAGCATCATTCAGTAACCCACTGCTTGCTCTGGGGAGTAGGGGGGACTCTCCAGAGACAGTTAGTCTCAAAGAAGTGGCTTCATAAATCCCCCAGGTCAAATGATCATGGCTGCTAGTACCTGACTAGACTGGAGGAGAGGACTGCAGTGCAAGTAGGCAGGATCAGGGAACCATACATACAGAGGTTCACGTGGGCAAATTCCTATGAAGATGGATTTGAATCAAACTTCCTTCAGTTACTTGGCAATGACTGCCACAGTTGCAGATCTTAAACTTTCAACTCTGAAGGCTTTTCTCATGAGCCATACCTGGAGGAATGTGCTTGATCCTCATGCCTTTTTTGGGGCCTTTGGATAACTATTAAAATTCTATGCAATAGAGAAAACGGAAGATAAAATGCTGCAATCATTTAATCAAGAATTTCACTGCAGTCCTCCTCTGACTCCTCTGCACACACAGGTACTCTGTATTGAGTCCTTTTGCTGTTCTTCAAGCAAAAGCTTTTTAGAACCAGTAAAAGACAGTGGTAACTTTTAGTTCCGTAGTCAGTGCAAACTATGCAGTTAGTTCGTAGCTGACCTGAGAAAGGGGAAGCCTTCTGTAATAAACATCTAATGAAGGTCAGTGCCTGCCACTGCCTGCAGGGACAGGCTGTCCTCAGAGGGTGCTGCAGGAGTATCCCAACAAGGACAGACTTGAAGACTGGGCCAGTTGGCAATCACTTGTAGTTTCATCTTCAAAAATTACTGTGTTTGTGCACATCTTAAAGTCTTTAGCTCTAGTTTCTAGCTGCTGTGCTGCCTTCCTTCAACTTCCTGCAGCTCTGTGGAGCACATTCTCCCATCCCCATCCACTTCCTCTTGTTAACCTTGTCATGGAAAATCTCTCTCAAAACCTCTCTCTCTCTTCCTTGCTGCTATCTGAAGTACACCAATCTTTCCTCCAACACAAATACAATCTAAGACAAAATACAGAGGAAAGTTTATTACTGCTGACCACATACTTTAATCTTTTATAGCACTTTCCTTTGTAATCCTGACAGAGCTTTTCAGTTTTCAGTAGATGCAGGCTCTCATTAATGGGTCTCTTGTAAAAGAGACTGCAAGTCCTTGAGCTTTGTATTTCCCTCCTCACAATCTAAAGCAATAGCAGTGCTTACTATTATCTAGTTATTTGCATGATAGCCTGTTTGATCACATCATGATTTAAAACCAACGTCAAAGAAGTATCTCTTATATCGTAAAAGTTTTGTTCTTTCGCAGTGCTGCGTGCATTGTTAGAAAGGAGCTCCTCAGCCATCGGCCCACAATACCAGACTGGTTTTGTCAGGTTTTTTTCTCAAACTCATTGGCAGTAGGACTACTAGAGTTAAAGTGTTTTGGTTTTCTGTTTTAGCTTGAACATCCTTCTGCTCATTTCCAAGTATCTTGTTTTACAATAGCCTCCTTCAGGCAATAGAGTCCAGTGCAAAATTTAATCTTCACAGAGCATTCAGCTCTAGTTACCAATAGATCATTGAGTAGTAACAGCTGTTTTTAAGACACTGAAGTTTTTCAAATGAAGCCAGAAAAGCTGAACACAGACTAAAACTTTGTGCTGTTTGGTTATATTGTGGTTCATGAGGAAGTAGGATAGAGCAAACAAGTATTTAATATCAGAGTAGCCAGTGTCCTCATGAGATAAGTCAACTGTCAGGCTTCTGACAGCTCTGAAGACATCTCTGCCTCCATGCCTCCAGAAAAAAGGGCTGGGACCTCAGGGAGGGGGAGGTGGAGAGCTGCTGAGATCCCCATCAGTTTCCAGGTCAGGACTGGGGCTCTGTAAGCTGGTGCTGGCACATGCTCTGTATCATCTTATGGCCCCTCCACACGAAGAGGGGAACACAGATCTGTTGGAATCAACCAATAGTGCTAAAGGGAGAAGGTAGGGAACAGGATGGGCTGGGAGGCACCAGCACCATGAACATAGACTCTAAACAGCTTTGTGCCATAACTTCTTTGGAGGACGTGGCAGACTGCAGAGCTGATGCACAGCAGTATGGGAACACATATCCAGTACCTAATGCATACCTGATTTGCTTTAGTGCTTTCTATGTTGTTTTTTCTTAAAAGGTTAACTTCGGAGTATTTTTTTCTGCCCATCTAATTTTAGCTGCAACTATTTTTTCAGAATCTCTGCTTAATCATTAATACTTGTCATAAACTTTTAAGATCATTTTGGTTTGGGGAGCTAAGGTGTGCTTCTGATTTATCACACACCAATTACACATAAGCTTTTATGAGCCAGATGAGGCTGTTAGGAGGGCTTGTTTGCTGGGGGGTATAATGAGCAGATAGACTTTGCCATTCATCATTGCCCCCCACCCTTCCCACAGCAAAATTATTTGCTCATTTTCTCGTCATCAGCCTGTCTGACCCTCAGATTGCTAACAAACCAAAAATAAAGTTGCCTTGAATGCATTCAGCAGTGGCATGCATGTTATCTTAAATGACTGCATTAGACATGTAGTATCCTGATAGCTGTCTGCTTTTGTCTGCCAGCCCCCATTTCATATTTTCAAGGAAAAGCAACTGTTCATTGCCCCCAAAGGCTGTGGACAAGTAATGCTACCACACAGACTGCATTGCTTTTTCTCCTGACAAAACTGGTTGCATGTGTCAGAGGTTGAGGCCGATCATCTTTCCTTTGTCCCAGCCCTGTTCTCTCCCTCATGTGTTTTAGGTGAGGGGAGATGGAAGAGGGAGCGAAGGTTTATCTTGTCAAGAACAGCAGCAACATAATCACACTTCATGTGGGAGGAAACACAGAAGCTTGCGGGAGCTCGACTAGCACAATGCAAGGCGTTCATCCCTTCACCTGCATTCCTGGGCTGAAGACCACTGCAGCTACTAGGCTCCTGGCTAAAGAACTAGACTGGCAAACACTTCACACAACCTTGCCAGGAGAAGCAGGACTTGCAGGATCAGGTCCTCACTGCTGGAGGTGTGGATTTAAATAACAAAAAGCCACCTGCCACCCTGCCAAAGAAGGGTAAAGAGAGGCATATAAAAGGCTTCTATTATTTTTCACCTTCTATAGTAAAGATGTTTACTTAAGCTGAAAAAAGTCTCAGTTATGATTTATGGGTTTCATGCAAAGTAGTCTTGTAGCTTAGATTTGTCTGTAGCTCCCAGCTTTCCAAATCCAGTTGGGTGCACACTTTACAATGGTGAAGCTTTTCATCCACACTGCTTCTTTGTGCACTAAGAGCATGGCTGTGCTATGGACAGACAATAATCAATTAGTGAAATGGTATCTCGTGACTGAGAATATGAAGTGGGCTTTGCAGGATCTGACAACAGCTCTTTTAACTTACCCATTTCTGTACGTCTCTTAAATATCCCAAAATATCAACGGCCTTTCATTAGAGCTTCAAACTCTTTCACATCCATGCAGGCCACTGGATACCTCAGAAGAGTATGAACCGATGTGAGCTGGCAGCAAATGGCAAATTGCCAGAAGGAAGAACAACTGACTGTTTTCAAAGCTTTGAAAACATTTGAAAAGGAAGGACAGAGAGAGGAGTGTTGCAGTTCCCTTCAGCACTGCTCAAATACATCTCTTCCAAGTGTCAGCTGCAGGAGGCTAAAAATCTCAGCGAGTTAAAACACAATCTGCCAGTTTCCCTTCCCATCCCACCTCTTTTAGCTTGGTGGCAGAAAGTTTTCTGTCTCTTCGTGTTGTATCTTGCCCGAAAAAAGATCATTTGAACAGGAGAAAGAATGTGCTTTGAATTATGGGAAATGAAAGGAAAGCAGGAACACCAGCAAGTTCTGAGATCCCAACCCTTTCTCAGCACAGAAATCCCAAGTTTTTATCCAGTCTTGTAAGTTGGTTAAAGGAAGAAACCTTCATGCTAGAGCTGTGTTTTTAAACAAACATATCATTCACAAAACCTAGATTTTTGCTGGTTTCCAGTTTTCCTGAAACACCAAAGGGAGATACCAGAGAAAGGCAAACACCTGTCTCCCTGTAAAAAGATTTTTCCTGTAGTAGCTTTCTGACTAAATATTTTCTTGCCAGAAAATAACGTAAGATTTCCCATATAGTGTCTATTCATGCCTAAATGTTAAGAAGTTCTAAATGGCTATAGATAAAACCCATGTTCCAAGTAACTAAGGGTGTAACAAGATAAGAAAGAACTCAGAAGTGGCCTTAGTTGTGTGGAAGCACAACTGTTTCTTGGTCCTCAGAACAGGATTAATAGAGGCCTTCTAAAGAAAAAGCTAAACACTCTCTTGCCAAGTAATATAAAGCTAAAATTAGAAAGGGTGAAAAATTACTATATCCAAGATGCTATCTACTGAAAATCTGCTTTTCAAGCCAGCCATGAAAAGTCAGGCTGTAAGTCCTTGATGCTGGCATGATGTGAAGTGGGTGTCTCCTGACTTATAATTTGTTTGAGCCCTGAGCCATTTTATCTAAGATTAGTCAATGACCAAGTTTTTTTCCAAGCCTGTATGTGGAGTATTCAAAATGAAAATGTAGTCCCATATCATGATCACCAACCTAAAACTGAAGGGATGGCAACAGCATCCATGCCAACCTCTCATGCACTCAGAACTGTGGCAAAGCAGCATCAGCTCCCATGTTTCATTACTCTCCCAGAGCTGTGCTACCATCAAGGTTAGGTCTTGACTGCTCTTAGGTCACTCAGCTGGCTCTGGTGATCAAAAACACCTTGTCTTTCATCTCTTGTCCATCTGGAGAAGCAACTGAAGCTCTTTTGTTATAGATTTCAGCACAATAACCTATGCCATTGTTGCATGTAGATCACAATAAACCACATGAAAACTGCTCCTGAAGACCACACACAAATACGGAAAGAAGCTGAATGGCAATCATAGCTCCAGAGAGCATCTTCTAATAGACCTCTAAAAATCCATCAGATTCTTGTCTTCCGTAGTGCCTCAGCAACCACGGAAGTCAGAAGAGATATTTGTGGCAATAGTTCACAGACTTAAACAAGCTGTAAGGCAAGTTTTAAGGAAATCACCTTCTTGATGAAGCTCTGCTAGAAGTAACGAGTCTGTTCTGTTGATTTCAGTGTGATTTATACAGTGCCTCTCAAGCTGAGAGAATAAAACTGATTTTAGTTACTGGGGGAAAAGCCAAGTTAATTCACACAGGCATTTGAAATGTTGTACAGGCACATATTAGAGCTGTTTGTATTGCAAACATCTGAACGGCAGCGGGGGGAAATCTAGCAGAATGTGCCACATGCATAAGGTGTCTGAAGAACAGACTCTTGCATTTGCTTTGTGACCTCTGTGCATCTGGTCAGGGAACAAATGGTATGGGGATATAGATCCACCCAGGAGAGAGGATCAGATGTCATGAGCCAGATTGTTTATTCTGTCTAGGGGGAAGCAGTAATAATAGTTTTCAGGTACATGGGGAGAAAGAAGCCATAGCACAGAACTAAAAAACAACCAACCACAAAAAAACCTAAAAACCTCTTCCATGAGTCTGTTGTAGATGGGAAGAGATGATCTAAGGTTATGTTTTAAATAGTAGAAGCTTTCTAATAAGTAAGCTTAATGAAGGACTGCATGAAACTCTGTGTTATTACGCAACTCTCAGAGACCTTTGAAAACAGGCTGGAGCAGACCAGTACAGGTCTGCCCTGAAGCCTCTGACAAACCTGCTTTTTCCCATGTGTTTATGAGCAATTTGTTGGATTTTCTAAGTTGTGTGAGGCACAAATTGGTAGGGGGAAAAAAAAAAATTAAAAAAAAATCACAAGTGGGCAGGAAAACACATTTTAAAATCAAATCACAGAACTCTGTGTAGCATGGGGGCTGTCTCTCTGTGCTGCCTCTCATTTCTCAACAATCAAGAAAAGTAGCTTGAAAACTGAATTCACTACGGCATCTCAACCCTTATGTGGCAGAGGCATGACAAAAACAGAAAAGGAAATTGTATAGGGGTGTAAAGGCTATCATAGTGAGGCCAGTGCAGAAGCTGAAAGCCATATTGTACCATCTGGACATGTGAGAACAACAGTCAGAGTAATCCTCAGAACCATCAGCCCTGGTCTCTGCATCATCCCCCACTCTCCTCTTTGTGTGACCTTCAGCTTCCGGAGAAGGAAATTTAAGAAAATGGCATTTAATCCAAAATTCTGTTTTCATCAGAACTAGGAGACCAACAGGATTTCCTATCTGAAGTTCAAAGGATAATGGAAAACAGAGTTGTGTAAATAGGTTTCCTGAGGACACTGCAGCCGACAGTATTTTACTTTTGATCAGTTCTTCCACTCACATGCCAAACAGGACTTTTTTTGTTCCTATTTTCTAACATTACTGTCCCAACATGATGAAATTCTGAAATCTTTGGCTTGCCAAGTGTTTTTTTCCTTTGCGTCCTCCCTTTCTTCCTTAGAGTACAGGGTGAAGAGAGCCAAGAGAATCTCTTGCACTGCTTCTAGTTCTCAAGGAGGATGTACTACTTAACAGAGAATTACTTAATTCTGCCAACAGCTGTGATGAAATCATAATGGATAACTGACCTTCAATGGATATCAGGAAGTCATCAACCTGAGAAATCCCTACTATATCCAGATCTGAAGCCAGATGGACAAAGATCACAGAAACTGGAAGATGATGATGACACTGACCTCTTGGTAACCTTCCCTAAATGGCAGGTTGATAACATCAAGTGTGTCTTGAAAAGGGGTTCAGCCACCAATGCTTGCTTATCCTGGCATGCTCACAGAGACATGCTGCACTGCAGAGGTGGGTTGGAGCAGCAGAAGCAGTTGGCTGGTGCTCTCAGAGCTGATTTTAATCAGCAGCCAGTATCATTGTTACCATTTCACACATGATGTAACTGAAGTACTGAGAGGAAATTTATCCCTCAAATTACAGTGTTTCTCCAGAAACGAAAACCGGGCCTGAGCACCAGTTGTGCACCTGATAGCAGTGCCAACCCTACCTTGCCAGTCTTTGCTCAACACATCTAACCTAGCATGAGAACTGGCTGAGTCCATGAAAATAAGAGACTTGGTTCTGTTTTCCTACCCCATTACATTTCTCAATGTTTAATCCACTGGTACTGGTGAATTACCTCAGCGATGCCCTGTGTAGGTGATGATCTGAAACGATTTTGTTGGCCCAGATTTCAGAGGCACACAAGAGAAGTTTCTCATGATACACAGGCACAGAACCATGTCGCTCGGCACACACTTATTGAAGCATACTCAGCATTTAAGACTGGAACTCACATCACGCACAGCCTTCCTGTCACAATTATCAACCGTAACGACTCCCCAAACAAGCAAAGGTGAAAGAGTGTTTTAGTTCAGCTTCCCTGCATTTGTGAAAGATGTGTAACAGTAAAGGAAGTGCTCAAGAAATTGGGCAATACTGGTTCTTGGAGTATATAGACAGACCAACATCCAAGGCAATGTCAAACAGGCTAACCTGGGACAGCTCTGTGTGGTAGCCTGCCACTATAAACCACTTGGATCCACTGTACCCCAAATTTAAACCACAGAACGCAGCAAGAACAAGCATAGGTGCCAACCTCATCTTCAATCTTTTCTCTTCTGGTAATGACAGCAGGAAGATCCTTTTGTCCCTTAAATCCAACTTGCTTCTAAAGTTCTACCTTTTGGGAAGCATTTCTAATCTTGTCATACTATGGTGACATTACAAGCAACTTGAAGAGTTGCACTCTTCTGTTAGAAGTGTTACCTGATACAATGAGGTGCAAAGTTTGTATAAGACAGAGATCACAAAGAAATAGGATCTGGAGAGCTGTGCGATGCGACATTATAATTCCTAGTTACTCGTATTTTAGATTCCTGAATTCATTTCCTTCACATAATTGTTTTTTCCCACCTGTATTGTGAAGGCATTTGATTTGCACTCCCCTTGATTTTATGCAATTGTTAAAAGAGTGTCATTTTTCATGTCTGTGTGGATATTATGCGGGATCCAGTCTTGTTGATGGTTATATAATGTAGCGAGGGGAAATCACTATGCTAAACCAGTTTAGCTTTACTCTCTTGTCCTCTGCGTTAAGGTCAAAAATCAAACTGATTCAAGGGCTTTTGCAATTAGATCATTGCATCACTGAAATGCAAGGACTGGTGTCAATAAATGGAGGGGGGCTAGCACTAGTTGATTTTAAAATGCATGAATTATGAGGCTTCTGGCTCAGATAAGATTTAATGAATTATTAATCCTCATATTTCACAAATCCCATGGTCTTCATTCCCTTATGTCTGCTTATATCTATATTCACTAGTCACTTTTTACCTCCCCTGCAAATTAAGGATAAATTAGCAATAAATTAGGTAACAAATTGTAGCCATCCCACATTTTATTTTCTGTTTGACATAGATTATTTGTAGGTGTAAGTGCCAGAAGACAATTATATTCATGTAATATGACCTCCTGCAGAATACAGCCAGCGTCTCATCCAGTAGTTTCTAAATTAACCCCTTAACTGCTATTTAAAGCTACAATGAGGCATCAATACACATATTTTAGAAAGAAATATAGCCTTAACTTAAAAACATTAAGGGACAGAGATGGTGAGGCACCCCTATCTGAGTTTTTTCAAAAGCATTGTTAATGTGCTGAATAAATACACTATCCAAATGAAGAGACAGCTGAATGCAGTGCAAAAGGACTCCCTTGTAAGCCACAGCACCCAGCTAACAACAAAGTGTCCTTGTCCTTCTGGGGCCATCTGCACTGAAGTTTCACTATGTTTTCCACAGCCACTACACTTGCAGCAGAGCAGCAGTGATGCTGGTAGGGAGCAGAGCATGCCTAAGGGCATCTCGTGGGGTGCAGAGCCTCCATTCACCTTGGGCATGAATGCAGTCTTTTTTGATTCTGCTTTGGACCAGGGTTACAATTCTCTCATGAGTGTGCTGGCTTCAGAAAAGCACATTAAACCCATATTTAAACAATACAGGGTTTGGTTTCTGGTAGTATTATATTTATTACACATTAGCAGCTGCCCTAGGTTGGGAAGAAGCTGTTCTGCAAATGACAAACGTCCCAGAGTCTGGGCAGGCATAGTCTTGGTCTTGCCTCTTCTATTAGTTTCCACATGCTTTGTTTCTCAGTGTATAAAAAACAGTGCACCTTAGGTGTGAAACATATAGGAAACCCTTAAACTAAACTACAGTTTTCATGTGTGCAACATTTTATCCCAGCAATAATGGAACTGACTTACTAATAAGAAGCTTTGATGTGTTTCACCACCCATTAGCCATCTGAATTAACTGCACATCTTTTCTCCTCTAGTGACATTTGCAGCTACCTTACAGGTGTTAACCCAAGGCACAGCTGATGCAACTGCTACTTAGGCCAGAGAAAAATGACATCCCACAGTAACCACATGGCTCTAGATCATGGTGCTGAGCATGGATGTAACTGCTTATATGACTTGTTCCAATGTTTAACAAGAGAAAACTTCGACACAGAGTTAATCAGAAACAATTTTGAATGCATGCAAGTCCAGAAGATGCCATGTATGAGTGCACTTACTTAGGACTAACTCTTCCTTACTTAGAAATAGCTCTGCCCATGCCTTTTCTTGAATTGCCATTAATTCTTGAAATAAAAGGGGAAAAAAGGCTGACACTTTAGCAGCTTTTGCACTTGGCATTTCGGGAGTTAGACCTCTTTGGCAGCAGCACGGGCTTCAGAGGACAGAAGCGATTGCATGGCCACACATCATAATGTACAGCAAACTAAGCCAGAAGCCAACTACTGCACCCCAGTGATAGGAGCAGGAGAGTGTGAACAGAAAGTACAGCTTACCCAAGTGGAGTTTGGCAAGGCATATGGGTAAACTCACCTCCTCTCTAGAAAGTGCTGGGGGGGTTTCTTGTCTGGCAGCAGTTTGGACCTCTGCGTCATCTGGCAGGGACAGAAGGCTGCCAGTAGGATGGAGGCTGTGGCAGCACTCCAGGAACAGCCCAGCAAGCCATTGACAAGCTCCTGGATATCTGACTTCTGCTTTCTTGATCCTGATATGACTCAAGCACAAGTCAGCTGAGGTCATGATCTGCAGAGGTATATTTCTGCTTAGGAGGAAAAACTCTGAGGACATATATTTCTGCCCCAGAAGGGAAACAACACATCTGACATCTCACCTTTTAGGGCCAGGAGTATTCTGACACAGCATCCTCCCACCTATTTTTTCCTGCTGGGACACTTGCCCAGCTTTGCCAACGATTGTACTCCCCTGCAATGGGTGTGTATGTCCATTCATTCATCTGAGCTGCTTTGTATGCAGAAACTCCCCATAGACAGGTGCTAGATAAAATGAAGCATGAACCTCTAGAGCTGGCTAAAAGTAAAGAAAATGACATAACTGAGAGTGCTCTTGTTACTGCAGCAGTGTTTGTTATGCTTCTAACAACACCTTCCACAGTCTGTCAGTATTCACATATTGATAGAGGTGGCAGGGACATACCAAACTTGCCCATAAAACCCAGCAAAAAATCTCTCAAACTCCCAGTGCCTGGTTTCTAATTTGTGCCCCACATGCGGCAAGAAATAAATGTACACGCATTGCTTGGCTCTGACAAAGGCAGGCAGCGGTGGACTGAGTTACAACTGGAATGCATATTGGTGGGATGAGACGCTGATCCATTTGCACAGTAATGTGCTATATTTAAGTCACGCATCGTGGCATCTTCAAAGAGGCCAGTCATAATTATGATGGATTAGACTGCAGAGTCAGTCCTAGATGCAGTAATTGTTTCACAGATGCTGCTGATGTGACTTGAATTTCTAATGAAGTATAGCTGAAGAAAAATATGCAGAGCTTTCTAAACGGTCTGGATAAAATACAGTTATGGGAAAGAGAAGAAAGGCTAACTGCTTCGCTTAGGGAGAAGTAGATTTACATTGAAAGGCAGACAGTTCACCTCACAGCAATTATAAAGAGCACTCTGAAAGGTGCAAGCAGGTCTGCTTAGTAGCAGCATCAAGTGTATCTTCCTAGCGTCCAGTTAAAATCAGTAATAAAGCTATCACTGCCACTTCTCTTTTGCCAGATTTAAATTACAAATAATTACTGTGATGTGTAGCTGCTTTAGCAAGATTTATACTCAGGTGTGACTCAAGGGTTGTGAATAACTGACTGTAGAAAGAAGTATAAAGCAAAGTCACCACAATCCTGGATGCATTTCAAAATAAAGCAGATCTGTCCCTTTTAGTTAATGAGTTAACAGTATTTGAAAGAATCAAATGATTTGCACATCTTCTGCAGTGTCTAACACCCATGTCTTGATCAGAATTTGGGGGAACTCATGAAGTCTTTAAGAATACCAGGAAAACCATGAATACCATGAATAATAACCTGTGCCACATAATGAAGTAACCTTGTGGGTTTTGAGGACAGCATGAACCAAAGACTCCTTTCTGAAGTGCAGATGTGCTCCTTTGAGGGGTTTGCCAGCTAACTGCAGAGAAGGTGGGCAGCCCCCACTTCTAACCAAAAAGGTGCTTTTACCTATTAGTAAGGAGTTGAGAAGGAAAATTGTCTGAGAAGTCTGAAAGAACTCAGTTGCAACCCATACAGTACACCAGAACACAAGTAGCAAGGCAAAATTAGAAGGCCAGAGAAGTTTCTCACAGTTCAGTCACACAGACTAAAACTTCTAACAGAAGCAGCTCGACAGCACAGTGTTAATTACTACCGTGCCTTCAATTTCAGCTTGTACATGGCAAAACACAGCAGCCTACATACTCACGTCTGAGTTGTGGTTCAGCTGCAGTTTCTAGGTATGAAAGGTGTGAAGGCAAAGAATGGTTTCCAAATTAGGCTGACATTTTATTTTCGAGACGCTCTGGGAGCATCATTCTGCTACCAGGCCTAGAATGACACATCAGAGGAATCCTTTTCACGCTGCTTTCTGTTAAGTGTGCAGTATTGTCTCCCTGGGAAAGCTGCACAGGCTCACGTCTTGAGGTACTTCAAAGCTAGGTTGGGAAATACACTGAAATATATCTAGAAGAGAAGCAGCCTACATTACCTTGTCAAGAAAATAAGTTAGATGGACAAACATTCTTTCGTATCTCCCTATTCTTAGCTTTCCCTTCACAAACTCTTTTTAAAAAAATTTAAGTACTCTTACTTGTGAAGAACACTTATCTACTAATGTCATACAAAACATGAGTTGAGCACACCAAGAAAAGAACTTAAGGGGGTCAAAAGTAAATCTAAACCCAGGTTTGGGATAAGGAGGAGGTAGACACAAGTCATCATACAGGTGCTTGTGAGTCAAGATGTATGTTTGAATTGTCCTGATACTGAAATTTGAAGTGCAAAGCAGAGAGGATTCTGCTGAATGTACTGAATCTCATGAAATAATACTACTTCTAAAATAATTTTAGAGTCATATTATGCAACTGAGTAAGGCAATACTGCACAGACAACTGTATCAATTGGGTGTTCCTTAGCATTTAACAAGCGCACGCACAAACACCACCCCAAATCTGCCAAACAGACAAAAAAATTGCATAGGATAAATACATAAGCACAGAAACCATGAGAGGATGAATGTTTCAGTACACCACTCCTTCCCAAGCAGTAGCAATACCAGCCACGTTTAACACTCCTCCTGTAGTCCAACCAGGGATGACCTGGAGAAGGAGAACCTTTCAGATTCCCCTTCATGCAAACTAAAAATAAAAGCATCAGATATACATGATCCAATTTTTCCCTGTGCAATCTCACATCCGTAGGACCCTCTGTCAGTCTGTCTTCTGCCATTTGTGATTGCTTGAGAACCATAAATCTAACAAAGAATAAGTTACAAGCAAAGTCAAACAAGAGCTTTATCTATGTTAACTGGAACTGTGAATCCTGGGAAGATCCATGTGAACAGAATTAGCTTGTCATTGTATGGAATTTGTTCACTGCACATCATCAGTGCTTTTATCCAATGAAAAACTTCATTTTATAGAGAAAATACAGAGAGTATATAAGAAAATGTGATTTTACATGCAAGCAAAGAAGAAAAAAAATCCTACCTCCACAGCTGAGAGGCTCCATTCAAACCCCAAATGCACAGCTTAAGCCATGCTTGATACCTATATGCAAAATTGAAAGGATATTAATACCTGAAAAAATACCACATCAAACCTTTCCAAAATCTCTAGATTTGTTTCTGTTAATACTACCAAGATGTTGATGAACTGTAGGAGCTCCCAAGGACAGCAGTAAAGCATGGCTTTGCCTCACATGTACCATGCCACTTGCATGGTCTTTAGGAATGCCAGTTTAAAAGATCTTGTCAGACAGCTGAAGACAGAGAAAAGAGGTTTTCCCTTCTAATTGGCAAGCTCGGAGGCAATAATCCCTCGAGTCACACAAAGGGGTTTGCCACACTCAATCAAGTAACAGGATTAGCACCAAGTCTGGGAACCATGGTTTCGGCATGACTTTCTGCCTTAGCAAGGAGACAAAGTGATGACAGAGCAGTTTCTGCAAATCATTCGAAAGCAGAAAGTATTTTTTGCACCATTAGGAGAGATACTTTTTGGTAAAGCAGCTGCTTATGTGTTAAATGGGGGTAAAGAGGCACTCTGTATTTGCACTCTGTTTTCATCTGGAAGAAGAAAACTTCAAGAAATAGGGAGACACAGGGCCAGGTAATGTGACAGGACAGTGAAACACCCCCCAGATGTACATACTCCCCTCATGTTGCATGTGAAAGCTGGTCAGGATGATGGGTGCTTGAATGCTGCAGGAACTGTCAGTAATTTGTGTCCATCTATTGAAACTGAACCTGACTTAGATTCTCTCCCATTTCTTTTCTCTTTCAGATACGTTCAGAGGGTAGCCTTGTGGATGGCCCCGAAGCAGGCCAGATGGAACAGGACAGAACCAACCACGTTGATGGCAATAGATTGAGTCCATTTCTAATACCACAATCTTCTCAGGTTTGCCAGGCAGAGCCTTCCGCAGTGAAGCTACAGAATGGAAGTCCAGCAACAGAGAGGCCCGAAGTTGAAGTAAACGGAGACCACAAGCAGCTATTCATTAAAAGCAACTACGGAGTGCCCCACCTGAAGGGAAGCCCAAACAACCGTGTTAGTCCCGACCTTTTACAAGAAAAGAAAGCGTACTCCAAATACCTGCAAAATGGTGGGATAAAACGCACTTTTAGTGAGCCCTCTCTGTATGGACTTCATGAGAGCAAGAAAGTGAAACAAGAGGTAAATGGAGAAAAAGCTGACCTAGAAGATAATAAAGAAAACCCAAGCATCTCTAATTGTTACAGTGAGAAGAAATCTGAGAGTTTGACAGGACAAGAAAATGAAGCTTCAAACTCGATACAGCCCACAAGATGCAACCGTGGTGGTTCAGAAAACCCTCATGATGTCTTGATTCAGGATGAGCAGGAGCAGGAAAACATTCATTGCCACAACAGGGACATTGTCTTACTACTTAAGAACAAGGCAGTGCCAATGCCTAATGGTGCTACAGTTTCTGCCTCTTCCATGGAAAGCATGCGTGGTGAACTCCTGGAGAAAACACTGTCTCAATATTATCCAGAACATGTTTCCATAGCAATGCAGAAGAACACATCTCATATCAATGCCATTACCAGTCAGGCTACTAATAAGTTGTCTTACAAGACAACACATTCATCCCATACCTCAGGGCAGATCACTTCTCCACAGACCTCAAACTCTGAGCTGCCTCAAGTGCCAGCTGTAGTGGTTACTGAGGTCTACAACACAGAAGACTCCAGTAAACCACCTGTATTGCCAGGTAGCTGTTCACTTCAGAAACCAGAACTACAGCAACAGATTCCAAGCTATGATCCACACCAATTACCCATAGGAAATAATACTGGTTGTGGAAGCGTAGGGCAGGTTCCCAACCATAACCTCTCTCTAAGTTCCAGCAGTAACCTGCAAGCTCAGAGCACCACCCTGGAAAGGTTTTCTGAGCAAGCAGAAAAAAATGGTGCTTACTTTACACAGAACTCAATGTTTCACAAAGATTCCTCCACTCCTCCTGCTCCAGACATGAACACTGTACCATCTGTTGTGGTGCAAGAAGGACACCATTCCTATGACAACAGATGTGATGAAACTCTTCCTGGGGAGATAAAGAACGAAGGAAAGCAAGGACCAATGTCAGAAAGTCCCAGCCTCAGCCACCAACAACTGCACCCTCAGCAGAGACTTCCACAGCAGGCACAAACATCACAGCAAGATGTCAATGAAAGCACCCCACAAGCTGCTGTGGCCGCCTCAGTTCAGCAGCCCCCAGAAGAAATTATGCCGGCGCCAGAGCCTCCCCTCCAGAATCTGCAAGGGCGTGGAAGTGAGGGTGACTTACAGCAACACTATCAGCATTTCCCAGGGCAGAGAGAACCTGAGATTCCTCCTGACAAAGAGAAGGACCAAGTGAAAGAGCCTGTGCAACAGGCTCAACATTATTCAAAACCAGCCTGGATAGAACTGGTTTCCACCCAGTTCCGCCAGGGAGAGCCTCCCCGAAAGCCCAGCGAAGCATATTTGCGATCAGTTCTTCAGTTCCAGGCACACAAAGCTGAAGCAACCTACACAAAGCAGTATGCTGGAAGCCCTGATGCATTAAAGGGGCCTTCGGGACAGCCCCAGATCCAGAAGATAATGCAACAGGAACAAATTCCTCCCCTGTACAAAAGCGAAACCTCCCAGCCACAGCCGCATCCCACAGCTGACCAGCAGCTGCCCTTCCAGAAACACTCACCACAGCCACAGCTCACGAAGGTGGATTCTCTACTTAAGTTCCAAGTCCAGCAGCTCCATTTCCAGCAAAGACCAGAGCAACCAGCCGAACAGCCTTCAGGGGCCCCACTGAAACAGCAGCACTTGAATCCCCAATCAAGGGAAAAAGAGCAATTCTTGCATTCACACATTTTGCAACAGATGCTTCAAAAACAGGCACAGCAGGTGCAGCTGCCTTGTGCTCCTCAGCTAACCCCAAACCAGCAACAGGTTCTGCAAATGAAAAGTAAAGACCTGCCCCAAACCATTTCCCACTCCCAAAGCAATGCTGAACAGCTGCTAGACAGGACATCCTTCAATCAGCTTAAAGCAGATGAATGTTTTCAACCTGGGAATAAGTACATGAAATCATCTGCATTCCCACTGCATAACCCTCAGCTAAGCCTGGAGCAGGTACAGAGCATGAACAACAAAGCTCCTCTTTACACTCAGAAGGCAAACGCTGGTCTGCAGCATCCCTGCCCAAACAACATGCACTTGAATCCTGAGAAGAAAGAAAACCCCACAAATATTGAATGCTTTGGAGCCAGCAAAATACAGGACTTGCAACATGTGCAGTATTTTCCCAATAACTTGACTGCAAAGGAAGATGTGAATCACTGTTTTCAAGAACAAGAGCAACAGACACAAGCAGCTTCAATTAGGCAGCTACCACCACTCCAGCAAACACAATGCTATGGTGGTAGCCTGAACCAAGATCTCCCAGGTCAACAAGCCACACAGTTGCCTCAGCGGTACTTACCACACAGCCAGCAAACTGTCCCACACTCCCAAGACCAGAGAGTTTGTCATTTGCAGTCCCAAACCCCTAAGGATTTCCAAAAGCATGCTGCTCTGAGGTGGCATCTTTTGCAAAAACAGGAGCAACAACAAGCATACCAGCAACCCAAACCCGAGGTTGGTCCCAGTGCAGTGCGCAAGCCTATAAAAATCGAGGCTGGCACAAAGTCTAATGTCTGCATGCGGCCATCAGCTGGACAGCTGGAAAACAAAATGTGGAAAAAAACAATTAAACAAGAGAATCAGCACTTTGGCTGTGAGAGCATGCAACAAAAGAGCATCATTGAGACAATGGAGCAGCAGCTGAAACAGATACAGGTCAAATCACTGTTCGATCACAAGACTTTTACTATCAAGTCACCCAAACATGTGAAGGTTGAAACAGCAGGCCCTATTACCATCCTATCCAGAAATACCAGTGCAGCAGACTTTGACACTCAGACCCCAATCTTAGATCAACAAGGAAACTCATCTGCTGAGAAAACCCCAACCAAAAGAACAGCTGGAACTGTTCTCAATAATTTTTTAGACTCACCTTCCAAGTTATTGGATACACCTGTAAAAAATTTATTGGACACACCTGCCAAAACCCAGTATGATTTCCCATCTTGCAGCTGTGTTGGTAAGTGCTGAGATGTACTAAAAATTTCAGAGGAAGGAAATGAGCCTTCCAGTTAGCATCAGGGAGTCAGCTGTCTATTTTGTTTGAGGATTTTCTGGGTTGCTGGGGTTTTTTGGTGTTTGGGGTTTTTTTTACCATTAATTAGTAAAGACTTAAAATTGCAATTTTATACACTTACCCAATCCTACACAGGGCCCTTTCTCAATATTTTATAAAGCAATTACCTAGTTGCTTTTTCAGTCAGAATGCTTATGGCCAGTAATGCATCCCCTCACATCCATTCTCCTTGAGCAGCAGACATGTAATGACAACACACTGATAAAAACTAGGTCATGACTTCATAATCTAATTTATTCATCAAGGTCAGATATAGTCCTGGGTCTAAAACCTGAGATCCTTCCTCTGCTTTTTCCTCTAACAGTGAAATTACTGAACTTTCCCTGAGCAAAGCCTAAGCAAAGAAGGGACAACAGATTATTCCTCACTTGTTGCAAGAGTTTATCCTCCATTTCATGCACTTGTCTCCTGCAAGGATAAAACACATCAGCATTTTCCTAGAGAAGCTACTCAAGCAGGACCAAAAAAGCAATGAGGGGGACCCTTCGTATTTCTTCATGGCACACACAAACTCCAAAAGACAGAGGAATAGAGCAGGGGGAAGCAAACCAGAATAACACATATGGCCCCATAGTCCCAGATTCCATACAGCTGCACTGGCACTGTACATAGCCAGGTCTAACAGGCACTTTCAGACTCTACTGGAAAAACTATTCAGGCTGAAATTAAAGGTTCAACACTAAAACTGGAAAAAATATATGTCCTTGTTATAGTTTCACTTATTGAGATTTCATACCAACTATAAACGAGGAAAGTTGAACCAATACTCCTCCAAACCTGCAAAATGGACATTTTCTGCCTTTTTGAACACTTGGGACTATGTCTCAGAGATGATGTGTGGGAACAAAAAGAGGAAATAGTGGATTTCCAAAGCTCAGAGGAAGAAAACAGGTAGCCAGCTTTTTGCTGTTCCTTGTTATTTTATAATAAAGAACCTACAAAATTTTGAGATTTTTTTTTTAAGCACTAAAGTTATTTTTTCTTGAGGCTCTCCATTGTGGTTGGAGTTTTTCTGGCAATCATGCCATTATTCTTACTATTTTTTTAGCCAGTACTGAAACCACTAACTAAGCAAAAGGGCTTATTTTCCACTTGCATTTTAATTATTCAGGCTTAGCTATGAAATAAAGGAACACAAAACTTAGTTCCCATCCTCTTTGAAGGGCCCAGTGCTGCAGCATAGTTGATAGGGCTTATTTCTCTCTCCTGCCAATACTTGTCCTTAGTAAGATTAAACTGAGCCATTTCCCTACTGACACGTTCAGGTTTACAGTGTGCTGACAGCATGATTCCCAAGGCTCTGCATCACCTTGTCCAGCCTTTGGAGTTAGCATGGCATAAAGTTAGCTCTCAAGGAGGTCAGCATTTTCATTTTCTTAAACCGAAGCAGAGCCTGGTCATTTCTTTGTCACTGCTGGAGCCTGCCTCCTGATACCAAACCTGTAGCATATGTTGTGAATGCTGATATGGTCCTACTTACACACAGAAAACAGGCCACATTCTTAGCGTACAAGCACTTTGACTAAGCTTTGTGCAGGATTTCTTTTAGTAAAGTTGCTTTTTATTATCATTTCACAGAGTCTTTCTGTGGGTGGCAGGAATTTTCCATGTAACCTTACTGGCCACTTTCTCAAGCTGTAGGTTTCTACCCTGTAATATGTCTGCTGAAAAACAAGTACTGTATAGCTCCCTAGCATCAGTATTTACCATTGCTATCCTATTTACCCTCCCTCCTAGATACTGGGAGAGGAAGAAGTGTGAGAAGGAGAAACAATTATATGATGGTTAACAGGAAAATGCCTTTTGAATTTCAGTGTAGAGTCTGAGATGTGCTAGCAAAAGGCCCACAGCCTGTATCATGGCTGTTTGCAGGATTAGCCACGTGCTTTGCCTGCTTCATACAAATTGCATGGGCTTACTTTAGACATAAGTGGTTGAAAACTCTGACCCCAGACTCGTACCAACAGTGTTCTAACAAGCTAGATGTAAGCTTTGCAATGTGACTTTTTGCATTACAGAGTCAAGCTTCAAATAACAACCTTTATTTTGTTTTAAACAGAGCAAATTATTGAAAAAGATGAAGGCCCTTTCTATACCCATCTAGGAGCCGGTCCTAATGTGGCAGCTATTAGAGAAATCATGGAAGAAAGGTAATTAGTGCAAAGGCACAGGGCAGATTAACGTTTATCCTTTTGTGGATGTCAGAATTTTTCCAGCTTTTGCACATAAAGAAATAAACAATTGCAAATCAAGTAATTACTTGTAGGTTTAGCTACCCCAGTGTTGCCAACACTACACACTGTGCTATTCACGAGAGAGTCACAATATTTGACAGGGCTAATAGTCTGCTGGCTGGCACAGGCTGTGTACTTTGAGACAGATGCCAGCAAACCCAAGCAGGAACAAGTATTCGCCAGCCTGCCAAGCAAGACTGTTGGCAGTGCCTGCAAAAGCAGGCATAGACCTGGCATTCCCTCTGGGTAGGAGAATGCCAAGGTGGAAGGAAGATGAAGAGCAGAATACCAAACTCCAATATTAGCTCCCTCCTGCCAAATTACTAACCCTAAAGAGCTAAATCTAGCTTGGTCACATCCAGAGGAGCACTGCAAAGTTGTTGGACAGGATTTCAGCCCAAGAATCAATGAGTAGTTTTGGGAAAAAAAATTTGCTTTCCTCAGCACTGCACAAAACCAGCCTTATCTTGATTGTGGACAATCCCTGTATTGTGTTGCATCCCATGATACATTTATTAAAGCACACCAAACCAGGAATTTTGAGCAGCACAGAATGGGTATGTGATCTGTGCGGTTTAAAAATAGGTGTAAGCACAAACCCCACCAGCCTTTCTACAGTTTTTTAATTAAGAACTGTCACAAAAGTGACTTCTGCACTGTGAATTCTGCATAACTTGTAGCTTTTTGCATGCACAGACATTATTTGGTCAGATTTTGAGAGGTATATGGGATTTCAGTTCCCCTCTGAACAAACAAGCAAACAAAAAGCTCCCCAGTAAGTCAGAGACAGATGGCAAAATCTGGACTCCAGAACTGCAAAGAAGCTCCAGTTAGATGCAGAACCAAAAGCAAATGGGCATTACTGCAGTGCCATGTCTGAGCTAAGGAGCACTGTTTCTTGGCAAGGTCTGTTAGCTTGTTGCTCACCTCTGCACAACCACACGCACACTTAGGGCATATTAAACCCTTCAGATTACCTCCGGATCCTGTGGTCCTTTCTCTTTCTTAGCACCTCCTTCCCTGTGACTCTAGTGCAGGGCTTGCCTCATACTTCTTTCCAGCTTTGTGAGCAGCTTGAATGCACATAAGCTGCTAAAAACAGCTTCTTCCCGTGGAGGGGGAATGAACACTGACCCTCCTGAGAAGCTTCTTGAAATTTATCTCCCAAGTTCTGGGACTGGTTCATTCTTCATTAGTTACAAATAATAAGTAAAAGAGGAAAGTCATTCATGTCATAGTGTCAATTATTAGAGATGATTTTTTTTTCATTACTTTGGAATGTAATTTTTCATCTTTAATATTGACCTCACCTTTTTCTTTTTTTTTTTTTTTTTTTAATTTTTTTTTCCTCCATTTAATTTCATTTTATGTTGAGAGATTGTAGATAACAGGCATCTCCCCAGCCAGGTTAAGCAGAATATACCAGCAGCCACTTCAACAATGGCTAGTTTTCAGCTCTTCACATGGTATGAACTCTGTGATTTCCTGACTGAAGAACTCCAGAACTTGTTCTTATTAGATAATTTTGTGGCCCTACGTTTAAAAAAAAAAAAAAATTGACTGTAACACATGCAGTTGGGACACTAATCACAACTGAAGCACTTCTAAACTGGCTTCCCGTGAATGTGGATTGGCTTTTAAGGTATTAGCTTTGCCAAACAAACCTGGATTTGGATTTAGAGTTGCAGTTATTATTTTAGCTATACCAAAACAAATTTCTTGCAGAATCCATGGTGGTTACAGACATTTTACCTCTCCGATTTCCTGATCCCTACTTCATGCTCAGTGAAGTTTTGCTCCAGTTTTAAAGCCAGTCAGCTTTGGCCTGAAAGCGAGCATGGGAAACATCAGGCATGAATTCCTTTGAGACAGTTGAAAAGATTTGAGACAAAGTCAATTTTGTTTCTAGTGTATGATGTACAACCTATTGCTTTAGCAATATCCACACAGTTGTCCTGCAATCCAGATCAGCAAGCTGATAGAAAATGTTACAGTTTTTAAATGTTTTTTAATATAGTTAAAGAAAAGAAATGTGTACTAAGGTCTAAGCCCAAGTAGGAAAAAATGACCTAAGAGTTGCCTGCAGAGCATGTGTAGTACAACTTGATTTTATTTGTATAATTTCCAGTGACACTGAAATTTCACAATGAGATCACAACTGAAAATAAGCATTTTCATTTCCTTTACAGGACAGAAGTTTAAATACAAATATTTGTTCTTAAATAATTCACTAAGATTTTAGTGCAAAATCAAGAGGGATGAAAGGTCAAAAGTTCTCAAGGCATCATTAAACGGCTGCATAACAGGAAAGAACTATCTTGATTGCTCTATTGGTAACAGGCAAAGAATAAGGACACTGTAATTTATCCACCATACTTGATTATTTAAAAAAAAAACAAGCAACCCCCTCTGCAAAACTACACCAAATAAAGGGAATGCCAGTGAGAGTGGCAGAACTCAAGAAATGGTGATGGAAGTGCAATTTGCTCAGTTCCCAAAATGCAGCCAAGTCAGCGTGGGAGATGGATCTGTTAAGGTTCCAGACACTGAGGTTCCTAAATGCACAGCCTCACCAGGTGCATGGCCAGGTCTCAACCTGGTGCTCTGCAGGGCTCAGAAGTGGGCAACCCCAGCTGCGGCAGCCCAGGGAGAGGCCTGGCCAGAGAACATGCCTGGAAATGGCTTAATCAGTCTAATGCTTTTTACTGAGTCAAGATTTGCTTCACGTAACATTTCCTGCATATTTCTACCTGATCCATCAAAGGACATGGAAAGTGGATCCCATTTGCTCTGGGTAGCAGCACTGCTTGTGTGTGGGGCTAGATTCTGTCTTGATATCATAATCACCTTGATTAAATGCTTCAGCAAGAGCCAAGCTTGTCCACCTGGGGTGCAAAAAGACACACAGAAACAGCATCAGTTGAAGATACTTTGTGATCATCATTCAGTATAGAAGTCAGGCAGAAGTAAATAAGTAACAATTTATGAACAGATGATAAAACTAAAAGAAACAGATATAGTGCAAATTACAGTGCAGTATCATTATGGTTGGAAAAGACTTCTAAGATAATCAAGTCCAACCATCAACCCAATACCACCATGCCAACTAAACTATTTGTATTTCTTTGCTCCTGATTCTTAATTAAATTGGGAAATAAATTGCCTATGGGAGACCAGAATTAAGTTCAGGATAGTAGCTAGTAGGAGGTAAAAAATACTAATGACTTAACTGATTTCACACTCCAGCGAAGCCAGAAACAAGCAAGGAAAATGGGTAGAGTGACTAGTGCATTCCAGCTGGTCTGTGACAACTGAACTGTATACAATTCAGAGCAGTAACTTTAACCAAGAAAATAAAGAAAAATGTAAAATTCCTTCCCAAAATAGAGAGACTTCAAATCCCCTTTTGAAAAAGTCATCTGTAACAAAATTCTCTATTGAAACATTTAAAAGATTTGGCGATATTATGTGATAGGGATATTTTTTTACTCATCTGTGATGTGTTAAAGATATTTGCCCCTTTGAATGTTTCAGTGTACCACTGTAATAAAATGAGCAAGATAAACCACACTGCACATCACTCCCTGTAGCTCACACTATTTATTTGTTGAGATAAGACTGGCAAATGTGCTCCATCTTTTCAGTGTTCACATGGGACCAAATGAATCTGCTTATTGTACATATTTTTCTTTAAGATTTGGCCAGAAGGGTAAAGCTATAAGGATTGAGAGGGTTGTCTACACTGGGAAAGAAGGCAAAAGTTCTCAAGGATGTCCAATTGCTAAATGGGTAAGTGATGCAGACTAATGTTAATGCTAATCTAGTTCAGTCTGATGGCTCATGTAAGCACATAGCAGTGACGTGTCCTCTTAGCTGACACTATGAATCTTGAAATAGCTCAACACCTGTAGCCTGATCCCGTCTCTGTCTCTCACGTTCCATTTTCTTGTTGCATGGAGAACAGCAGGAGTAAAGTCAGGCTTAAAGGTATGAAAATTTGAGATGGAAGGCATTCACTTAGATTTAAGATTCACACCACCAGACATTCTCATTGCTGTTTAATTTCAGTTTACCAGTAAGTCAAATAGTGCATTGCTGATATCATTCTAAGACACACTTCCAGCTCAGGAGAAGCATGCATTGGGACACTGTCCCAGCAAACACAGTCATGCTCTGGCACAAATGGTGGTTTGGGTAGGGTGGGGAATGGCAGGATGGGGAAAAACTGATAGATGATTATAATCTATAAGCATGTCAGACTACTCCTTTTTTGTCCAGAAATACCCACAATAGCACAGGCACTGAGTAGAGCACTCTTTTATTTGAACATCTACTGCTTTCCTCTCATCATTGCAATGTTTATATGTAGAAGGGTCAGGTCACAAAACTTCAGTGGCTGATCACAAGTTTATCTGCTTAAGTTGGGGAGGGAAAGGGAAGCGCTCCCATGCCCAGCTATTTAATGCTTTCCTTAGCTGCCTGCCTTTCCCTGCATGGCTCCTGCCCTAGGTGCAGGTGTCCAACTCTGTGCAGGGATGCATCTTGCTTTTGCTCATTAACTAAACTGGGATACTTGTACCATAGTGCAGATTCAGGAAGAGATTCCTGCTGAATCAGAGCATGAGGATTACCTTTACAAAGCTGTTTTCCACCACCATGGCTTTCCATGCCAACAATCAAGCCTCTCAAGTCAGTTTCATTAAACAGAAAGAGTAGCCCTGGCCCATATCACTAAATGAGAAAAAAATGGACCAAGCTGCCAGAAACAAAGAGGAAGACAGAAGCAGAAGTAAGCTCCCAGCACGCACACGAGTGCGGAGGTTTCCTGTGCTCTTGTTCCTCACACTAAGAAATGCATCGTTTGTGTGGGGGCTCTGGGGCGTGTGTTGCTGTGCATGCAGGTAGTCCGCAGAAGCAGTCAGGAGGAAAAGCTGCTCTGCCTGGTGCGCGAGCGAGCGGGCCACACGTGTGAGACGGCTGTGATCGTCATCCTCATCCTGGTCTGGGAGGGAATCCCAACCAGCCTGGCCGACAGGCTGTACTCCGAGCTCACCGACACCCTGCGCAAGTACGGCACACTCACCAACCGGCGGTGTGCGCTCAACGAAGAGTAAGTGGAACAAGGGGAGTGCTCACCGAGCTTGCAACCCTACCTTCGGCCCTGCCACCCCCGCTCGTGCTATTCCTTGAGATACACATCACCTTCCCAACCAGTTCAGGCAGTTTGAAAACCCACAAAAAATCAAAGTAAACATTCTTAGAAACAAGGGAGAAACAGCTTTCCGGGGTTGTGAAGCATCTCAGTATATTTAAAGGATGAGATCTCAGCGGGGCCCAGGACAGGAGATGTCTCAGCCTTGAAATAAAAACTGAATGTACTAAGCCTTACTGTAAGCCTTAAGCCTACAGGGGTTAGCCTGAATCTCTGTTGTTTTCCTGTGTCTTTCTGACAGACCAAAAGTAATGTAACTATCACTGGATGTTACTTTGGCTTCACGGGTAGAGATGTATTTCAGGAGTTAGTTATTGCTTAGCCCTTGTTAAAGGGCTCCCACATTCTTGCAGATCCATGCCCCTTTTGGGTACCAAGTCTGTCACCACCTAGCAAGGCACCACACAAACACATCCTCTTTCAAGGCAAAGCCAGGTTTCTCACAGAAGCGTAGAAACCCCATGGTCCTTGCTTTGCAACCATTAAGTTTCTCACTCTGACAAAGTCCTCTGTCATAACACATGTGCCTCCCTCATTCATTGCTTCATGATGCATTGATGGATGATGATCCCAGAGCATGGGCAGAACACCAGTGCCCAGCATGGGGTTACCTGCCTGCTGCTAACAGCCATATCCTCTTATGTTCTAGACGGACTTGTGCATGTCAAGGGCTGGACCCTGAAACTTGTGGTGCTTCATTTTCCTTTGGGTGCTCCTGGAGCATGTACTACAATGGTTGTAAGTTTGCCAGAAGCAAGATTCCAAGAAAGTTTAAGCTGATGGGAGATGACCCAAAAGAGGTTGGTGTCCATTTCTGAAACAAGCTTCATTTGCGATGAAATGTTTTCTGTCACTCTGCAAACAGAGACGCAGTACAAGAGAGCAGGGGCCAGAGCCCTGCCAGAATGGCATACATGTAGGGTAATTAAATAACTGCCAGTCAGAACTGACTGATTCCAGTCACTGAGCCAGCTGAATTAACTGTCCAAATTCTGACGGCTGGTAAAAGCCCTGAGACTTGAAACCATGTTTACAGGCTTTTGCAATTAGAGGGGAGGGCACAGTCTGAATAATTGTGGCTGTATTAGGCCTACAATTGGGCATTCCCAGTGGCTGAGTGGAAGGTTTACCAGCTGAAGGCACATAACATTGGGAACCAGAGCAGATGGCATAGAAGCAAACTCTTGAGATGACAGTAGGAAGAAGAGGGTAGGCAGATTCATTCTACGTGTAGTCCTGCCCCACTAAGTGTTTCAAGACTAGGCTCTCTTACAGCAGACTGGCAACTATTTCAAACCAGTCAGAGTGATAGAACATTGACCTTAGCCTGGCCGTAAGATAACTTTTTGATATTATGACTGTAGCAACTCCTGGACACTTCAATCTAGTAATTTGTCTGGGAGGCTCCAGTGGCCCAGTCTGGTTTGGCAAGCGCATTAAGTTTAGTCCCTCACTTGTGTACTGATGCATAGCTCCACAGCTTTCACTGTACTCTGGTATCTTACACAAACCCAAGCATTTCTCTCACATGATCTGGGTGCCAAGTACTCCTGCACCCTATGGCCTGTGCCAAGAGCACTGCAGTATTTAAAATATCCTAATTAACAGTTTTTCTTCCCCACTGCTTTTCTGTACCCGAGTTACAGAATAGCTCCCCTTCAATCATGTTGTGGCACAAAGCCTTCTTTATTCTGCAATCCTGAACTCCCTACATTTTCTAAGCTGGATACCTGGACAGAGCCCACTGAGGCACTACCTCAAGTTGCATTCTTGGATTCACTTCCCGTGGAAGCCAGAGCTAGGCAGGGAAGATGATTTTACCCTCCAATCTTGTTTGCACACAAAATTAGGGACAGCCAAAGCACACGTGCAGACCTGGGGCTGAGCCCCATAGCAGAGACACAGTTATAGACAACACAAATAAGGTGCTCACCAATGAAAACTAGAAGGAATACTATGGGCCATATAAAAGCTCCAAGTTCCGGCAGCAGCCGCAAGGTCCCAGCAAGATATTTTTGACAATTTGATAATGTCACTGTGGAGTCCTAAACTAGGATGTAGTCCTATAGGAGGAGATACAAACTCCTAATGCACCAAACACATCTCTCTAAAACCCATAAAGTTTTCTCATCTCCTCACATATTCCTTAAGTATACAAGTAAACCACTCCAGTATGCCTGTGTGCACTTGAAATTAAAATCTGAGAGCTAAGGGCCTCATAAGTGGGGTTTTGATTTTAGGATTCTCATCATGAGAGGATGAGGGACAACTTGCTCTATGTCATTAGAGCACTTCAGTTTTAAACAGGCCTTCTTTTTGAGAGTGTACACCTCTCCTTACAGCAAAAAAAACCCCTGTGGTCATTCTTGCCTCCATATCACCAGCTACTAGACACGTCCACCATCCTTCATTGCTTAAGAACTGTGAGCTTTTTGAAGTCTGAAGTATTTGTAAAAGTTTAAATTGCTGCATGAAAAGGTAGCTCAGTGTGTTAAAGTGCTGTGATTGCAATGTGGACAGCCTAATTAGCCAGATTTACTTGATGAATCAGTCCAAAATTATTGCTCTCAGGCTATCTAAAGATTATTATTTTCCCCAAACTCCAATAGGGAAAATAATAAAGATCATCACACTTGGATCTAAAATATCTTCTTGTTGAAGAATGTCACTCTTCTTAATATAATCCAAACTAAGATTACCGTATGTGATGTCCTCTTGCAAGTGTCCTCTTACACTACTTAACTACTTCAGTAATTTAATGGCCGTGAAACAGTGAAATTCAGAGGAGATTCCCAACAGTCATTGTCTCAAGGATGATGACAGTCTAAGCCTTTACACAGCTATCAGTGTCACCGTAATTGTGTAAAGGCCTTAACTTCTTAGATCCCATAAGTACAGTATGGAAATGTCACTGAACTCTATTTCACCTCCTAACAGGAAGAAAAACTAGAATCCCATTTGCAGAATCTGTCAACCCTGATGGCACCTACCTACAAGAAACTTGCACCTGATGCATATAACAACCAGGTATGCTGGGTTGAAAAGGAACTGGAGCAGTCATGCAAACAACCCAATTTTTTCCACACTTGCCAAAGCTTCAACCTTGTGCAAGACATTAGGTACATTTTGTGCCAGCCTTCCTTTGACACTGGGGTAAAGACAAATGAAAATAACCATTCCATTTAAATGTAAAACTAGCAGAATTGAGTCCACTAAGAACTAATTATTTTTCCTTCATCAGAATAATGAAATTACTTCACAAAAGGAGAGCTCTCATCTTTACAACACAAATTGCTAGATTTAACGTGTCACCAGCCAAACTAGCAAAGCAGTCATGAAGATGGTGCGAGATAGGCAATGCCAGAAGGCAGTGTGTCATATTGCACTTGAATCCTGAAGTCACAGTTTCAGTTCTGCTCTCTCCAGTGGCAAATTAATTTAGTTTTCACCATAGCAGCCATTACAAACATGCTTTAAAGGAAAGTCTTGTATTTGAAGACACTCAGCCCTGCAGATGCACAGAAGTGCCTGCACCAGTCTTTGTGCATGAGAGGATCATGCACACATATTTTCTGTGAAGCAGCACACTGCAAGATTTTATGAGGTTCCCAGTGTGGCTGTCTCTCATCTGTATTGCTTTACCAATATCCTTCAGCTATTTACATCAATGTCTGATAACATACCCCCTGCAAACACAGAACCATTTGCCTTTGTTTTTGTTGCTCGGGTTCACTGCCATCGCAAACATTCACACAACTTAGTCTCCAAACTGCCAGCATCTCTGCAAACTATGACATCATTCTTTCTTGTTGCCAGAATTATGGTGTAGTAACCAACACAAGGCAGAACTGTAACAGATTTCTGTTAAACAGTAAACTAAACCAAAATTGTCCATTTTTTTTTGCCACAAAACTCACTCCTTTACTGCATATTCATTAACACCTAGACAGGATAAGCAGATTCAGTACAGACTTCAACTGTTTCACTTACCTGATCAGATAATGTTTGGAGACTCATTACAGAGGAAACTGTGGCTGTGTGCCTGCTAGCTGTGGCTATCTGTCCAGATACCTGAGAGACGTTCTGTAAGAGAAGAAGGGAAGAAGAGAAACATGAGGGGGTGATCAACCATAAAATGGTTCTTTGCATGGGCTGCTTTTCTTTTCTCATAATACTCACAGAAGAACTTTTCTCCATGTAAGCCATAGCCCTGTCTGACACTTGTTAAAAACACATGCTTGTACAAGTTTCAGTGTTCACCTTGTTTAATAAAGTGCATTGTACGGCTTGGCCTATTTCAGGAGTGTCATGCAGACCTTGTGTTTTTGGGGAAGTTCTGACCAAGTTGCAGAGATGATTTGGGCCTGATTTGCATGGTACTGTAAAAGGTTCTAAAGCCCAAAAGCCCTAAAATCAATCCTTCTCTCAATTCTGAGAAGAAATTCTGAATTCCCAGGTTTATTATGAGTCTGGTTTGCTACTGGATTAAAATTTAGAATTGGAAAGGGTCTGTTTTTCCAAGTGGACACAATACAACATTTCAGAGAGCAATTGCACTAGCACACTTAAATCAGGCAGTTATAGCCTGGCTAATGTTTCAGACCATGCTTGTTTCATTCCTAAGCAGTTTACATGTTTTGAGTTTTGTTCTGCTTTTACTTTTAGATTCCAAGAAGGTAAACAGTCCAAATTTGAAAAACAAAGGTCCATGAGCAAAGTAGACATCTTGGATTTTTTCTTGCATTCACTTGAAAGATCCAGGAATTTCAGCAAAGCATTGTACAAACATGGTTTCATTTTTAATTTCCTAAATAAAGAATGAAACTGTTGCTTGTCTAAGGCTTGATCTTCCATTACAAAATAATTTCTTTTTGTGTCAGGTTTATTGTTACATTATAAACTCTTTGCTAAGCTCCTTAATAATGAGAGCAGGAGTAGAAGGTCCTGTCTTGGCTGAATTACCTTTTTTTTGGTTGAGTACGAGTTGTACTTAAGCTAATGAAATACACAGTTAGGGTGCCAAAATATTAAAAATCAAAAACCAAATTATTATTCTTTATTAATTCATTTTGAAGCCGGGTTTCTAAAGCTATTTTCCCTTAATAGGCTGGTGTATTTCCACTTTACACAACCATATCACTCTTACAGTGCCAGATGTGCTGCATTTGTCCTGTCAAAGCACCAACCATTAGCAGAGAATCAAATGCAACATGCAAGAAAAACAAATATTATTGACTGATTTCACAATCCCATCAGAGACAGAAAGGAACAGGATCAAAGCCATCAAGGAGTGAGCTATGGATATGAAATTGCCATGGAATTATTTGCTTTTGAGATCTGCATGTTGCCACCTCTGAGATGTTAGGACGCTTGTACGCTGTCACAGCAGAGCATGCAGTGCCAGTTCCATAGACTGAGCATCCAGCTGGGTTGCAGTGACAACTGTCATCTCTTTCCAGATCGAGTACGAACACAGAGCCCCTGAGTGTCGCCTGGGCTTGAAGGAAGGTCGCCCATTCTCAGGAGTCACTGCCTGCCTGGACTTCTGCGCGCACGCTCACAGAGACTTGCACAATATGCAGAACGGGAGCACGCTGGTAAGGCCCTGCTGCATGCAGCCTCCTGACTCTGGCACTCCTTTCATGTCTTTAATTCATCATAGCCTGTTTAAATTTACCCTTGCATAACACAGATTGCTAAAAAAAGAAACATTAAGCAGTAACTGGGCTAACTTACTACACCTCCTACACATTTTTTCATTGAAATGAATGAGACTTATGGTGTGTTAAAGAAAGTTCTGTACAGAACTGGTAGGGAAAAAAAAAAAAAAAAAAAGCTGTGGAGATAATGGAAAGAAGGTCCCAGCACAGCTGAAGTGCCTGTGTCAGTGTTCCTGGAACAAAACATGCCTCTTGAAACATTTTTTTTTCCTAACAACTTTGGATTATATCTTTTAATAAAACCAAAATGTAAACAATTAACTTCTTTCCAGAAATTGTGAGTTTCATTCCATCTTGTGATGAGCAGAAAGTCTGCTGGCCTTGCCATCCTTTGCAGTGTGCATATGCCTTTTACTTTCCTCAATTCTGATCTCTAATGTGTACAGCAAAGGTTCTGTGGAAGACAGCTGAAAAGTGAGCTGGTTTTCAATATGTATTGGGTGATTTCTGTTCCTTGGCTACTGTCTGTCACAATGCAGTTGCAGTAAATATGACAAAGACTTATCTTCAGTTTTGAATAATCATCCTCCTTGTAACTTGAAGCAACTACCTAGATTCACAGTGCAGCTCTTACTACAATCAAAGAGTATATATTTTTTAATATCAACTAACTTTTTGTTTCCAGGGTTTGACTTGACAACCACCACTTCTAGCTGAGCTTTCTACCTAAAACTGGCTGGTGCAATGATTTTGCTGCAGAATGTCATCTTTTTCCACTAAGATCTTCCCAATACCTGTTGTAGTGGGATCTAACACAATGAGCATGCCTCATGACATGACAGTAACTTCCTTAAATCTTATATGACTTGCTCCTTTGCAAGGTCCTGGAAGCTGCCATTGCAAGGGGTGTGAACTGCAACAGCTGTATGTCCTGATGCACGCTTCTGTCTAAAAGGTAGCTAGCTCATGTGTCAGGCAAAACATCTTCAGTGATAGAGTCCCAGGTTTCACTGGTTTATCCCTCTGGCTACCATACAATGGAACACACAGGTTATTTCATGTTAGGGGAAACCCTAACTGTGCTGTTTATTTCAGCACAAGAAAATAATAGACGTACTTTCTGTTTCTATTAACACTGTCCAACAGAGGAATGGAAGAAATTAAATTGCAGCCTTGTTGCAATATGCATGAGCTGCACAGAAACTTGTAGTCTACAAATAGCTTGGCAAGTGCCAACACTGACTGCAGCAGGGCAAGGTGAAATGCAGAGACTGCTCTTTCAGATCTCTTCTTCTGGTTTGAGAGAGTTACTCTGTTGTGCCATTCCAACAGGTTTGCACACTAACTAGAGAAGACAATCGTGAAATTGGCCAAACACCAGAAGACGAGCAGCTCCATGTGCTCCCGTTGTACAAAGTCTCTGATGTGGATGAGTTTGGAAGCACTGAGGGCCAGGAGGAAAAGAAGAAGAATGGCAGCATCCAGGTCCTTACCTCCTTTCGCCGCAAAGTAAGGATGTTAGCAGAGCCTGCCAAGACGTGTCGGCAAAGGAAGCTAGAAGCAAAGAAAGCAGCTGCGGAAAAGCTTTCCTCCTTGGAGAATGGGTCTAGCAAAGCTGAAAGAGACAAGTCTGCTGCAGTACGCAACAAGCAAGGCAACTCTGAGGCAGCAGGTCATGCCAAGCAGCTAGCAGGTAAACACATAAACCTGAACAGGATCTTTATCAATAGTAGTAAGCTTCCTAGAAATTGGGGCCATTTATAATGAGTCTCAAGGAAACCATTATTCTCAGCCCAAAAAACTTCAAAAAACTTTGAAGTAAAGAGAATTCTTGAAAGTAAGTATAAATGTTGTATATTTATAAATACTAGAGTGCCACAGACTGAGAGACCTGTGTAGTCTGGAGAAAAGAAGGCTGAGGGGACCTTATCAATGTCTACAAATATCTGAAAGGTAACAGTCACAATGATGCAGCCAGTCTCTTTTCAGTGATACCCAGTGATGGACAAGGAGGCGTAAGCTCAAGCACAAGAAATTCCATCTTAACTGTCAGGGTACCAGAGCACTGGAACAGGCTGCCCAGAAAGGTTGTGGAGTTTCCCCTCTCTAGAGACCTTCAAAACCCACCTGGACACATTACTGTGTGACCTGCCCTAAGTGGTGAGGCTTTGCAAGGGGAGTGGACTCGATGATCTCTGGAGGTCCTTTTCAACCCTTAGCATTCTATGATTCTATGAAATCGTGGTCAGCTGTGGAAAAGCAAAAAGAAAAAAGCTGTATGAGAACTCCTTTACAGTTAGACAGTTAACGCTTCTCAAAATCTGGTGCTTTTGCAAATTCTGCTTGCCATGCTGTGTATTGTGAAGCACCTTTAAAAGATTAGTAGCACTAGAAACCATGAAGAGAAGCATGTGAGGCTGCTGCCAAAGAAAGAATGACCTATACTTTGCTTGGCACTGGTACAGAGAACCTCCTAATTTGAGGGGATTCAAGCCTAACCTCCTTACCACTATTTATACTTTCTGCTTCAAGACCAAAATCAGAGCAGGTTTTTCCATAGTGGAGTAAGAGTTTCAAAATCCACTTAATCCCTTGCTCCTGAGCAAAGGAGTTCACCTTGACTATCTTATTATTACAGCAGCTTTCTCAGAGAGGAAAAAAGCCATACATCCAACACCACTCAGAAGGTCACTGAAATACCTGACAATAGAAGTCTGCTGTCCCATGGCCCAGGCTAGGGTTGTAACTATTAAATGATGCCATTTCACTTTAATGAGTGATGAGTTTGCTCTTACTATCTTCAGTTAATCTCTCTTGTTACTGAACTGTTCTCTCTATCAGAGAATATTGTGGAGTTTTTTCACATAAAGCTAGGGACTTTTTTTTTGTGAGACAGTTCTATTAATGTAGATCAGAAGAATTATTTCTTCTCAGTGAAAAGGTGGCCACCTTATGCACAGCTGTTTGGGAGTACTTTGATGCTCCATTTCCTGGGCTACTTAAATGATGATTCAACTCTATGGATTTTGTGCATGTGACTCAGATTGCACTGTTCTCTTTTTCCCGGTTACCACTAGCATCTGATCTCACTGGAGCCATGCCAGAAAGGATGAGTAGCCTTAGTATATATTCAGCTTCTTAAAGCATGGTATTGAGATATGAGGGGAACCTCTGTTACTCTATCATATGATACTCTTCTTAGAAATTTCACGGATAAGATGAAAGGTCTATAAATTATGTAGTTTGTTGGGGGGGTTCCATTTTTCTTAATTTGTTTTTTTCAAATCATGTTTGTTGTCTTGGTTTTCTTTTCACATCTACAGATCTCTTACGTCTTTCAGGACCAGCCACACAACAACAGCAGCAGCAGCAACATCCACAGCGCGCACTCCCCAACAACCCTCAGTCCAGTTCCCTTAATTCTTACTCGGGTTCAGGTTCTGCAAATCTCTATGGAAGGTTGCCTAATCCAGCCAGTGCTTACCCAAGCTCTTCATACACTTCAGATCCTTATGGAGGGTCCAATCACATGAACCTCTACACAACCTCATCACATCCCGCGGGGTCTTATTTGAATTCTTCCAGTCCTGTGAACCCTTATTCAGGATCCTTAAGTCAAAATAACCAATATCCACCCTACCAATGCAATGGAAACATACCTATGGACAACTGCCCCTCTTACTTGGGCTCCTACCCCTCCCAGCATCAGCACATGGACTTATATAGTTGCCAGAGCCAAGACCATATGTCTAAACTCAGCCTACCACCCATTCAAACATTATACCAGCATAGGTTTGGAAATAACCAGAGTTTTGGTCCCAAGTACTTGAATTATGGAAACCAAAATATTCAGGTAGACTCCTTCAGTAACTGCATTAGACCAAATGTACACCATGTAGGGTCTTTTTCCTCTTACTCCTCCCATGAGGCTGACAGCCATTTCATGGAGGTTGCCTCAAGGCTGAAATCTAATCTGAGTAACCTGAGCATGGATTATGCCTCCAGGAGTAAAACCAGTGACCATCATTGCATGCAATCCCTGCCACATTTACCACATGACTACCATTCTGCTCCAAGTATGTTTAGCAGTCCTCCTAATTCACTACATCTCCAAAATAAGGATAGTGAAATTATTTCACATGCAGTTAACGGTTTGTCTAACATGCTTCCAGGTCAAAACCATGATAGGACTACTCCCCAGGGTGGTTCAGATAAAACTGATGTGCTGAATTCAGAAAAGGCAGAGGATCCTGATGAAGTCTGGTCAGACAGTGAGCAGAACTTTCTGGATCCAGAAATTGGAGGAGTGGCAGTTGCTCCATCTCACGGGTCAATTCTCATAGAGTGTGCAAAACGTGAGCTCCATGCAACAACTCCCTTAAAAAACCCCAACAGGAACCATCCCACCAGAATATCCCTTGTCTTTTACCAGCACAAGAGCATGAATGAGCCAAAACACGGTCTGGCTCTGTGGGAAGCAAAGATGGCTGAGAAGGCAAGAGAGAAAGAAGAGGAGTGTGAAAAGTACGGTCCAGACTACGTGCCTCAGAAATCTTATGGCAAAAAAGCTAAGCGGGAGCCTGCTGAGCCACACGAGCCCTCTGAGCCAACCTACCTGCGCTTCATCAAGTCTCTTGCACAAAGGACACTGTCGGTCACCACAGACTCCACAGTAACTACATCTCCATATGCCTTTACACGGGTTACAGGGCCTTACAACCGATACATCTGACTTCACACCTTTGTTGGTTACCTCATCTTCAGAAAAACACCTTGTCACTAGGGTAGTAGTGCTTTAGGTTTGGGGGAAGGCAAGGGTGGAGAAGAAATCAGTGTTCATACAGAATCCTCAGTGGAGAAAGCCTCGGCACACCAGCAAAAAGAGCACTTATTTTCCACTGATTTTTAAGTGGCCACAGACTGCATGTAGGGAGCAAGACCAAAGCATCCTATGCAAAAACAAAACAAACAGAACAAAAGAAAACAAAAGGTGTTTCACGATTTACGTTTGAAAACACTGGCTCCATTACTGAAAGAGATAATCTGCAAATTAATTTTTTTTTTCCTTACAGTTTTGCACATCTGTGGCCACTTTTAAATATCAAGTTTGCGTAGTCATGGAACAGGAGAAAAAACAACAACAACAAAAAACTAAAAAACAATCCTGTAGTATTACAACTGCAGGAACCTTAAACATCATCTGGTGCTGAATCTATGATGTACTGAAATACTGGAATCATGGCTTTTTACCATGCAGTTTTTACTGCAGTCTTATTAGTCTCTTGATTTTATTTAACAGAGTAGATAAGTATAAAATATAACAAATAGACAGCAAAACACTGAATTTGTTTGGATGTTCTAAACTCATGGTGCTATCTAAGAGAATGGTGTCTTTATTTTAACAGTCAAACAGTTTATGCCTTTATAACAAAATGTCAACGATGTAGTCAAACGTTCTTCAGCGACAGGGAGGACATTTACACTCGTGTATGTATTGAATTTACCTGGTGTTAAAATAAGCTTACTTTTTAACATGGGAATTACAAAGACTTCTGGATTTTACTCATCCAGTCAAGTCCTGGAAAAGGACAATAAAATATAGAGAGAGAGAGATTATTTTTTTTTTTAAGTAGTGTTTCGAAAGCACTTTGTCTACCTAAGCTTGGCGACTTGAACAATGCTGAGGTACTAAGACATTAAAAAAGAACATTAAAAAGGAAAAAAAAAAGTTTACTTTGATTTTCAAATGCAAAGATAATTTTTTTAAACTAAAAAAAAAAAAAAAGCTTTTAAATACTTTTGTTTTAGCCATGCATCTGCTAGTGGGCTACATATCCATTTTTAATACAGTCAGTTACGGTAAAAATGGGGCTTACTGGATATAAGGGAATACTTTAGTACACAAAACACATGTTTTTCTGGTGCTCATCTCACACAGCTATACTGTAAACCGTTTTCTACAATTACTATGACAAGTTCATTGCTCAAATATGTACAGTTTTAAGGAAAGACTTTTATATTAACCACAGGTAACAATTAGAAGCATGCGACAGACTACAAGTAGTTAGCTTGGGCTTCTGCTGTTGTCAGAGATCTGTAATGCTCTTCACATACCCAATGGCAGATTGCTTTTGTGGTGATAATTATGTCACATTGTGGTGCAACTCATTTCTTGGTGCAAGTGTCCTCTTTTCCAGGAAGTTTGAGCAGACCAATGCCTACACAAGATGAATGAAACAGGGTTAGTTCTGTCTGATTCCGTTGAATAATAGAGGAAGAAAAAAAAAGAAAAAAAAAAAAGGCAGCTGGCTTGCTCTGGTGGTTTTAAATCATTAATTTCTATTAAAATTTTTTAAAAATTAAAAAAAAAAGCAGGAGAGTTGTATAGTAAATTAAATTGTAAACAAAACTTTTTTTAACGCGATGCTTTAGTATTTTAGTACTGTAAAAATATTAAATCTCTATATATTTGGGTTTTGAGCTGAATTCACATCATGGTGCTACTCAGCCTGCTACAAATATATCATAATGTGAGCTAAAAAGTACATTAAAAGGTTTGAGTGATGTTCCTACTTGTCATATACCTCAACACTAGTTTGGCAATAGGATATTGAACTGAGTGTGATAGTTTATATATTGTACACCATCTTTTTTCCCCCCTCAATAGCCTTCGAAAAAAAAACAAACAAAAAACAAAACAACAACAACAAAAAAAGAAACTTCTCTCAATACTTGACATTTTAGGAAGTATAACTTGAACTTCAAACTTTTTTTTTTTTTCTTTTCTAAAAATTCAGGGATATTTCAGCTCACGTTCTCCTATGCCAACATGTCACCTGTGTGTACGTAAAGCTGTTGTAGGTTAACTATATTATTCTTTGGGTTTTTTTTTTTTTTTTGTTTTGGGTTTAGCATTTGGTGGCTTTTTTTTTATTCAGGGATTTAATGCTTTTCTTTCAAATCCCTTCTCTATTTTTTTCTTGTACATGTTTATCGATGTAACTAAAACTAATTTTGTAAATTCATTAGCTCTTTTTATGGTAATTAAAGTGTTTTAAGAGATTTAGAATGTTTTGCCTGTTTCAAACGAATAAACAAAAAGAAAGTAGAATGCACTGAGCTGATTAAAGGGAAAAAAACTTAAGGCAGGGGTTTGGCAAGTGACTGTTTGCTAGAGTTGTTCGAGTCACTCTCTAAACAAGGCTTCCTGGATACTGTATTGAATAAAATAGACTATAAAAAGGTACAGTCTGTACAAGGGCTTCCCTAAACATGCAAACCTCCATGTCCCAGAGATATCTTGTGCAATATACTGTAAGTGTAAGTTCAGTTGAAAGAAATTTTATCCAACAGAATCACAACCAAGTTTGAGTAAATCAAAGGAGGCCTTTGGGTTTAAGGGTCAAGTATTTATTATGGCAATTTTGGTCTTTTAATTCTCGGTCTGTGACTTTACCCACTGCATTGAAACAAAAGTTTCACCTTTGAAAAACAGGGGGGGAATAAAAAAGAATGAAATGATGGCTATATGTCAGATTAATTAAATCATTATATATATCTTCCTCTTCTGGCAATATTTTTTTTAAAAAGACCTTTATTATTCATGTAATCCATAGTACATGTTTGGTTACTATGCCATGCACTGTCATTTGCCAAACTGCTGACAGCAGAAGCAGGAAGCTTAGCTGGAGAATCAGTTTTGTATTGTAAATATCTGAGCTGTAATTTTTGGTGTACAGACCCCTGCCTCCGCTGGAACGAATGACAAAGCAGACATAAAATTGCTTGTATAGGATTATCAGGTTGACTATAGCCATACTTGAAGATGCTTCTGAGTGGTGTCAACTTTACTTGAATGACTCTTTCATCTTGATTGACGCACAGTGGTATAAAGTTCACTTCTAAAGCTAGTGGTTAATTTGTGTAGAAACTTTAGCAGTTTGACACTAAAGTAATGAACTTCTGTGTGCATTTTCTATGCTTATGTTCTACTTTTTTTTTTTTTTAAACTTTAGTTTCCTTCATTTTCATGAAATGTTTGGTATGTCTATAAAAAGAATCCGAGGATGGTTATAAATACTGTAAGTATTGTAATGTAATGCAGGTTATTTGAAAGCTGTTTATTATTATATCATTCCTGATAACGCTGAGATGTGGGTGTTTTTAATAAAATTTATATTTATTTAATGCACTCTAAGTCTGTCTTGCAGAAGCTTGTCTTTCCCTATCATTTCATCAGCTAATAACAAAGACAGCACAGTCAAAACGTGGCCTCTAGTACTAGCCATGAGTCAAGTTCCCCACAGGACCTGGACAACTGTTACGGGGCTGGGGAAACTGTTACCTTGGGGAACTAATATCTAAAATTGTGTTATGAGAAACAGGAAGTTCCATAGTTCAACAGCTTAAAAACTGAATGCATTGACTGGCACACCAGGACAACCCAAACTTTTCAGTGAAGCAGACTCACACCCCCACAGGTGTTTAGCTCACCTCCCTGACTCCAACATCACACTCAAAGGAAATGCCTCACTAGGGACAGGAGATTTGGATAACAGAGCTATTTCTAGTGCTGCTTTGCCTTTTGTCTCTAATGGGTTGGGATGCTGGCTACCCAGCCCAGGCTACTGCTCAATAAAACCTGTGTTTACAGGGAAGAAGGGAAGCATTTTTATGGGCAGGAAAAGGGTGTAGAGCATCACTGCTGGTTTCCTACTGGTGTTTGTGGACATCAATGAATATAGCAGATTCACTGTTGGAATTTCCTTGCTACTCGAGTTACAGCCACAAACACACACCTGGCAGAGGCAGGACAAGAGGAAGACTGTAGAGAATCATTACTTTGTTTAGGGCATTTATATCTACCTGCTTATGCATTTCTTCAGTTGATTTCACATTCTTTCCAGCTGGTGGGATGCTCCAACAGATCGTGTTCTTGTGCCTGGGAAGGTTTAGATAGGTAATCAGGAAAACTTTCTTCACCAAAAGGGTTGTCAAGCCCTGGAACAGACTGAGCTGCCCAGGGAGTCACCTGGAGGTATTTAAATGACACATAGATGTGGTGCTGAGGTACTTGGTTTAGTGTTGACCTGGTAGTGCTGGGTTAGTAGTTGGACCTTAAAGAGTTTTCCAACCTAAATGATTGTGACCAAAAAAAAAAAAAAAAAAATTTACAACTGCCCGAAACTTCCTGTATAATGTAAATCACACATCATCTAGAGAAAACCAGAAGCAATAAAAAGTGTTTGAATCAATACTTACGTTCTTGCAGGCACCAGACAAAAGCCTGTTTTCACAGTGCCTTCTTTTAACTTCGAGGGATTCAGGACTGAATCCTGAAATATTCTCTTCTGTGGGAAAAGATCAAAATTGCTCTCTCCATAGCTGCAAAGAGTTCCTGTGACAATTGGTACTTGAAAGCTTTTCTTTAAGACCCCAAGTTTATTTTCAGCCTTGGTTACCCCATCCATCAATGCCACGCACCTTGGGAGAGGCCCCCTGCTCTCTACATTCATATAGCCAAGTGTCTCAGGGAAGCACTGAATTACAGCTCGACCCCCCCGGCACTGTTCAGCCCTGGCTCTCGGCATGTTCTCAGATGGGAACGTCTGGAGGCAAGCCGGTGCTGCACAGCCAAGTGCTGCTCTGTTCTGTGCGCAGGTGCACTTAATGCACGAGACAGCTGGAACCGACAGATGCACTCACTCCAACAAAAGTCTGTCACCCCTTTAGCCTTGCCCAGAAAAGCTCCTGCCATTAATGACGGTTTCCTTTCCACACGAGCAGCTGACTCTTCAGTGCCCAGCGACAGATCTGGCTCCAGAGGCACTGAGAACACTGGCACCGCATGCTCTCAGCCAAGGCCACTGGGAAACCAAACCACACCCGCTGACTATAAATCTCCCACAAGCACAGGCTCTCCTCAAGACAAGGGCAGCCTGTCCGTGTGCCTCAGGTGGCTATGACCAAAGCATCACTTACCATTGCTACCCAAAGCACAGGCTGATCAATTAGTTACAACTAGTGGTGCCCATCTAGGCATCCAGCTCACAGAGGTAGCTTCTGCCTTGTCCTTCATCTCCTACCTATTTGTTCTGTCATTTTTTTCCCTCTGACACCCAGCAGAGAGGACTATACCAATCTTCTTATGGGAATGACTGAAAAGCCTGTGATGATGAGCTAAGACAGGGTGAACAAACTCCAGGCAAAATTTAAGAGTAACAGGTGACTGTTCTGAAAGATACAGAAAAGTATCCAGCATGGAAGAATGGGGAAAAGGAACACACACTTGAAAAGAATTTCTTCTGTCAAAGTAAAGCGCCTTACAAAAGGTGGCAAGGATTAAGAAGTGGTTGGTAATGGTGGTTTCTCTGTACGAACATTTTCACCACTTCTTTCAAATATGAAATTATTTTTCAAACCTCAAATCTTTTCACTCAAGTAAAACTGAAAGCAGGGGAACAAGACTTTGGATTTAAATGTGAACACTGTGGTTCACACATAGCTGCAAGCAGAGCTTGGAGAAATGCACATGCTCCTGCCTGCAGGCTGTTCAGTGAGGCAGGGCACCGTGCCTGCCAGCAGTGCTGCAAGGCAGGGCTCTCCCTTACTTCTACACGTGTGTTGTGAGTTTCACACCAAACTCACTAAAGCTCGCTGATAGTCCAGCAGCATCAAGACTAGCAGTGGTAGATATCACCCTCTCAGCAGTAAATTAATACTCTGCTATTTAACTGACATAGCAACTTCCTATTCCCCCCTAAAAAACATGCATCTGTCAAGTTTCTGTTACTCTCAGCTACATTTACCTACTGCAGACACAACTAATAATTTCGAGACACTCAGTGAATGACGATTTTTTCTCAGAGGACTGACAATTTTCCCCCACCAGCCCATGAGCTACAGTGACAGCTCTCCCTCCATTATTTTGTGTGAGACATTTTGGTTTTTAACTAAGTTTATGTATTAAATGGCTCCCTTTACTTTGGCCTGTAAATGATTCCCTAAGTTAATCAGAGCAAATACTGTATCAGGAGAGATGCTTGCAGAATTTATAAACTGCTCCATGTTTTGTCTGTCTCACTTCTAACTAGCAAAGGGAATAACCAATATTCTTAAAGTTAGCACAGAAAATGCTAATAAAAACCCCCTTCTATTTAGAGAAAAAAAAAATTGCACCAGGGTGAGGAAGTAAGACAGCAGGATGAAAAGAGCTACTCCTCTCCTTTCTACTCTTTCTGATCAACAGAGAAAATGGGCTTCAGTCTCGACTTGCACATTGCAAAGCAAGGCACTTAAGCCCCTGCTAAACAGCACACTCACTGCAGCCACCCTGCAGCAGAGTGAGGTGCTGGTGGCCCCTGTCTACGCAGGGGTACACAAGGGAGGGCTCTTCAGATGCCAGGCCATGGGGAAGAGAATTACTTCCTACAACATTGTATAAAAATATAGTCAAGGCATTTCAGTCTAGAAATCTTCATATTCTCAACTCAGGGCTCACTCTTCTTCCAGGTTTGGAATTTGCACTTCTTTCTCGCAGATGCAGGAGCGAAGCACTACTCTTTTCCCCCCAGACCACTACTTCAAGGTTTGAGTACTCGCAGTCTTGACATTCAGGTCCTTCTTGCCTGAAGAGATTCAGTGTACCACCTTACACAATGTGAAAGGCTTAAAATATTCTGGGGTTGATTCACAAATCCATAGAATGGTTTGGGTTGGTAAGGACCTTCAAGATCATCTGGTTCAAATCCCCTTGCCATAGGCAGAGACACCTTCCACTAGACCAGGCTCATCCAACCTGGCCTTGAAAACCCCCAGAGAGAGGGCATCCATGATCTCTCTGGGTAACCTGTTCCAGTGTCTCACCGCCCTCACTGTAAAGAATTTCTTTGTAATCTCCAGTCTATATCTGTGCTCCTCAAGCTTCAATCCATTCCCTCTTGTCCCTTCCCAGCTTTCTTATAGGCCCACTTCAGGAACTGGCAGGCTGATATAAGGTGTTCCCAGACCCTTTTTTTCTCCAGGCTGAACAGCTCCAATTCTCTCAGACTGTCCTCATAGGGGAAGTGCTCCGGTCCTCTGATTATCTTTCTGGCCCACCTCTGGACCCTCTGCAGCAGTTCCATGACCTTCTTGTGCTGAGGACACCAGAACTGGACGCAGTACTCCAGGCGAGGTCTCACGAGAGCAGAGTACACACAGGCACATCACCTCTCCTTTCCAAGTCACATAAAAACATACTTCAAAATCATGATATGAAGTGGTCAGAGGAGGAAGAGCCTACTGTGCCACTTCCTTTCAAGAAGGGATTTACCCCTCTGTGTGACAACAGTGCCACTCTCCCAATTCATAATCCCAGCAGAAACGCAGCACCCACTGCTGGAGGAGGCCACGAGAGGGATTGCAGGTTCCTGCCTTTTACAACATATTCAAGCTAATCAAAGCTAACCTGCTTCTCCAATGCAGAATTTGCTTCAACTAGCACATTAAATACTTTGTCTTCACAGCATTCGACACAAGGAAGACCATGCCGGGCTAAGCACGTTTCCTTGGAATGCCACGGCAACGCAGCTGTACGCTCCTGAGGCAGGGCAGAAAGGCCAGCCTGGTGCCTGGCAGAACAGCTTGGGATTGCGGTTCAGCTTCCTTTTAGCTTCCACTGCACTAGCAACTGGGACCTCATTGGATTTTCAGGCATAATCATCTTTCTCTTATTTTTCTGCTCCTGTTGTGATTATTGGTAGAAATGACAGCACCATTATCTTCTTGTACGTAAGCCTTCATACAGACCACTTTGGTAAAGAGATTTAACTGGAGGGGATGGTTTAAAGTGCAGTTTGCTCTGAAAAAGGTTTGAGAAAGTGGCATCCTGGGGCTCCCAGTATGCATTTCAATTACTGTTGTAGCTAATGTGCCTGACTTGGAAGGGGGGTGGCATTTCCCTCTATTAATTCCTCCCCAAACAGATGCAACAGATCTCCTCTGACTAGCCCTTCTTCCCCACCTGTGTAGTTCTGGCTCTGTTGACATTTGTACAGGCACAAAGCTGGTCAGATGGCAGGATTCCAGTTCTAATTAGTGGGAGCAAATGGTTTGCTATAAACAGAGGAAGGGCTGGCGTAGGGGGGAGGTGACAGATGTCAAGCAAGGGGAAAACATCTATTAGCTGTTCCCTCCTGCACCACCACCCCCAGCACGTTTGTTTTGCATGGCAGCCCTTCGGTTCAAGCCCTTGCAGCACATACACACAGTCCTCCTAAGGCAGGACGGCAGGACACTGGAAGGAACTGTACAAGGCAGCTTTTCAAAGCTCAGGCTTGCCTGCTCTTCCAGAGTTTACACAGTGGTATGATCAGTAACAATAGCTAATTTCCCCTCTAGTTGTCCCTCTGCTATTAACACTGTACCAGAAGCAAGCATGCTTTTGGTTGGAGGGCTGTAGCTTGCAGACATTTACTCTCCTAGCTCTTAAGATGCAAACAACAGCTCATTTGGACCAAAGCACTCCATTGTCTCTGGCACAAGACACAAACAAGAGCAGCCTGTTTCCACCCTGAACCTCGTTCCCGTAGCACCTTTAGGGGAGCGGCAAAACTCCTCAGCTTAGTCCATGCAGACGAGACAGGGACCAAGGCCATGGCACAACACTTGCGCCTCGCAGAGCTCCTGCTATCCGAACCCCCGGGTAACAAACACTAACTAATCCAATGGTAGCACAAAGTAAACTCATCTGCATCAAGACAATGACCCTGAGGAGGTGCAGGGTGCGGTGCAGGGCAATGCCAGCCACACCGAAGCAATACAAAAGAGAAAGGGGGAGTCTGATGCCGAGTACAAATCTCAGACACGTAAGGTGACCAGACCAGGGTAGATCAGACTGAAAACCAGATGTGCTTTTGTCAAGGAAATCAGGTCAAATGTAGCTACGAGGTTTCAGAGCTCCTGCAGCTGTGCCTGTTAGATGAAGAAAGCAATGCTGCTTCCTCCTCCACTACCACATTCACTGTTGCTGCACAGCAATAGCTGAAAAGTAGGCAAGCAGTTTCCTTGCAGCTCCCAAAAAGAAATTTAAGTGTAACGGACAGAATAAAACTTCACAACGTCTGAGGAGGACTTGACAAGTATCTGTGAACCCAACAAGTATTGCTCTGTGCTGTCATCCTGCACTTGTAGTATGGTGCTACAGAACTATTCAAAAACACAGCAAAGGACAGTCAGGTTCAGCGGGCATTTGACTAGTGGGGAACTTTAGCACACGTTTTCTTCCTAAGAAAGTAGTTTGCTGCCACTTGATGGCTGTTAGATTTCTCTGGAGGTAGATCTTCACAGCACAATTTATGGACTATGGCTCTAGGAAAGCCACTGTCCTCTTCCAGAGATGTGTGTGAGGGGTGTATGTGTTATACTTGTGCTGATCAGCCAAAGAGATCACCTGTTTGCCTTTAGAGCAGAGCATGGACTGAGCAGTGAGCGGAGGCTGTTCGATCTGTGGAGGACCCTGCTGACAGCGAGTATTCTCAAACAGCTCCTGATAAAGAGCAAAGTTTTTGCTTGTTCAGTTAACTCTGATCAATCAATTACAGTTAAGAAGAGAGATTATACATTACACATGACCTCTTGCCACAGGGGCTGGAAAGACATCTCTTGCCTACCGTGCACACAAACGTTTTCCAAAAACACAGCTGTGTTTCTGTTAGGAAGCTTGGGCACCATTTCTAAACCACTGCCAGAAGAGAATCAAGCCTCCAGAGCAGAGGAAAGCATGAGGGCATTAATCTAAGACATGTCCCTCCTCAAGGAAGGAGATTCCTCCTGCCACTCAGCCCAAATTATGATAATGTATTTGCTGGGCCAGAAGGACAGAAATGTGCCTGAGGGGAAGCATGACTTTGTAGTATGGGAATGGAGAGCTCTGCTGCCTGTTCTCATTTCCGCTTATGGATGTGATGTTAATATTAAACAGCACATTAAAAGACAGTGCTCAGAGATAGCACTTGACCCCTGCCTCCCCCTTTATAAGCAAGCACCTTCCCCAGCAGACTTTCTCCTTTCCCAGCTATGCTTTAAAAGCAGTCAAAACAGCAGTGGTGCTTGTTGGAAGCTTGGTTCCCCTGGGCTGTGAGTCTGCTTTGATCAGAACTTAGGCAGAGGAACACTTTGTTTTGGGGTCAGGTCACGCTTACCTGTGAGCTATGCTGTGGGACTCCCATTCTGAGCAACCCCGGGCAAGTATAAAAGGAAAATCCAGCTGTTCATAGATGTCAGGGAGACACATCACCTCCAGTGGTAAGCAGGGACTGAATAGGGAATATACTGACCATGGATACAGATTTCAGCCCCTAAACTCTGCTTAGAACCTGCTTTAGGTACCCATGCCCCTTATCTGTGTTTCTCCATTACAAAAGGGCTACAAAAGTTCCCTACAAAAGGGCTTGCTCCAAACCACACAGGAGTGTTATAGCAATAAATATATTAACCATTAAAGTGTTCAGATCCTCTGGTAACAGAACCTGAATTATGTATCCTTGAACTGGGACAGCATAACTGTGTTTTTTCCTGTTTATGTTAACTTTCTTCTTTCCTGCTTTACACTTTCACCTCTTAAGAGACAAGTCTTGTTAAAACACTTGGCTTTTCCTCATCTTTGCCTAAAAAATGCCTCCTTTAGAGAACTGTTCCAATGTCACTATGCAGTTTATTATAAAAAGGGAGGGAGGNCAGAAGGAACAGCATTGATTCAATCTCATGGACATGAGAAGTCAAAATTGCACAGTTGCCATTAGTGCTCTTGCTGCTGTGAAATCTGAAAGGAGTGGAACAGCCACTCATTCAGAGGCCAACATAAAGGCAATGAAGGAAGCCAAAATTACTCTTCTGAATTTCCTCTCACTGCTGCTATAATTGGGCACCCCAAGGTATTTTTTTCCCAGCCACAATGGTGAGCAGTCAAACCTGTCACTGCATACATAGTAGGTAGCATAGAATTGACAGGCAGGGCAAATTCTTCATTGATTTTTCATAAAATGATCGATAAAATATTTCATTATAACCCATGAAATCCTATTTGCATCATCAAGAGACAGGAGAGATGCTGTCATGTCTGGAAAAAAAATAACAATAATAAAAAAAATACCTCCCACAGGAGATGGAGATCTGCTGACTGCTTTTCTCCAGTAAAAATTCAAACAAAATCATTTATTTTCTGATTCTAATCATGCCCTATCAAGCACTGGCTAGCTGCAAGGGCCAAAAAAAAAAAAATACCCACTGGTCAGAATCAACTTTCAGCTAGAGAAGTGCCCCACAATTCAACAACAGCTCTTCTAGCTGTCTGGACCAGCAAGCTCACTGTCAGAGGCAGAGCTCTGGGTAGTGTTACAGGCAAGCTACTCAGAAGGAACTGCACAAAGCACTGAACAAAACAGCCCATCCTGCAAAACTCTTCCAAGCCATCATCAATGAACTGCCCGAAATGTGAAGCCGAAGGGTGCAACCTGCCGCTGGTTTGAGGCTCAGCAGGCAGAAGGGCCATATCCCAACAGCGCAGTGATCTTTAAAGAGCTCCTAGGATTTCAAATGGCCCTGAGGCAAAAGGTATTTTCTACTTAGATGTACTCTCTCATCCATCAGGGCTAAGATAATTGGCAGTGAAGACACTCAAATTCTCTTCCTTAACTCCGTATATGTAGAAATCAACCCTCCTTCCTCCGTCACTATGGTTTAAGGGAAAGAATGAAGCAAGGTCTAGAAGTCTATAGAAAGCACATGGTCAAATATGCAACAAGCTCTTGGAGCCTTCCAAGGTTTGCAGAGGGCACAGCTTGAAACCTTTTAAAGCCACCTGATTATTGGAATGCAGACAGGTACTTCAAGCGTCTTTTTAACATCTCACACTAATCATCCAACACTGGGCTAGCCACTTTGAAAAATATTTGAGTGCTGACTAGCTGCAAATCAGGCTAAAGTAACATCTATTTCCATATTTATTAAAACTTTGTTTTTCCTTCCTCCAATTACAGATTTACAAAGGTAAACGTTGTTTACATATTTTGTGTTTGCTCACAAAAGTAGTCCACGGTTCACTGCAAAACCTGGGGTATAAGGAGCACAGATTTGAGGAGATGGTTTATGAAATGTGTAGTTTTCTCAGAGCCTTGCTTACATTGCTGAGCTCAGACTGTAAGAGCAATTTAAGACACTGTCGCCCTGACCCACTCATTCTTTCAAGATACCAGAAATTCTCACAACAGCTCACTTCTCTGAAGGTCCCTCCCGAAAGGCTATTCATAAAGTTTTAAAGCACTAAGATCACACTGGATACAAGACTTGTGGGAAAGTTCAAGGCAACACAATGTAGCCATTCTGCAGAATACTATAGAAAAAAACATGAAGGTGTAAAAATGAAACAGACACGAGTGAACTGCTCTCACCCCTGCCTGCTTGTCACTAGGACAACAACCAAGCCATTTTGGTACTACTCCAGCCAGGCTCACCACAGTTTCACTCCAAGATGCACACAAGCTGAACAAGAAACAGCATCTTACAACTGCCACCAGTCAAGGGAGAACACTGACCATGCATTTCTGGATGGATATATGACAGACTGACTTGAGAGAAAGAAAAAGGACAAAGCTCAGAGTCATTTAATTTCTTCCTTAAAGAAAACAAAACCACAAACAGAAATGGTGAAAATCAGCATAATCCTGGCCTAATATAGAAGAAGGAAGGAGAGGAAGGACAGTCTGAGGAGAGAGATTGCAACACTTTCTTGGTGTGAATGTGATTTTACAGTTGCCTGTTGCAATGCTGCAGGAAGTCAGGATGAGTCAAAGATCATTTAGCCAGAGAAGGTAATCTTCTGAGTGTCCAATTTCTCCTTTGTATCATATGCCTCCATCTGATAGGCTCTATATGCTGGGGCCTGAATGCAAACCATGACCAAACACGACCTACAGAGCACACCCCTGGGAATGGGGCAGGAGGTGGTTGGATGTAAAGCAAATGAACAGGAATGGCAGAGAAATCGATGCAGGCAGCCAGGATACTGTTTTCAGAGCTGGCACCACACCAAGATGTCAATAATGACTGCAAAAAGTCTCAATCTTCTTTGAGGCCACGGGAGTTTCTGCAGCTTCCCAATTCCTCCAGGGATCTGAATATCTGCTTCTCTGCATCCATTTTCAGGTGCTGAAGAAAAGTTCGCCCAGCATGTTAGAAATGGATTTGTACTAATAGAGGAGGAAATCAGGGTCTTTAGTCAGCACCATTTTCCAGGCTGCTACTTATGTTTGGGACACCCAGACTTCTATCTATCAACAACATGAATTATTCCTCCTACTAATAAATCATGCTTTTCTCATCCCTTGATATTCTTGGCACATCAAACCTCACCATATGCTGACTGCAGCTTTGCAGGAGCCACAGCACCATTCCAGAGCTCTCCACTCTCCTACCAGGCACATCCCCCTGACTCACCAGCATCAGCTGGCACAGAAATTTTGTAAGGAAAAAAAAACACATTATGAAAATTATCAGGTGAGTTTTCTTTATCACTATTTCTGTTTCCGGCAGATTATATTAGCAGTTTGGTTAGAAGCCTCGATCTGCGTGCTTGTCCACTACCCTCCATCAGCCCAGAAAAATGAGGACAGACTGCAGGACTTGGGGCTCTTTAGCTTGGAGAAGAAGAGCCTGAGGGGTGACCTCATCAGTGTTTATAGATACGTAAAGGGCAAGTACTAAGAGGAGTGAGCCAGGCTCTGCTCAGTGATGCCCAGCGACAGAACAAGGGGCAGTGGGTGGAAGTTGAGGCATAAGAAGTTCCATGGAAACATGAGAAAGTTTTTTCACTGTGAAGGTGACAAAACACTGTAATAGGCTGCCCAAGGGGGTTGGGGAGTCTCCCCTTTTGGAGATATTAAAACCCCGCCTGGATGCATTCCTGTGTGATCTGGTATAGGTGATCCTGCTCTGGCAAGGGAGTTGGACTAGATGATCTTTTGAGGTCCCTTCCAGCCCCTAACATTCTATGATTCCATAAAAAGAGAACTGTTTAGTCTTCATGATATTTTCCTGTCATAGTGCTTTATTACTATGACCACATATACTAATCCCTAAAAGTGAATAAAATCCTTCAGCCTTTGACAGAACCTCACAGATAATTCTGGAAGGGAATAACCAACCAGGTTCTGCAGCCCCTGAAACACAGTTCTTGGTCCTTGTGACTCAGACTCCCCAAAATTCCTATCTATGGTCTCTCTTTAGTCCCTTCCCCTCTCTCTTTTTCTGTGGTTTTGGTTTTTGTTTTTTTTTTTTTTAATTATTTCTACCTCATTCTTGCCAACTCAGTCACCACATACAGAAGCTAACATTACAAAAAGAATAGTTCTAACCTGTAAGGAAATCAATAGAAGGGCTTTCCTCACAGAGTGGCAAGGCATGGGATCTAAACCAAAGTTCTATAAAGAAATCATAATTCACTGATATGCATTGTGATCCCTTCATCTCTTTCATTTTAACAGCAGCACAAAAATGTGAACATTAAAGTATCTCTCACTTCAGATACTTTAAAAGGAAAGTTAGTGAGCAACACATCAATCCAGTCACTTCCAGTGCTCTCACATGGGACTCACACCCAAACTGTGGGGTTTATATTTGATTTTAAGGCACCTTGAAAATGAGAAAAGGAAAAAAAAAGAGTTAAGGATGTCTGATTACCTTAGGGTAGAAGATGGCATGATGACTGGATCATTAATAAAAAGAAATTATATTCAGAAAGTCTAGGAAAAAGTAATACACTTGAAGATAACAAGCAAGCAGGAGATATGTGAATGCCAGAACTTCCACACACATTAGAAGGAAGTCAGTCTCACTCTTTTTCAGTGTCTGTAACCAAACACTTCTGTAACCAAAACAGACATTTTGTAAAATGACCTGACTCATTCTGGATACAGTCTGCATACAAGTTTATTTATTTGTTTAGTAAACCATCAGAAAGTTGTCTGAACAGCTTAAGATTATGTACTGCCTCCACCTGCTCTGTACCAGCCTTGCTCACGCTGGGCTTGTCCCCATGGAAAAGTGAAGCTACTCAATCATAGCTAATTAGCACTCCCAATCCTCCACCCAGCACAACTGGGAGCTGTGTCTTGGTTTGAATAGCTACACTTCTAACACAGTGTGCTCCTTAGCAGCTGGAGAGGTTTCACACTGCAAAGTAAATGCTTGCAAGCTTCACAGGAAGAAAGTGTAAGGTATGATTTCTTGCTGTAATGCACAGAAAGCATTAGTAATGTGAGTAAACAGAGAAAGGTCAGTAACAGCCAGTTAATAAAACAATTCACACTTCTTAGATAGAATTCAGTCTCTTAAAATTAGTAAAAATCTAGCTGAAGCCTGACATGTTTCCAGATGTAGGCAGATTCTCCTTTCCTTACTGTCTCAAATTTCTCTTTGGTAACTCAAGATTAAACATCATTCCTCTTGACAAAGAGATTTTCTGTTTCCATAGGCCCCAAGACTCTAACCTAGTTTAGGAACAGGCTCTTGTGCTCGACCATGTATTCACTTCCAAAACGTGTTAACTAATACACTAACAGAACAGGCCTATCAATAGGCCATCATTAGCTGTAAGAGTATTCAATCCCAGTTGAAGATGGTTCAGTGCAGGAGCTGACTCCTCCATCCAGCACAAAACTTCTTTTCTGTTTCCACTGATAACAAACAGGAGCCTTTTACATTTTCACAGGGCATCACAAGAGCCTTAATCACAGTCTCACATTCACTCCCTGCCACAACAAACCAGAATGCGTGACACGCCCCACATCACAGCTCATCCTTGGGTTTGCTTATGGAACACTTCCAGGCAAGGAGCCAAGAACACAAGATCAGAGACACCCTACTCTCTCCCTGGTTATTTATCACATGTGGGGCATAGGAAGAACATGGATAGTTACACCACAGGACCCAGCAGCAAGACCCAGAATGCTTTTGCAATTTGTATCAGGATTTTTTTTTTTCATGTAATTTTATTTTTATAGGACAGGCTGAGGGAGCTGGAGTTGTTGAGCCTGGAGAAGATGAGGATCTGGGGAGACCTAATAGTGACTTTCCAGTACCTGAAGTGGCCTACAAGAAGGATGGAGTACAAAGGCCTGTGGTGACAGGACGAAGGGCAATGGCTTAAAACGAGAAGAGCAGACACAGATTGGATGTTAGGAACAGGTTCTTCACTATGAGGGTGGTGGAACACTGGAGCAAGTGGAGCAGGTTGCCCAGGAAGGTGGTTGGGGCCCCATCCTTGGAGATATTCAAACTGAGGCTTGACAGGGCTCTGGGCAGCCTGATCTAGTTGAGGATGCTTCTGCTGATTGCAGCGGGGCTTGGTCTAGATGACCTTCAGAGGTCCCTTCTCAACCCAAACCATTCTATGATTCTGTAAGTCATACAGTGAAAGGCAAAAAAAACACCACCAAAACCAATCCCTTGTCAGTTGGAAGGTACTTTATGACACGAAGTATTTCCAGTGTTTGTTTCCTAGCAGGGCTGTTAACAGCAAGGAAAGCAGCCCAAAGGACTTGGGCAGCTCCCCAGGTAGCACTGCAGGATCTAACTGATCACCAAGCCCCTAAATGCTTCTGTCTCATAGGCACGCCAAAGAAGCTTTAAAAAAGTGAAAGTGGCAGAACCTGCTTCTTGTATTTCTCCCAGCTAATTGGATTTAACTGGGTGGGGAGAAAAATTCTTTCTGCACCGGTTTGGCGACTTTCTGTATAATGCCATAATTAAGCTTTTTCCTGAAACTGGCCATCCCTTGCTCAACAGCAAACTCCCATTCCTGCAGTCCAGACAGTTTCTATGGCTCCACAGCAGATTGTCTGAGATTTCTGTCTAGGGCACAGAAGCATAATTATACTAATTATGAGAGAGAAAAGATAATAGATACAGAAGTTCTTTCCCCTAATCAGCTCTAGGGCAAAGCTTTACCTACAGCTAACAGGGAAATAATCTATTAACGAACCCACATCAGGAACCAGCACAGTCCCAGCAATGCAAACACAGAAAGCCATAATTTGCAACAAATGGGTTAGAGCTACATTTGAAGAAATGGCAGTGTCTTGGGTTTATTTAACTAAAGACATCATTATCTTGAAACTACAATTGCCTCAGCGTGTGGTCTTAGCTCAGGAAGAAATAAGGCATTTATCCAAAGCAATAAATGCAATATACTGAAATTTCAGGGTTCAGGGCTACCAGAGTAAGTGCTGAAAGTCCAGAACAGCCTTTGAATATGCCAAGGCATCTTACCAGCCATTCAGAAAGGTGCCTTTCCCTTATTCCTCCTGCTAAGCATGCTTACTCAAGAGAAGGAAGCCACCTGATCTTCAATCATGGTAATGTGTAAATCACCAGGACTTTGGATGCTAGACCACCCCAGGCAGCTTCGAGCTGTCTAGAGAAACTGGACTGGTTTTCTCTTGTACGACTATTTTATTAGGTAGTCTATATACAAGTAGGACACTGAGAAATTGATTGCTAGGCCCTTGGAAATATCAGTGCGGGGTTTGCATGTGCTACAGCTGGATTGGCTGTTAGAACTGCTAGTAGGACGTCCCACCAGCAGCAGAAGTGCACGAGATGCAAGGAACTGATTTTCAGTGCTGTAATCTACACTTCTAAGAGCAAAGCGATGCAAGTGTTGTAAGCCACCCTCGCTATGCCTGTGCTGTGGCTATGACTGATAAGCTTTATCAGGGCAGCAGTCTGGAAGGAAGCCTGCTGCTTCTTTTGTGTTTTTTTCTCAGGAAAGAAACCCTCACACAGATACAAATCATGACTGACAGGTGCTCCGACAGCAGCCTGCAGTGCAGGCGGGACACGGAGCCTGGCTTTCTGTTAGCTTCTCTGTCTCAGCTGCCGTAATGGTGTGGCTACTGCGGGTGTTAATGTATCTTTAACATGCAGACTGCTGGGAGAGGGGTTTGGGAAGAAAGCACTACCAAATGCTGCCTTTTCTCCGTACTAGCACGTACTTCAAGAGTACTGCGGTGTTAACGCCCCCTAAGGAACAAACTGTTAATCTACTTGTGGACCTAGGTTTTCAGCACAGCAGTGCTACGCCGAACCACTTGTCTATTTTAGTCTCTAGATTTTGCAGCAGAAGCAACAGCTGTGATTTCAGCAGTAGATTCCCCATGCAATGTGTGGGGAATAGTTTCATGCTTCTGAGCACAATCCACACAAAACAGCTTGCTGCATGATAAGTTGGTTCAACCAGGGAGCATCAAGGAGACAAGCTCCCTAAACTTACCCCTTCTGGGGGCTCAGGCTCTTCATGGCACTCTTGTCATCTGCAGTTGAGCTCTGTCCCACCTAGTTCTTACAAGGAAAGGCAATATCTTCCCTACAAAGTGTGGCAAGAGGAAGCATCAGTTTCCTTGTCCTTCCTTAGTGGTCAGAGCAACTATCAGGATGTGGGAATTGAACACGGTCCCCTGTCTACTTGCAAAACTGATCAGATGGGTCTGGGTGTCAGCAAGGGCTGAGTTTCCTCAGAAATTGGAGACCTGAACACTCTAAGCTCTGAGCTGTTGTGTAACAGGCTGCTCTGAAAGCTGCCTGACTTGAGCACTGTAGGGAGAGTACCCCATACACGACTCAGGGACAAAGAAAAAGGAGGTGTTTCTGAGAACGGCAACAGCAGGACTGTCAGTGGCCGAAGACTTTTGTGTGAAAAACTAGCATCGAATATTTGCCAAGTTTAGATAATCACAAGCTGGAGGTGCACTGCAGGCCAGTGCCTGTGATGCCAATGCTCTAAATCTGAGACAGAAAAGACAGCATTTCTTGTCTACAATCTTGTCAGGAGGATGGGGCCAGTCTTTTTTCAGTGGTGCCCAGTGACAACACAAGAGATAATGGTCACAAACTTGAACACGGAAAGTTCCATCTAAACAAGAGGAGGAACTTCTTTGACGGTGACAGAGTGCTGAAACAGGCTGCTCAGAGAAATGGTGGAGTCGCCATCTCCAGAGTCATTCAAAACTTGCCTGGATGCTGTCCTGTGTGACTTGATCTAAGAGATCCTGCTTGAGCAGGGGTGTTGGACTAAATGATCTCCTGAGGTCCCTTCCAAATCCTATCTGTGATAATCAGACCCACCAAAATGCAGCCCAAGCACAGTATTTCCCTACAGCAAATAAATAAATAAATCAAAGGACTATCTGACCCTTCAGGAAATGAAACAATATCCACAGCCATGCTTGTTGCCCTGTTACTTGTTAATACTTCCTACCAAAAAATGAGGCTAAAACTCTGTAATTCTGCTATTTTTATCTGCCCATTTCCTCCCATGTTGCTGATTTGCTGACATACATGAGAGCATGTGCATGGTACATATTGAGTGGTTTGCTTTCCATTCTCCCTGGGATAACATTCCATGTTTTACAGCTGACCAGAAAGCCAAGATCATAGCCTGAGAAACACTGATATAATGAAGGTGCTTCAGATACCACCATCCCTTTTAAAAAAGAAAAAAAAAAGTAATTTCCAAAGATAACAGGGAGCAGATATCCAATGCAAAGCAAGGCAGGATCCCTTGTCTTCTATTAAGAGAAGTCTGACAACCTCAGGTCAAAGACAGAGGTCATGTGTGTTTTGTTTGGGACTGTAGCTAAGAGTTCAGGGCCAAATGAGGAAAGCATTCACTGTAAGGAAATCATTAGATTCAGTTGTGGGAATGGAAGACTTAGCTGACTCTAAACAGGATAAACCAGCTTATACTGGTTTACATAAAATGCCCTAAATAACAATGCCAGCACAGTGTGTCAAATCACTGAGCCAGTGGAGCATGAGATCAAATTGCTGGTGGATGATCAAGTCCTCTGAGATACTGTGCTTATCTTCAAAGAGCTGGGATTCACCTACTGATCTTTTAAGGTGTCTCACACCCTTATGCCCTAATTTTCTTTATAAAATCTTACCAGGTCAAAATGATGGTAAAAGGAAGGGACAAGCATGGCATGGAGAACATCTAACCTTTATCAAAATGCACCTTTTTTGGCTGTCACACTACTCTCATGTATATGGGTTGGTGCAAAGCAGTACTCTCTGCCAGGTCCCCTCGTGACGCTGCTTTTTGAGTTCTCCCCATATTATCTTCTAGATTCCCATTCCATGCAATCGGCCAGCTGAACTGGCCTTGTCTGGTGTACGTATGGAAGAACAGACATCATCCAGAAGTTTGTATTGCTACATACCAAATTTAAACCTACCTGCAGTGCTCTGGCTTTCTGGTCTGGCAACTCTGTCTCAGCATGTCCCTGGAGTTTATATTTCTGTAATGCAGCAGTAATTCAATTACAGCACCACTCTCAAATATGATTCTAGAAACAACACAGCAAAATTCCACTTTCATTTGTTGCAACAGTTACAGAGTAGAGCTGCTTGCGTCTCAGGTTTTGGGGTAGTTTGCTTGTTCTTGAGGTTTTAGTGCTTCTCAGGAGTAGGGTTCTGTTTTGATGCGATAGTGGAAGAAAGAGAAGGGAAAGTAACTGTTAACCTTAAAAATCTGTGACCAAAAAAGCTGTGTGCTCTTTTCCAAGCAATGCATGTTAGTTCCTGCCTTTTTATTTGTGATTTCAATTATTCCTATGTTGATCATGTAGGAGTCAGAAGCAATCTGCTTGCTTTCAACTATGTTGACCATGCAAAGCAGATTTTAATCTAAACAATAAGCAGATTTAAGCCAGAAATAAACATGCTGGTGTCCAAGTGAAGGAAGGCTACAGGATATTCTCAGAGGAAGGTTTTTCAGGACTGGTTCCACTGATATTTGTTACAGTGATATAAACTGGCAACAACCCCTTTTTACTGACAACAACAACACAAAACAGAGCGATTCCAATCCTGATTTCCATTTCTTAAAATTTTCCAGGGCAACAGTTGGGGTTTTTTGCTTTTTGGCATTTAGGTCATTGCATGGCATGCACATAGTTAAACAGAAGAACCAAAAGGCATATGCCCACCCCTGCCATTGTTGCATTTCCCTTGACCTGTTTACTAAAGAACAAATTACACTGCAGATTTATGGGGTCTGAAAAAAGCTGTTAGTGAGAACTTGATTAGCATAATGCAAGTATAGCCAATGAAAAATAAATGTTATTTATCATCACAAAAAAAAAAGCAATGAAACTGAAGTGGTGGTCACTTGCACTGCAATAGGGAGACAGGTCAAAAGCATTTAGCATTAAAAAAAAAGAAAAAATATCTTCAAAGTAGGTCATTTCCAAACACCTTATTCATTCCTAACAGCAATTCACTGTAGCAACCATAACTTATGACTCCCAAGGAGGCACTTAAACATCTGCAATTTCATTATTTCTTTTTTTTATACTTTTAACTTAAAATTTGGACAAGCCATTGTGCAGGTAACAAGTCAAGAAGTTGAGGATTAGTACTGCAGGAGAAGCAATGAACCCAGCTGCTCACTGTGACAGGTGATAGTGGAAGATTTTCTTGCTGTTGTTTAATACCTGCAACAGCTGAAAAAACAGCTGCTTAGTTTGAACATGTCAGGATTCCACAACAAAAAAAAAAATACCCTTTGTTTTCAGATTTTTGGTGTGTTTTAGGGGGGTTGGCGGTGGTGTTTTTTTAAGAAGTAAGCAAAAACTGCAGACCTCACAATCGACTTATTCAAGATCGCTTAAATTCATATAGCCCTACTCCTCTTTTACCAAAACACAGTAGTCTTTATGCAAAACCATAGAGGAGGCATGTCCTAACAGCCGCATGAAATAACTAAGGCTGTTTAAAATATATTCAGCATAAGGTGATGAAACCTTGGGGCATTTCCAGAATGGCAGAAAACTTCTCACTTTGGTGGCAGCCATGGCCACCTCTGATATCCTGCCCTGCTGCTGGCCCGGTCTCATCATCCCTTTGTCACATAGAACTTGGGAGGCAGGCTTTAGGCACTTCGGGCCCTTATTCCAGGTTCCCCTTCCTTGTAATTATAGAACATGAAGCTCATGTCACAATGACTCCATGGCTTTCAGATTCACACACTTTCTTCAGAAGCTGCTCCATCACCACATCCAGCCATACATGCCTCTCCCATCCTTTTCTGATGCATTCTCTGAAACCAAAGGATTACAGTAACAGAACCAAATTAGCCACCTCCCTCTGCTCTTCACCCCCTTCTACCTGACCTTTACATTTAGTGTTGGACCAAGTTTTCAAAATGCAAGTAGTGGTTCTGATTCAGCAGTTCTTCTAATAATCAGGTAGGTAACACCACCCCCGGGTTGCTGTACCTTACTAGTAACAACTCTTTTCAGAAGCAGCATTCCCTTATGGCACTGTAGTTTCTAAACAGGCTGAGAGCAGTAATTCACCAGCTTCCCTTCATCTAGACAGCCCTTCCCAAACCATGGTATGCACACCAGGCACCATCAGCAAAGCTAGTTCAAAGAGATCTATGTGCTAAAACCAGACCTGCCCACAGCTGTTTCTCTGGAGGAAATGGAGACAGTAAACACTGCCCATGCAGCTGAATGCTTCTTCCTCTGCCTGCAGCCCTAGATCTGCCACCACATCTCTTTGGATGAAAAAAGTCAATGCTGAAGGTGGAAATTAGCAATTTTTGAGCCTTTATTCATCTGCACAAGAATCCTTTGAGCTATTCTTCTCTCTAAGCCCAAGTTTTCACAGAATGAGGCACTCTGACAAAGGTTATTGCACCATATTTTAATGTGTCCCCCCACGAAGCACAGCCCAAGATATTCCTGTGCCACATGACAGGGGCATCCAGCAGTCTCTCAGCTTTCCCCTTCCTTGACTTGTCCTTCTGAAGTAACCAATGAACTACTTTGTAAAGATGTGGACAATGTGACTGTGCAGCTGTGCTCAGTCATCTGACTGCTACTGTGGCACTGCCTGGGAGGCTGATCTGCACAAAGCTCCTCATTTTGCTTCTCTCTTCCTTCACCCCTGCACATCTCCCAGAGATTCAAATGGCATTTTTCCTCTCAGAGTATTGAAACATTTGCTATAGACTCACTTTAACATCAAGAAAGTAAACTTCAGGACATTCAACCATAAGGCAATCAGTTTGAGGCAATCAGTCTCTATGGAA